>JAIUZE010075007.1:3370-417329 GCA_022085475.1 Heliosperma pusillum
GATATACATGTGAGATACGATAAGAATAGATAGGCAATTCGATAAATAATGATAAGAGCATATGGAATACAAATCCGAATCCATCATGTTATTCAAAGACTCGGGAAGACACTCTTAGGCAACCGAATACGCTCACTAGGGCTTGCATCTCACCGTTAGCGGTATAAGTTTGATAAGAGTGAGACTCGACAAACAAACCATGCCAAGTCATTCAATGATCAATCATATAATCATTCATGTAATCATCCATCCAAACATACAATATGTTGACGACCTCTCTCACGGTAAATGAAACGCACTCGCACCGTGTACATGACAAGTATGATTAAAAGGCATCCACGGGATAAGACGTTTCCCTGAACGCATACACGATCACATTTCGTATATGTAGACTAATTTCCTCCCGGTAGGACGACGATAATAATACGGTCCTAGTCTAAACCTGGCCAGACTCTCGGAATAAGACGGTTCCGATTCGACATGTGGTAAGACGTTCCACATCCAAGACTCGGTCTTACAATATATATGCCGAGTACCCCAAATTCGGTAGATCAATTCACGAAAGAGGCGGAAAAGAGCACAAGCCTCATAACAAGCGGTACGCTACATGCAAATAACACCACCTCGCAAGTACACAACATTTGACGGCCGGGTCGATCAACGCATAGCGTTCGCCTCCCAACAACGTCGTCGTATGCCCACTAACACATGCAATTAAGCAGTAGGATACCTCCCCGTTCCGACATTCCAGCCTTACGAACGTGGAGGTAGCCAAGGGAATGAGAGTACAAAGCACATAGACAAAATAGTGCTCAAACCGTAACATTTGTAAAAACCGACTCAAAGTGGGACATACCAAAAACCGTCACAAAACATGAGAATAGGGAGTTATATAAGTTTAACTATAATAAAAATGAATCAATACATGATACATAAGCATTTGAACAAGTTTATGAAGCATAATAAATAAGAACATAGATCACCTCTCCAAAACAACGTCGTTTGGCAACCAACTAAAACAAGGGTCCACTTCAAACGGTCATAACTAGAGTTCTAGAAATGCAAATACAGAAATTTTAAAAGGAGGTGATAGCTTATCCTCTTACGGTTCCAACGGGATGTCACAAGCCCAAAACAAGCAAGTAACGAAGGAGATATGATCATTTTACGAAAAGGGGTCAATGCAGTGAAACTGCACAAGTCACGACCGTGACTTGTATTTCACGCCCGTGAAATGAGTTACCAGTTCACCCGAGAGCCTTCAACATACATTCAAACATTTTCAATTTTCATAATTCACTTCTAACAACTATCAACAATCAATAATCATCATCAAAAGTCCTCAACTAACAACAATCATTATCAATAATACAATTCCTAAGCTTTCTAATTGTATTCTAAATACAAATTCTAACATAGAAATCATGTAAAACACGTAAATGATATCGATTAACCCTTCACTGTTACCTTTTCGCGTCTTTAATCGATTTCTAAACCTTCCTAGTCTCCACCTACATACAATTAGATAATAAAAGATGAATATCATTCACCTTGAGAAAGACGGATAATTTAAAAAGCGAGAAAGACGGTAATTTTATTACCAATACGGATAGAGGAAGCTAGGAGGGGAAGAATAAGACGAACTTACGTGAATTTGAGCGAGAAACGAAAGAGTTATGACGAATCTAAGCTTGGATCAAAAATGGAGGCAAGGGTTTTGGTTTTCTTAGTGATGAAGAAAGAAAGGAGTTGTGAGGAAAAATTAGGTTAAAGGGAGTATATGAAGAGAGTGAGTGGAAAAGTCAATAAAAGTCAAAGACGACTTAAGACGGGATTCTCATGAAATCTCGCGGAAATTCCAAATACGAACTCGGAAATTCTAGATTCGACTCGGAAAATTAAATTCTAAATTAAAACTAAATTTCGCTGAAACGTATCCGTAAAATATTTTCACTATAAAAATAGGGTACATTTCCGGGTGTTACAAAGGCTAGAATCTATCCGAGAATTATTTACCTCTCCATTAAGCAACCAATCGAGCTCATCAACCTCCTCGCTCTATTTTCTTGTCACAACATAAGCATAGTTGGACATCATGGAAAGCTTGAAAGAATCCTTCACCAATTTCTCTCTGAAAATTCCATCTATAGCGAAGTGTCCTTTCTGGTTCGGGATCAAATAGTAGGATCTCGAATCGAATAGAATTGGGCAGAAAAGAAACCAACAAGAAAAGATGAAAACGGTCTCAAGGAATAGAAGTTCCGTGAGACAAGAAAAATAAACTAAATTAAAAACAAACAGAAAATTGTTTCCTCCCCGGCAACAACGCTAAATTTGATAAGAGTAAAGTAGCGTTCCCTAAATAAAAATAAACCTAACTCAATGCTAACTAATATTCAGCGGTAAGTAGGGAATTAAATCCACAAGGAGGCGGGAATAATCTATTTGCTATAACTAATAAGTTCGTCTTAAGGTAACAATTTGTAAGATTTGATTTTTGGTTTTCTATAACTAATTGCAATAATAAAAGATGAATTCAATAAGATTAAAAGTTTTGGGTCTCAGGTTCACTAGATATGTTATCCGGGGATATAATTTAATCATTAAAAAGGTCAATTAAGTTGTTTAAGGTCAAAAGATCGGTCGATTCAATTATGCCCTTTAGATCTAGATCTAACATGCTATCGTTATCATTAAAGTAGTCTATCCAATTGTCGGTTCCTATCTTAGTCTTAACCCGGTTGGTGATAATCCTAATTCGCAAGACTAATTAATTAACTCTGATTAGTAAATCAATTAAGTAGAAGTAAGACAACAACTGAACAACTTATGCAATTTAACAATCAATTAATAAATCAATCCCCTTCTAACAAACAAGATCCCCTTCAATCCTAGATTAAAGAATTAACTACTCATAATAAGTAAACTAACAACGATAATATAATTAAAGCCAAACATAATTAATAACATAAAGGATATGAATAATAAAGCAATTAATAAACAAGAACTTGAACTAATAATAACAAGACTAGAAGAACTACAAAATACCGAATTTGAAGGATTGATGAACTAAAGCTTTGTTACTTATCAGTATTTGACATGTGACCTATCATTGGAAAGCTAAGAGAAATATCATTCTTTGCAATTTGAATCAGCTTGATACAAGTTGTAGAACTCAAGATATTCAAGTTTGAAGTTGACACTTGTGCAAGCAACCATTCTTTCTTCTCGCTTCACATTTGTTTGGTTTTTCCAACTAATTTCTTTGAAATTCCTTCTTTTTTCTTTATTGGTCTCCATGTCAAGCATAAAAATTATCCAAATGCCGAGTCCATTTCGCTTTGCAAGGGATCCAATGCATCTGAATAACTCCGAATCTACACAATAACACACAAAAGCGGGAGTATCGACATTCTAACATATAATGGCATCTAATCATATAATTAAGCACAAACCCGTCATAAAAGTGACTAAGAGGGGGCATAAACATGTATATAATTATAACTCCTCACCTGTCTCGGCCGAGACGCCCTTGTGTCACCCGAGATGGCTCTGTCTTGCCCGAGACGACCAGACATAAGTTGAGTAGGATGAAACCCTACCTTTTCGCAATTCTTCACGCACAAGCAAACGCAAGATCTAAAACCTTTCTTATACAAAACCGCTGCCTACTGTGATACACGGATTGGTGATCCTTGCCGAATTGTGGTACACGGTGAACCACGGAATGGCGCATTGATTTACGCATTTGTGGAGTCGCCACCAATTTTTATGGAAAATTGGAACCGTTCGAATACTTTATGCCATGTCAAGACACAAAGTAATGACATGAACACAAAGAACTCGTTACCCTTAGTATTCTATGTCTAGAATGACTCTCGTGGATGCCAATGAACACGGATGTTCACAAAGATCTGGAGTAAGGGGTGAGGGTACGTATTAGGAAGTTCTACTAATGATTAGGGAAATCGTTCGTATTTGATATGTTATCGAATATATGCATGCAATGCAACATCTAACGTTTTGATCCTAGCATGTGAATTAGACTATGTTGGTGAACATGTAAGTAGCACTCAATTATGTCGAAATTGGGAATTTAGAATGAATTATATACGAAAGGCAAAGAAATCATATAATTACAATGACTAAATGAGATTACAAAGGATAACCTAATCTACGTCAGAAATATACTTAAAACGGAGGTTTGAAGAAAAGGAAAAGATTTGAAAAACTAAAAGACAGATTAGAAGCGATATTACGACTAATAGTTAATTAATTACGTAATTAAAGCTACTTCAAAGCGAAAATAGAAGTTCAGGGACAAAAGGCAACCCATAACAGGCGCAGCAACAACTGCGTCCTCTAGAAGAGGCGCATGGCTTGTTGCGTCTGTTCTTGAGTTGAATTCTGACTGTGAAGTCAGAATCGCGAGCAGTTAATGTTGTTTTGTATATTTACGATTGATTATTGACCTATGACTTGAGTAAACGTGATTTAACATATTAATTACTAGCATTTATATCAACAATGAAACCAGAGATTTGATATGAACGACTCGAATCTCTAAAACCCAAATTTGATTCAAAGACGAAAACCCGCTAATATTGAATTATTAGGGATCTAACTCAAGGACAAAACGATTTATAAAATATTAAATATGATTTATGTACGAAGAAAAGATAAACTAAGAAAAGGAAAATAAAGATGTGGAAACCAGATGAAGAAGAAGAAGAAGAACGGGAGCAGGCAACCTCTCGAAGAGGCGCAGATGCTTATGCGTTTCTTCTCGACGTCTGATGACTACTAAAACGATTTTGTTAAAAAAAGGTTTTACTTTTAAATCGGTTTTGAATTTATTTCTGACATGGATCTTACATTAATTGAACGAATAATAAATACAATAAAAAAATATGAGATTTACACCCTGAGACTTACATGTTGACGAAATGAGATACACTAAGTTAACGTTTTAGCGATAGCTCGACTCGAATGTATGCAGAAAGTGCCCTCATTAAAGGACTAAATTGACGATTGATCAATTGATTGATTGATTGTGTAGTGGTCAAATTGGTCGGTCAATGCAAAACGTGACGGGTACCCACAAGGATCTGAGCTTAAGTGGTCGATTGATCAAGCACATAGATGTCGAAAAGCTTAGAGCAAGGTCTAGAATGCAAAGAGATAAGAAAAGGGCGGAACACTCGCGTGCCTTAAAAGTGAGAACGGAGCTCTCCTTTTATAGCAGAAAATATGAAGAGTTTTGGAATGACTCAAACTTTGGAAAGATATCACGAAAATATTCTGAAAACATATAATACACACTGAGGAAGGGGCGGAGCAGGAACTGCGATCCTTCGAAGAGGCGCAGCACCTGCTGCGTCATTTCCCCAGAGGTTTCCTTCTGCGGAAGGAAGATTCCCACGTTTCTATTACGGAATTGTGGTAGATCTATACTTCCCTTTAAAAAAGACAAGAGATATATTTTATTAAAAAAAGATAGAATTTGAAAATATTAAAAAAAATTCCAGAATATCCCTGCGTGTTCCGACTCGGAGTTTTTAAACGGTTTTTAGAAAATGAAGCAGTTTTCGACCCGGACTCCAATGAACTCTAATGACTGTCAAAACGACCGTACCGGTGTGTATATGACGACCAAGGTGGAGACACAAGTGTTTGAGCTATCACTTGACGATAAACTTACGAATTGTCATAAATCCTTTCGCGTACCAAACATGCGGCTCAATCATCACTAGGTGGTTGGCGAAAGGTGTAGAACTGAGGTATCTACACCTACAATCATATAATAACGAATATAATCACTAACTTGTACAAATTATTATCTGTTATCTTACTAGATTGATTTCTTAAGGATTCAATTCATTAATTTAGGCATAAGGTGGTGTAAACATCATACTAGGTCAAAACTACAGTATTATTGAAGTAATTAGAAATTACCACCAATGGATTAAAGGATTGATGAGCTATTATCCCTAGCTCTCCAATTCAAAAGCCTTCATTCTCTATTAGGGTTTTTGGGTTTTGAGCTGTGAATCAAGAAGTCTAAGAAAAGGCTAAGGGGAGGGATTAATTAGGGTTAGAATAGTTTAGTCGAGTTAGGAGTATATTTTATTAAAAAAATAATTAATAATTGAAGTTCCGGAAATTAGGACACGCGCAAGCTAGCTATTGGAGCTATTTCTCGCCAGAGACAAGGCCTGTCTCGACTGAAACATGTCTGTCTCACCCGAGACATCCCCCATCTCAACCAAGATGGGTCTCCATCCCCCCTCCTAATCTAACCAAATCATTCTCATGCACCAACACGCTATTAAAACATAATATATAAATGACGCCATCACCAACACACCATCAACACTATGGTCTTATCTATTTTATCAACCATCATCACATGCGATGCACACGACACGAAGCACAACAACTCGCAACAACTTTTTGCCAATACTAAGGAATAATCAAACGATTGAGTCACAAGAACATAAAAAAAAACACGTAATATCATATCCTACTTATGTTTACTTTAAATTAATTACCTCACAAGTGTACGATGAGGTCGTTAAGTATTGCAAGGGTCGAATCCCTAGGGACGGTAATTATGGGTCTAAGACGGTCTAATTAAGTTCTACTTTAGTCCGAGCTAGAAGCGAGTGAAAGTTGATTAATAATGACTACACTAGGCAAGAAGGCAAGAATAAAATTAATACAATAATTAAAGAGACTAAGGTATACGGGTTCGCTAATATAGGAAAAAGTCGATTATGGTGAGGGTTAAGATCGGTCAAATGGTGAGTCTAGGAAGGTCCCCACCTCTCGGTGTAAGACGGTCCTTAGGTAAGTCTTCACCTCTTAGTGTAGGATGGACCATAGCCTAAGGTTTAGTTGGGTTCTCGCCCTAACCTCCTCCTAAACATTCAATAGACACACAAACTTCATACAAGTCTAAGCTCTCACTCAAACTAGTAATTAAACATGGAAATAACTCAAACTACTCATTCAAGCATTTCATCAAACACCTTGTGTGCACAAATCAAGTAGACTACCAATAAGACTAAATCTTTACCCAATTACCATAATAACTCTATAAACCTACACTAACTCCCTCGTCTACCTTAGTAAAACACTAGTCACTCATATTAATAATGGAAAACATTAAAGATGAAAATTTTAATACAAAACTAGCAAGAGAAGACATATTCAACATGTAAACTACTTAAACAAATAAGAAAGAGTAATTAAATGACAAGTAAATGAAATAAATATGAGAAATTTACCAAACATGTAATAAAAGATGAGAACTTGAATTAATAATGGAAGAAAGAGTCTCCTCTTGTCTTCATATTACAACCCAAATATTCACCAATAACTAAGAGAAGGACTATATCTAATAGTAACTAAGTGAAAATAAGAAGTAATTGATGTTAATTAAGGAAAGATTAATTATTAATTATGAGAATGATCTATTCTAAAACCTAGGGTTTATATCTTATTATATGGTAGTAGTGTTATATGATACTGTTCTAATAATAAGGTAGTGTGTTCATATCTTCATCCCTTTTATAGTGTATGTGAGTGGTAGTATTTAAAGTGTTTCACCAAATATATCTCAAAAATGAGGAAGAAGGAGCAACAAGGCAAAATCCGGCGATATGGGGGTTGGGACGATGGATCGGTGTCCGGCCATCTTACCGGCGCCGAGAGAAACTCAGTTTGATACAAAAAAGGTCGGAGCTCATAGAAGAAGCCTCCCTGCCGGCGGACCGGCTGACGGCCGACCGGCAGAGGACCTCGGTTCCTCCTCTTTCTTTGTTGTCAGGTGGTTGCGCTTTCCCCTAGCGATAGACTGGATGCCGGCCGACCAGCGAGGGGAGCCTTGCTTGGTCTTCTTTCCGTCTTCTTTCCAAGATGGGTGAGCAGGGAAGGGGAGGTTGGTTGCTGTCGGGGCCTAGGCCGACGTCGACCCACCGTGGCCCGACGTAGACCCAGCGTGGCGTTTCTGTTGTTGTGGTGGGGGAGGGGGTGCCTGGACGGCTGGTCGACCGGCGGTGGTCCAGGGCGGCAGGGGGGGTGGTTGGGTTGTCCTCATTTCATTGTCTTTGCTTCTTCCTTTGTTCTTTATTGTTTTCTTTTCTCATTTTTCTTTTCTTTGTGTAAATGTATATGATTAGTGACGGTTTCTTGCTTCTCATCCCTTCTTGTCCTTATCTCGGCATGTTTCCTATAAAATGAGATGAAAATATATATTATGAGAGTACGCGAAATAAGGGGCAAAATATAATAAAACCGACGATAAGACCTAATTAAATAAGGTCGAAATATAAGAGAATAAAGAGGGGAATCGGTCTAAATTAACCGTATATCAAACCTCCCCACACTTAAACATTACTCGCCCTGAGTAAGTAAGTGAGCAAAAATAAGACCCTTATTCAATTAAGATAGACTAAACTACTAAAATCCGATGAGAAGCAATTACCCGGCCTTCTTTCGTCCCTTCAACTCACAACGAAATACAATGAGGTATGTACTTCCTTGCAAGGCAAGTGGTGGCTTGCGTAAAATTTAGATACATCCAAAATTAAGCACGTAATCAACATATAAGATGCATCAACCAAAAGAGCGACCGCTTTCCTCATCTAAGCGGTTGTATTTTGTTTTAAAAACCAAAGGTCTAGGTTGGTAGATACCGTCTCAAAATCTCAACTAGGTGTCAACTCTCTAAATGTGGCTCAAGCAACCCAAACGTGACCACCAAATGCCAATAAAACGAATTCAAAGGCGGGAAAGTGGTAAGCAAACCTAACCGCATAGGATCAACACGACACAACTCAAGATTCGACCAAATGTGACCCATGACTAAAAGGACTTAGACTACCAACTTGCTCATGGTTTTCACTCGTCACTCATTTGAAGAACGGGTGATTATTGTGACAAAAAGTAACCAAAATCACTCAACTACTCGACTTGTGAGGCATGCCCGCAATCTAATGTGGAATCCTCTCCTATATGATCACATATGAGATGTAAATAAAAAGGGAATGCACCTAAAATGAAACAAGGGTTATAACAGGGCTAGGTAATGGGTCGAAACGGGATTGATGCAATCACCGTCATGGATCATGTGGAGTTACATATCAAGAATTTGTCAAAATTTCATTTCTCCCAAATTATTACAACAAATGAAAATAATCAAACTTGAAGGTCCGACTCACTTGGAAAAACATCAAATCCCCATTTATTATGCAACGTCTTTTTCTAATCACTTAATGATGGATAAGGAGTTTTGCTTGACTTTTTCTCATTCAAACAATTGATAAACATATAAAGTAATTTTTGTTGTTTTTGCATTTTTCTTTCTTTTGTATTTTGTTTTTGCTTCTATAAAACCTCTTTATTCAAATTTCAAAACCAAAATGAAACCTTTATTTTCGACTCGAATTCTCTCTTCAAAATATCAAAAACAAAGCGACAACTTTCTTGATCAAGGAAGGTTGTTTATGAGATGTAGTTGATATTGTAGTTATGCCAAATGAAAGCCTAACGCTCAAAGGGGATGCAAAAATTGGTCCTAATTTAAAGGGTAAAAAATTAGGCTTGTTTTGCAATGCGAGACTCAAAAATTAAATACAACGAATAAGTTTCAAATTATGCGCACACAAAAAATATACATCTCGTGACCTAAGGAAAAAACGACACACTTGTGCGTGGTGATGTGACATGCCACGCAAGGAGCGTACTCACAACCTATGGAGACCGGGTATGAATGCATCGGTGATAAGTGATATTTTGTACTGATTTATCCCCCGTCTGAGCTCGATTTCTATACGATTTATGCACTTTGTTAAGTGATTAACGAGCTAATATTGCTATTCTAGTTGTTTTGCGTGTTTTGTCTCGTTTTATAGGAAATGAAGCGATTTTGCTATATTTTCCTACTTTATGGATCAAAGACACTAGAGTACGAGTTTATGAGAAATCGATGATAGCCATTTCACGATTTGATTACGATTCCGCTACATCCTTCCTCAAGTGGATTTATCTTGGACTTTGGCTTTGAACTTCAAAAGGAAACATCAACCCAAGTCAAAGGAAGGCTAGCCCAAGCCCAATTACGTATTGCATTGACCAAGACCAAGGCATATGATTCCGTGCCCAAGGATGAAATTGGAAGAGACGGAAAAATCCATCTTGCACACTTACCCGATCGGATTTCCACTAACCCGATCGGGTATGTTTGCTGTTGAGACGTTTCTTGGCTCTTCTTCTACCAAGTTTAAATGAGTGATTAAATGCTTTCTCTAGGGGATGAATCTGGACACATTTGACCAACCTCTCTTTATTGCAAGCCTTAATGGTGCTTTATTAGGTTGTCGAGGGGATGAATCTGGACACATTTGAGCAACCTCTCAACCCTATAAATAGCCTAGCCTCCACACACAACATCACACACCTTTCTTACAATCATCTTCTATTCTCTTCTTACATTTCCTCTTTAGATTAGGAGGAAGGGAGAACTAGTCTCTCTTCTCTCATTTTCTTCTTCTTTAGTCTTTAGTTCTTAGTCTATTTATGTCCTTTTCATATCAAAACATTAGCTTAGATCAATGAGAATTTCAATCTTTGTAGTCTAGTTTGTTGGGTACAAGTGTTGTAATTCAAGGATCGTTTATTATGTGCAAGGATTTTCCATTATTGTTATCATTATCGTCATTGATCGTCATATAGGTATTCCTACTTTATCTTTCGTTTAAATGTCTTTATTGTTTTCCATTTGATTGTTATTCTCTTTACATATTATCTTAGATTCATTTAGTATCGTTATAATTGTAATTTCATTTCTTAGATTATCAATTAGCGTCGTTATTATCGCCATATAAAAAGTCAAAATCAAAGAAACATGTCTATCCTAGTTTTCATTGTTAATATCATTTTAGATTTAGACATTATCATGAGTAAGTAGTCACCTTTCTAGGGTGTAGGGTAGCCATGTTAGATTGATTAAAAGATGTTAATTGGATAAAAGAAATTGTGCCTTTAAAACGTTGTGTCTATGCATGTTTGGATCGTAACGATAGTTAACGACTTCTGGCCGGAAATCATCGACTAAAATTGAATTCTTTTCCAAGTAGAGATACGTGAATTGAATTGTAATATCCTCGAAATAAAAGATTAGTATCAAATAATATAGAGTACAAGTATGGTACTAAGAGTTAGAGCTAAGGCTATTATTTCACGTATAGAGTAATATCCGACTAAATTTGACTTTATTTATGAATGATTCCCTAACTAAATATACTAATGTGTTTGGATATAATATTATGAACCCCTTATAAAATGTAATAATAATGATTTAATATACTCTTTATATTAATAATAATAATCTTGAAACTCCATATTAGACATTTGTCTTAATAAGATACCTATGGATGAACAAATATTAGCATGCTATGTGATAAGGCCTAGGTTGATAAGTTGATCTAATCTTTTAAGATGACTATCACTACATAACTTAACCATTAAGACTTAGAAGATGAAAAATAAAAACACAACACTATTATGATGCACACATACACACACCTAATTCTAAGTACTATAAATAGCCTTCATCATTCATGTTGATAAGAGTACACTAAAACAAAAGAAAAAGATAGAATACAGAGAGAAATGAGAGAAGGGCAGAGGCACTTAATACGTACACCCTAAGTCTATTACTCTATATAAAAGAATAAGGTATGATTACGGGACCCTTCATCGATATAATTAAGTATCTATTTTAAAATAAGACAATGTTAGAAATAATTGGTGATCATAAGTTTATCGTAAAATTTATGTTATAACTGTTATACTCCGTCTATGTTATATTTATGTCTTATATGTCATAATGTTTGTCATATTGGTACTTTTGTTATAATGTATAATTGGCCAATTGTAGCATTCGGGATACGATTACAGGAGAGAGATGACATTACAAACGTAACCTATGTACATGGAAGGGAGCACGGCTCCATGATATGAGAACTGCGGTTCTGGTTATTACTGGTGGAAGTGCCAGGGGGTTACATAAATAAAAAAAATATATGGTCCTGTGTACATGGAGGAGGGCTTAGCCCAGGGGAGTAATTACTCCGTAATGTGTCTCACTCCAGTAATGGTAGATCGGTATAAATTGTGGAATAACATGTTGCATGATGATGACTGGTGTGGACTCTATAATAATTATTGGACTATGTTTCATATGACCTATTTCATACTTGTGAGATGTGAATGAAGTAAAATATTAAACTCAGGAAAGTAGGGCCGGTGGAGGTGACCGGAGTCATACTCAGCCTGTGGTTGGCTGATCCTGTCATATTCAATATTTTTCAGGTTTCAGTACCAGGGAGGGTCAAGTGTGAGAAATTTCATATAGAAGATAAGACTTATAAGATGTATAGTTCAACTAAATAGAGTTTTTAGTTTTAATTTTTCGAGTGTATTTATATCTTTATTGTTGTATAAGCCTTGTATTTTCCGGAAGGGAAATACGGCGGTGACGCCTTGTAATTCCGCTGCCATTATTAATAATAAAATGAATTATTTTGTGCTCCCTGTGTACTTGAAATTTCGGGGCGTTACAAAATGGTATCAGAGCAACCCTACAACTGCGTGTTGAGCCTTCGGCCATACGTTTAGTTGGGGTGAAATATTCTAGGACTAAAATATTTTAAGAAGTAAAGATAACTAAAATAAAATAGAAATTGACTAAGAGAGAGTGGGTAGATATAGGTCGGGTAGATCTTAAATAAGTATTGTTATTTATTTACGTTGTTAGGTCGTTGTGTACCATTGAGTCATAGCTTATATGCTCTCTGCTTATAGTATCAAGTATTTATTTTTTAAAAGTAAGCTAATTTTAAAGTAAGTTAACTTTAAGGACAAGTAATACTTATGTTAAGGAAGCTCAAAATTATTTTCTTAATTGAAAAGAAACTAACAAGAACCAGATACGGAACAAGAGATTATTTTATGTGTACTATTAAATATGTGGTTAGTTTTACAATGTGATTTCTTTAAAATTTACGTACACTAAGACCCAATCAAGTTGGTAAGATCCAGGCATAAATTACATAAAATGTAAAGATAGAGTCTTATATTTGGATAAGTAACGTAAGATTTGGGGAAACAAAAGTTTTAAGGGGGTGTCGTTACAGATAATGAGTGGGACCTTGAGAGTGCCCTGTAGAAGAAGGAATGAGGAAGTAAGGCATATAAGAGTGACGAGTAGCGGGAAAAGCAGATGAAAGGTTATCGTGGTAGATTCATTGGCTCGGAAAAGGAAATAGGTTATCAAGGGTAAAGAGTGTGTTGCGTTAGCACCATCGGGTGGGAAGTTAGCTATCAAGAAGATACCCGAAGAGGATAGGGACCCATATGAACTAGGGTATAGTCACTGGATGATGAACAATTCAGATAAGGAGGATGAGTAAGCGAGGAGTACCCGTCTTTTGGTTCAACCAACAAAGACTAACGGGTTTTAGCCGCCAAATTTTTGTTTTAAGTATCCATTGGTTATTTAGTGTGGTATATTTAATTGTGTGTGAATTTTCTAGGGTTGGATGGGTGGTATGTATAAACAATTTCGGTACGGTTAGTGCGTGTAAATGTTTAAAACTTGTTGTAAGAAAATTCTATATAGACATGTAGCAAATAAATGTGATCAAACTTGAATAGTAACTTATGTTAATGATTATTTCTCAAACTAAAGTAAGAAAAAAACATTAAAATAAATATACATTTAAAATTGGGTAGAAGTAAGTAATTTTAAATTCAAGTTAGAAGAAAATTTATGATCATCATATACGTTTAATAGAGAAAATTACAAAACATTTAATATTAATGTTATGATGATGGGGTTGATATTTTATAAGAGTAATTAATATTCAGAATGGTGGGGTGAAGAATGAAAAGTTTATAATGTGTCATTGAAAATAAGTTATCTCTTAAAAAAGCATAAGGTTCATAAGCAAAATGTTGACACTTAAATTTAGCTATTTGACACAAATGTTAAAGTTAACATAATAAAAGTAATGTGTGTATCAAATAGTATCATGAAAAGTTAATTAAGTGTTAGAGTGAAAGTAAATGGAGAAACAAGCAAAGAATTACTTACAATTTGAATCACAAAATAGAATAAGCATAATAATTATGAAAGGAAAATAATGTGAAAATCATGACCTTAACGTTTTTGAACCGATTATGTGAATGTTGTGTTTTGTTTCCTCTAGTATTACTAATACTTTTTAATAATTATTATTCTATTATTCCTATAAGAATTAGTTGCCTTACTTATAATTTTCATTATATTAACTAAAGTAATAATTATTATATGATAACCATGAATATTGGAAAAAAAATCAATAAGAGAAAAACGTTTCTCAAGAAATTAAGAGTAGATGTTAAGTTTAGTAACATTGAACATATGTCATTGATAGTACTTAGAAGATATAATCATTAAAGAAATTGTTTAACGAACTTATGTTCTGTATAATAGTAATACAAGTTATTACTCTTGAGGTAAAAAAAAAACAAATTGATATTAACGTTTATAGACCTAAAGAAGGTACTGTCGTACGTGACTTTTGGGGTGAGAACTTTTGATGATATAGAATGTGACCGTGTTAGGTTACACTATTATTTAGAAATCAATCTAATTTTCTATAGTGTTTTACATCATTCCAATCGACCATTCTATCTTTAAGATTTATACTCCTTACCTTCCACTCATTAAATCTAGGTGTTGGTCCCGTTATTCAAAAGTTTTGATATTCAAATTTGATCGCGTATTACGGAAATTTTTAACTAGTTCAAGTTAGACCTTCAAGTATTTTCAAACGGTTTATTTTGTATGGAAATTTGTACCTTTTAAAAAAAACCAAATTTGAATTGAAAATGAACTTTTCAATTTTGTTTGATTTGCTTTTGTGCAGTTCGTGTGATGTTAGAACTTGTTATTACAGTCGTCTAATAACCGGTTCAACGCACGCCTACTGATGCATAATTTGAGTTTGTCTTTGAATTGAATTTCTCGAATTCTTGTTTGCGACAGGAATTTTTGCATTCCATCATATAAGACGTGCGTTTTTTTTCCTACTCATTTCATAAATGTGATTAAAAGAGTTTTATTAAATTCAATTCTTATAACTCTTATGAGGTTTGGAAACCCAAAGTTTTACTTCCCATTTTCTATTTTAAAGTTTCGGGACGAAACTTATTTTAAGGAGGGTAGAATGTAATATCCTCGAAATAAAAGATTAGTATCAAATAATATAGAGTACAAGTATGGTACTAAGAGTTAGAGCTAAGGCTATTATTTCACGTATAGAGTAATATCCGACTAAATTTTACTTTATTTATGAATGATTCCCTAACTAAATATACTAATGTGTTTGGATATAATATTATGAACCCCTTATAAAATGTAATAATAATGATTTAATATACTCTTTATATTAATAATAATAATCTTGAAACTCCATATTAGACATTTGTCTTAATAAGATACCTATGCATGAACAAATATTAGCATGCTATGTGATAAGGCCTAGGTTGATAAGTTGATCTAATCTTTTAAGATGACTATCACTACATAACTTAACCATTAAGACTTAGAAGATGAAAAATAAAAACACAACACTATTATGATGCACACATACACACACCTAATTCTAAGTACTATAAATAGCCTTCATCATTCATGTTGATAAGAGTACACTAAAACAAAAGAAAAAGATAGAATACAGAGAGAAATGAGAGAAGGGCAGAGGCACTTAATACGTACACCCTAAGTCTATTACTCTATATAAAAGAATAAGGTATGATTACGGGACCCTTCATCGATATAATTAAGTATCTATTTTAAAATAAGACAATGTTAGAAATAATTGGTGATCATAAGTTTATCGTAAAATTTATGTTATAACTGTTATACTCCGTCTATGTTATATTTATGTCTTATATGTCATAATGTTTGTCATATTGGTACTTTTGTTATAATGTATAATTGGCCAATTGTAGCATTCGGGATACGATTACAGGAGAGAGATAACATTACAAACGTAACCTATGTACATGGAAGGGAGCACGGCTCCATGATATGAGAACTGCGGTTCTGGTTATTACTGGTGGAAGTGGCAGGGGGTTACATAAATAAAAAAAATATATGGTCCTGTGTACATGGAGGAGGGCTTAGCCCAGGGGAGTAATTACTCCGTAATGTGTCTCACTCCAGTAATGGTAGATCGGTATAAATTGTGGAATAACATGTTGCATGATGATGACTGGTGTGGACTCTATAATAATTATTGGACTATGTTTCATATGACCT
Organism: Heliosperma pusillum; assembly: GCA_022085475.1. Classification (NCBI taxonomy): domain Eukaryota; kingdom Viridiplantae; phylum Streptophyta; class Magnoliopsida; order Caryophyllales; family Caryophyllaceae; genus Heliosperma; species Heliosperma pusillum. The sequence goes on from JAIUZE010075007.1 coordinate 19,746, forward strand.
ATTTCATACTTGTGAGATGTGAATGAAGTAAAATATTAAACTCAGGAAAGTAGGGCCGGTGGCGGTGACCGGAGTCATACTCAGCCTGTGGTTGGCTGATCCTGTCATATTCAATATTTTTCAGGTTTCAGTACCAGGGAGGGTCAAGTGTGAGAAATTTCATATAGAAGATAAGACTTATAAGATGTATAGTTCAACTAAATAGAGTTTTTAGTTTTAATTTTTCAAGTGTATTTATATCTTTATTGTTGTATAAGCCTTGTATTTTCCGGAAGGGAAATACGGCGGTGACGCCTCGTAATTCCGCTGCCATTATTAATAATAAAATGAATTATTTTGTGCTCCCTGTGTACTTGAAATTTCGGGGCGTTACACTTCTGTGTTTACTCAATTATTTTTTTTTTTGACAGAGCTCAACTTTTTATGATGTTATTAGATTAGATGGGGTAGATATACTCCATGACAATAGATTATTATTTTTGTATCCCTCCTTAAGTATTTACGGAATTTAATCACAAAAAAATTATTCATCTTTAATTGGTACGGTGTGGCCGTGGCCTTGCGATTTTATTTTACCTGAAAATAAGAACATTTTAGTAAGTAACTTGCAGCTACAATAGACCTTCATCTGGGGTCGTGGTGTAGTTGGTTATCACGTCAATCTATAAGGACTCCGGCTCGAGTCCGGGTGACGCCAAACATAAGTTTTTATAAAAAATGTGTATTTCTTATTTTAGGTTCTTATGATAGCTGACTCTCACTTCTAACACGTATTCAGAAGCACGAAATGAAATGAGAAATGTGCTCATCGAAACAGCAATTTCCCGGAAGCCTTCGAAGGAGATTCGGATTTTGCGAACTTTGATCCCTTGAACAAAGCAAACGAAATTTGGGAAATAATGAAAAAAAAGTATTTAATTTCTTTGGGGAACTGAATCCACTGACATTGTCGTGCTCGACTTGAAGCTTGATGTAAAACAGGTACATATGCCCACAATACATACGCTACAACGTAACATAATCCCAGAGTACGAAATCTCTAATTATTAAGAACAGATGATTGACCATTGGGTCGCAAATCCACCATCCAGGAGTTACAAGGATTCGCGGGTGGGGTGGGGGATGCCAATATAGAAGACGAAGTCGAACTAATTACATTTTGGAATGACCGATCCGAACATCAACCCTATGCCATGATGTGTTAAGTATGCCTCTCAAATTCCATATGCTTTCCACACTTTCCGGTTGAACATTAGCTGAAATATCCACCTGCCATTCCATAAATACATGTTACACACACCATAGTTCCACATATATCAGTGCAATGGGAGTCAAACGTACTTAGTCTTACCCCTGTTCCAACAACTACGTTACTTTGACACTAGACTGAGGCGTCGTGTCGTGCATTCGACATTCCGACACATCACAGCATTTTCACACCTCATATTAAACGAAAAATATGAAACTTCTTCGCAGGGTTGTAGTGTAGAATTTTTGTTGTCAATTCGCAGTAGTGTAGATTAATACGAGTACACAGAGAGGAAATTATCTAAAAATAAAAATTAGGAATCTTAACTCACCGCTTTGGCAACTATCTCAGCACTATGCAACACCTCAACTTTGGCCTCAAACAGTACCCATGCCCACTTGTCACTATAAGCCCCATCTGCTACGTATGGAACATCCGGTTTCTGGTATCTGGAGGCTTCCACCCAGGATTTACCACCGTCTATTGATATATCTACTCTTTCAATTCCACGCCCACCTCCCGATACTGCATATCCCTTGACTGTTACCTACAATTCATTAAGTAAAAGAAAGACTAGAGGTTATTTTTTGGAACTTAAGGCCTGTAATGAATAGAGAAAAAGATCAGTGCTTTCAAATTTTCAATATGCACAATTTTCTTTCATAGCTCGCTCGCTTGACTTAGGAACAAGTGCAAGGTCAAAGGAAAGCATTCACCACTCAATGTTTCAATGTTACATAAAGCTGGATGAAAAATCGAATCCAGGGATATTTGAGCTTGAGTATTCACGCAAACAATGGACCTTTTGATGAAATCCAAACTAAAAGTACTTTTCTTGGGTGAACGAGCAGACTACTCCTCCATCCATTGTAACGGTATGAATCGTGAACTGGACACTAAAATGTTATTGCGCAAGAGATTATAGAGTATTCAATTTATTAACAATAGAAGTGAAGACTGTCATTCACATACTCCCCGTCTCCCCGGAGTCCTACACTATGGTCTATACTACTGAATATTTGACACTAAAACTTCCTGCATCTACATATGAAATTATCACATAAACGGTTCACATAAAAGCAAAAAACATTGTTAAATGGGGGCTCTTTGGGAAGTAGAAATTACCTGTCCATCCTTTAAAATGTTGGAGTCTTCTAGGGAACAGATGACGGACTGTTAAATAAAAAAAACTGTCAGTTCCTAAACAGCAAATTTGAATGAACTGCAATAAAAACAATCTGGGTTTCTGTTTCCAGCAGAGCCAAAATTCACTATTGTTTGGCTTTTGGACTCCGGAAATAAGAAAATAGATTATTGAGGCTCATTAAACACCTAAGCTCTAATGAGTAATCTTACAGAGAAAAAAGAAAAAAAAATTGAAGTTTTGGTGAGAGTGAAGCACATATCTTGAAGACTTCAATAAGACAACGTCTTCAAAAAGCACACCCAAAAAAAAAATCGAACAGTATTTGCACAACATATCTATAAGCTTTTATTTTCGGTCGAAAGTTTGTACAAAAAACCTATAAACATATCAGCCACAAAAGCCAGCTACCTGAACAGGGAAATCCATTTGAGGCCTCCTGGAAGACCAATTTATATTATCCCAGTTAACTGAAGGAGGGAACATTTTATAATCCTTTTGCATGAAGAAGCCCTGTTGATAAAGACAAATATCAGGCTTTCAAATGCACCAGCACAAAAGCATCTCATTTATAAAAAGTCAAGCATCGACCAACCTGACATTCTTCGGCTATCACATCAATGGAATCCAGCCATTTCACTGATCGTGCACCTATCACACCAGGGACAACTACACGTAACGGATATCCATGATCCCTGTTAAGAGTCTATTATTACATCCAAGAAACAGGAAGATTGAGTTAAGATTAGAAAGCATAAGTCCTATACTTAACTACAATTTAATTGGACATGGCATCAAGTATAAGATTCTCGAAATCATAATAACCAGGATCACAATCAAAGGTGAGTAATCAAAAAGAGACAATTTATATTATACTCTGTAAATTAGAGGTTGTGTCTTCTTTCTCTCATCATAGTCATCAATAATCAATTTTCTCAAACCACAAGAACTTTGGGTTAATTAAGAGAGAAAAAACATAAGCTTAAACCACCAATTAAGACAGATTAAAAAAAATGGTCACAATCTACTCTTACTCGATCTTTCGGTTTTCACATGAATCCAGAGGGAAGGAAGGGAAAGAAGAATACTGATCTAAGGCCTCAACAATTCATTTCTGTGTTTATATATCTATAAACATCCATAGAAAAGAAACTTTTAGTAAAGGTTTTAAGCTCTTGGATTAAGTATGTTAATGACAAGATATGTATAATACACAATTAGTAATACAGAGGTCACATCCTTAACTCTTAGATATATATTTGGCTATTTAAAGGGTTAAGGTGGAGTCAGAAAGCTAATCTCATTGACAAACCAAATAAATGAGAATTCCACGATCAAGACACGACTTACCTCTCCATTCATTTCATAAGCAAGCAACACATCGTCTTCGGGATTGGTTGCTTGAATTAATGGAATTGATGCCTTGTAAGGACCTCCATTCTCCTCCTATTTTATTAAATGGAAAATAATGATAGATTCGTCAAACAAGTAGGCATAAAAGCAAGATCCAGTCTTCTAGGTTGTGTGAATAAGGAATCATGAACCAAATGAAGCATTGAAATCCAGGAAAATAGAGATTGAACATGATTATCACCTTGCATCTGTCAACACTAACAAATTCAACATGCTTGCCACCGCTTGGCGTAGCACTTGACAGCTTAGGAATACCAACAAGTTCGAGCACATCCGCCAACTTAGCTCCACTCCATACAGCTGAATACAGTGTGCCAAGTGTAAGTGTGTAACTACAGTGGTTGTATAAGTTACTTACCGAAAAGAGGGAAGGAACAGGATAAACAAATCCCGAACAAATGCCTATGTAGGAATTAGGATCGGCTTACATAAGCAATGGCTCATCTTAAACGTATGGATTTCTACACTTAACCCTTCAAAAAGTACGTGAATTTGACTAGGCTACTGTACTTCTCTTTACTTTTTCAAACTAAACAGCTGGCATATCTGCCTAGTAGACTATAGTTACTTGAGTACTTCTACTCGAATAATAATCCATTCAGCATAAGTGTCTGATGAAAGGTCGTGGTATATAACCGCCAAAAAAAAATCCTAAACTATACGGTTTACTCGATTGAGAACGTCCTACCATTTCCGATAGCAGAAACATCCCAGCCAACTCCTCTTACTTTCTGTACTTTGCTCATCGCTGTCCTGCGGTTTCCTGCACACTAGAATGTATAGAAAATAATCTGATCAGTCGGCTTGATTGGTTTTTACAGAACGCGATCACAAATTGCAAGGGGCCATACAGGCACATAACATATTGACCATGTATACCAACCTGTAAAGTAGCAGCAATTGTATATTTTGGAAGGCTCCTGGGATAAAGAAAACAGTAAGCTGTGACCTCACACTTGTACAATGTGAAGAAAGGAGAAAATTATTGAGATTCGACTAGATACTGCAGAACCTTGGCGTCTTCCATTGTGAACTGATCGGACAACTATTTAATTCCCTACTAACCTGATGTCTTTCATTGTGAACTCCTTTTGCATTTTCACTAAGCCAGTAACAGAAAGACGATATCTGCATAACCAAGTACAATACATAAGATAAGACTATAAGAGCATAAAGAAGTAAGACAGCAAAACGCATAAATGGCATCAGAGTAAGGATGACCCGTCAATGTCATCAACAATAGGTATTGGTCCATGATTCCTCTTGTAAAACGAATCGACTGGAGTCACATAGGATGATATGAGGGCAGATCGGTGTGGCTCTGCATTAAAAGGCTCCTGCAAGAAATGAATGCACCGATTACTATGGATTCAGATATCAACTAATATGGGACACATCCAAACATATGTAACGGATTATCAACACAACATACTGGTATTTTGATTCATTGAAATAAGCTGCCAGTCTCAGGGATCAATAAGGCAGATACTAGTTGATCATTTTATGTGAACATGAGCATAGACGTTGTTTTCAACTTGGGTGAGAGAGTATGCATATACCACTTCTAGGAGACTATTGAAAGTTACTCCCTCCGTCTCAGTCATTTGTTTACCTATTCCATTTTTGCTGTCTCATTCATTTGTTTTCCTTGTACATTAGGAATGTTTCTAATGGGTAAAAGAATCTTCGAAATCCATTATTGTCCACTTGTCATCGAATAACTATAACAACAAACGGTCCCCTCCTCATTCCTTGATGTTTGAGCCAAAAGTAAAGGTAAACAAATAACAAGAACGGAGGGAGTAATTGTAGGTAGAATATTCATGAACTAATGCATTAGGGCCTCATCGTGATATCAATTAAGTCAATGTCGCGGTTTAATCTCACCTAGTACAGTTAGTGGCAAAATATGGTCGTAAACTTCTACAAAACATTCACATTTCAGTCTATTGGCCTTGATTCAATATCATGCATTCTGATAACTGAAATTCGACAAAAACTAACGAATCAACAAACGACGGACTCTTCAAATTAGATGACCCAAACAACGAGTGTCTCATACTCTCTCCGTCCCAATCATGTGTTTAACTAATTTATTGTTAGTGAGCTATATTTTAATCAAAAGTAAACAAATGATCGGGAGTCGTACCAAATCAAAGAAAAACGTTTCAATAAAGGTCCAAACCAAAATTCTATGGGATTAAACCAACTTTTTCGGGTGTAGAGTACGGGGCAAATACGACTTTAGTATAACAAACGACCATTTGTCACGCCACAGCCATCTTATATCCTCGTTCCTTACTTAAATTATAGATTTATATCAAATTAGAAATTATCAAATATGATATATTATAAAAAAAAAATTGAAGGAGAATAATTAAATTAAAAAAAAAAGGAGACGAACCTTGGAATTGATTTGAAGGGAAGGGTGACGTGGAGGTTCACGGATGTAATCGGAGGGTGCTTTGAGTCCCGGCATTGTTTATGTTGTCACGATCACTCAGCCCAGTTAAGCGACCAACTTCTTATTTTATGTTGTTAATATTTGTGATTGCTCTCTTTTCACTTCACTCCCTTGCGAATTTCATGTGATCCTATATATAGGGCCAAATGTCAATACTTTACATAGGGGTAATCAGGTAAGCACCGGTTTAAATTGGGACCGAATCGAATCGAATCGAATCGAAGATCAGAAAGAATATTTGGTGAATCAAAGATTGTGTTGTGCGGAAACGTTGATATCTTCTGTTCGGCTTTAGTTGCACATGTGTCTACGGTTTATGATAGTACGATATAGTCCGCTTTGGGACAAGCTTTCACGGATTTATTCTTGGACTTCTTCCCAAAATGTCTCGTACTATTATATTTGTGCACACTTGTGAAGATCTTAGGGGGTGTTTGAATGGATTGTAATGGATCTGAGTCTTTCAAGCGTTTGGTAAGGGTATTTTGGAAGGATTCTAATTCTAGCACAGCCTCTTGTAATCTCATACCCACCTCTCACCTCAAGTTTCTAACTACATCCCCCCTCCATATAATGCTAAAGTGAACCAAACATTAATTAACATGTATGGGGTTCTAAATCCATCCTCCCCTAGAATCTCATCCCATTCCAATCAATTCCGACATTTTGAACCAAACGGCCCCTTGTTTCACATTTATTCTACCGATGTGGACATGGGTTTGCACCCTAACAGATTGAGCCTAAAATTTTTGATCTTAAACTAGTCTGAACCCGTATTTTTCTGTCCGGTCTAGTATAGGACTGGAATGGACAGAGATTTATACTTATTTATTTTAATGGATAAAAAATAAAATTTAATTTCATTAATTAAAATAAACTAGTTGATCAAGGTATTTTTGACATATATAACTGCTAAAATTAAGGAGTTGCTTGCTTGGCTACTTTGGAAATGGAATCAAATGGATTTCATCCACTCCAATGTTCAGTCGGGTATTGTAGAATGAATTTAGATACCCAGTATTATCAATTCCACCTCAAGCCCCGGAAGTCTCAGGTACACTAATACACCCTCCCCCCTTGGGCTCAAACTTCATTCCGTCAACCAACCAACTTTAAGAATGAATGAAGTTGGAATCTCATATCATTCCGTCATCTCAAACCAAACAAACCCTAAGTTTATAATATTGTCAACCCTATGAAATACTTGCTTACCTTTTTGCGAAAACTTGTCATGAAACGCCTAAATTTTGGTTCATTTGCTCAAGACCAAAATTAAATGATCTCAAACAAGCTGGACAAAAATCAAAACTTCAAAAATGAGTATCGAGGATCAACCTAGATGAATCCAATCCATACCAAATGGTCATACTTATCCACTTTTCCGGTCTGCACCTAAACATGATCAACCCTAATCTTGTCCATTAAATTTCGTTCACTTAATAGATAAAAGAAATGTATGCGAACTTGTAGACGAGGTGTAGCGGGGCATGACATTAGGGCTTGGCTCAAGTCAAAGTTCCCCCAATCCAAGCCGATTCTAAACTCATCAAACCCCAACCTGAAAGTTAGATAAGGCTAGTTTATATTAAATTTTACTATGTTATTTTGGTATCTATAAGTATATCACAATATATTATATATTTCTTCAAATTTGTTTTGAAAATATTTATTTTTAGTAAGATTCAAAAAGTAAAAACAAAACAATATCTTAATGGCAAATTGAACTCGATTCCTTGAACCGAGTCCGAACTTTAATTTGTTAAAGCTCGGCAAGTTTCGAGTCGAGCCATAACTTAAGCACAAAATTCTAAGTTGGTCTCGAGCTCATATCAGGTCGAGTACACCCTTATCTACACCAGTTTTACAGTGCATATTTGCAACATAAGACACTTATATTCATAATAAAACTCATGAAAATTATTAAAGGTTGTTTGTGACTTTTTATTTATTGGGAATTTCTACATAGTACCCATATATTTGTTTGCGCTTTTTTCATGGTATTCCTTCATTTTATTAAAAAAAATACGTGATACGCTGGTACCCATAACTTTTATCATTAACCATGGTCGTAACTCTAAACTCCTAAATTTCTAATATGTGAAATTGTTCTATTTGGTGCTTTAAGTTTTTTTATTTAATCACATACTTAACCCTCTAGCAATATTAGCTTAAAACAAACTTAACATTATACACGTATTATCTCCCACCAAACACCATAACCTCACCCATAACCAATCTTACTCAACCTACCAAAACTCCATCGTCCTTATGCCCAACTTTCATCCAACACCCACCTGGCCACCTCCTTTAGTCCCTAATGTCTAGCTAAGTACTCCTACTTTATGCGCTTTGATTAAATCGTTGTCTAAATCTGGACGATGCATGACTTAAGGGAAAATAATGGCGTGTGGAAGTGACAACATAGTTGACGCCGGTGGGTTAAGTTGGGTTGAGAAAATGGTATGGTTTGGCGATTTATGTGTAGTGGTAACTTGCAATAATGTAAATAAAAAAGGTTATTGACAAGGGTGGTGATGCGAGAATTAATAAAACTCAAAACAATGTTAGTACAACGAGGTTGTAACGAGTGGTATGGTGGTAAATGAGGGATTATGTGGTTGATGATTAATTGACATTGGTGAAAAAGAGATTAATGATTGTTTATGGCATCACTTGATTTGGCAATTGAACAAATACTAGCGATTTGGATCCGAAATGATAGTATTTTAGCGATATGGTGTCCACATAGGACAAGAGTTTGGAATTGGAATTGAGAGCGAACCGCCATAACCGTCATCAGAAATGGCGACTAACAAAGAACCAGGTTCCAAATGGCAGATTTCTGTTTATTATGTACATAATAAGTTATAATCGTCATTTCAAGTGTTGTTTCAATTATGTTAGTACTTAGTATTTTAGCGATATGGTGTTCACATAGGACAAGAGTTTTGGAGTTGGAATTGAGAGCGACCCGTCATTAGAATTGGCAACTAACAAAGAATCAGGTTCCCAATGGCAGATTTATGTTTATTAGGTACATAACAAGTTACACAAATTCTCATTTAAGACGGGGGTATCCGTCTTAAGCTTAAGACGGGTACCATATTCTCTCACAAAATACCCATCAAGGGTGAGTGGAGAAGCACATGGGGGGTGCCCACCTTGTCTCCTCTACCCATTTCCTCTCACAAAATACCCGTCGCAAGATCCGACCCGTCACAAGCAAGACCTACTAAACAAGTTATAATCGTCATTTCAAATGTTGTTTCAATTATGTTAGTACTTAGTAGCTCCCCTAATTCACAAGACATAACAAAATAAAGTTGTCATTGAGAGTTGTGGTTCGCGTATAAGTCAATACTCTCTATGGAGCTTTAAGGCTCATAGTGCTAAATAATTTCCTTCTCAACCCAATTATTTAAGGATGGCGATAGGGCGCCACCTTAATATAAAAAGAATAAAATATAGAAAATAAAAATTAGTTTTCGATTTTGCGCCAAACTCAAAGGGGTAAGATGGTAACAAGTTATTTTTTGAGTAAGACGTAAAATCACAACCAAAACAAAAAATATACTTATATCTAAGATTTTACCTAATACTAGCCCCATCTATTTAATCATTATGATCTCTTATACGGGATATAATTTTTGATGAATACAAGCAAAATCAAGAGGGAAAATTCAACATAATTGATAAACAACCTACGAAATTAAATTTATATAAGCAAGTGTATTTCAATGTGAAATTTTGATACCATGTTTTCATTTTTTTAACTATTATGCTCATTAATGCTACTTTTATTATTGTTGTAGATATTACACCAAAATGGGACGGTAAAAATAGGCTGTAGTGAATCATTAACTTTACATTTTTGGTATATTTTTGGTTCTTTTGTATGGGATATGTTCATAATTTCATATTTATCATTGTGCTTAAATAAACGAAGAGAGAAATAATAAATTAAGAGTGAGTTTGTTAGAGAAAATCAAGTAGATACCAACAACATTGGCATAGTTCACGGAATTTTTTTTCAAAGTAGGGTTATTGGGACAATTAAATCTCGCTTTAGGGTTGTTTTGAAACTATTTCTCGCCAATGGGTCCACGTCATCACTTTTTATTTTTTTTTCCAGATTTGAAGTAAATCGCTATGCCCCATAGCGATTTTACTGATTTTAGGTAAAATCGCTATGGTGTATAGCGATTTTGCTAATTTTTCATAACACCCACACAGCAGAAAGTTCTGCCAAATTTGGAACGCAAGAATTATGTAAATCGCTAAGGGGCATAGCGATTTTACTGATTTTTAGTAAAATCGCTATGGGGCATAGCGACTTTTCTAATTATGTCAGACACAAACAAAGCAGAAGGTTCTGCCAAAGTTGGAATGTAAGAATCGGGTAAATCGCTATGGGGCATAGCGACTTTACTGATTTTTTAGTAAAGTCGCTATGGGGCATAGCGAATTTGCTAATTATGCCAGACTCAGACAAAGCAGAAGGTTCTGCCAAATTTGGAACGTAAGATTTGGGGCTAAATCGCTATTCCCAGTAGCGATTTAACCTAAATCGCTTTTCCCCACCACGACTTTGCTCTTCTGTGAGAAAAAAAAAAGTAACAAACATTCATTATACTTTTTTCTCATACTTGTTCCATTATTAAAACCTGCATATAAAACACGCAATATAACCACCAAATTCAATTCACACACAAACAAGTCTTTGTAATACATTAAAAAAAGTAAATAGTTCATACAAACCACCAAATTCAAATCACGACATAAACAAGTCTTTGAAATACATTAAAAAGGGTAGATAGTTCATACAAACACACAACTAAACTCCACTAAACTCTACGGGACCGGGTTCTTTTTGCCTTCCTTTGTGAATTAGATCCTTCAGGCTCATCCTCTTGCTCTTGGTTAACTCTCCCCCCCGTATGACGAAGATTATATCGTGGAGCTACCTCATCCTCCTCATTTTCTTCTTCCATATCTTGTGTAAAAACTTCTTCTTCATGTTGTTGGATTAGATGAGCTTGCCTTGTGCCTTGGAGCGATTGAAGTGACATTGCTTGCATAGCTTGCAACATCTTTATATGAGTCAGTGGCACATCATCGGGTATTTGGGCAAGCATGTTGGAAGAGTGGTTGTAGTTGAACACATGTCCTTGGGTCTGTATTGTAAAATGAGCTAATGAATTAATACACTAACCAAATAATTGAAATATGAAGATAAAAAAAGATAAGAGTTATATAACTTACGAGTAATGAATAATCCTCCGCGGTGGGGTAGTAATCATGGTTGGCTTCATAGATCCTCTCTGTTGTCGAACTAAGTGGGCTAATGATGAGACGGGTGTGATCACGATACCACTCCATATAAGGGTCATTATAACTTATATGACCACTATAAGGGTTTCCGGGTGGCAACATATGACGCTTGCGGTTCATCCACCACTCAATGCGGCGACGGTGCAAGTGTTCATAGTTCTTCTTTTTCATTCTACGGTCCATATCATGCAAATCGGTATCCGTGTCACGCCCATGTGGCACTTCCGGATGATAACCAAATTGTCGAACTACTCTTTCCGGATAATGCCACTCAACAACTTCAAAGCAAATTAAAGGTGTTTTCATAATCCAAGTCTCGGTATCCTCGGTACATATAGGAGGAAGAAGAGCAAGGATATTGGGAGTATAGGGTTGCCACTTAAACATGGTATCGGTCATGGTATCAAAGGCGTGCCTATACGTAACCAACCCCTGAAGATGGTCCGTAAACCTCCTATCAACTCTAAGCCACCGGCATCCTAAAGGATCAACACCAACTACCATTTGAGACCCCAAAGGATATTCAACACCAACCTGTGCTTCAACCCGTGAACGGATAATCTTAGGTCGACCAATGGATATACGCTCCCAAGACCATAATTGAAGAAGTATCAAGCAACCTCCAATATTGAGTGAACCCTTTCTACTAGCCGTGCACAAGTTGCGGTAAAGACAAGCTAGAACTCCACTACCCCAACTATAGTCATCCAACTTAGTTAGGTCACTCAAAAGTGGCAAAAAAATAAGGGATACTTTATTTCCAGTTTTATCGGGGAAAAGAGTAGTTCCAATCAAGTACAATAAGTATGCCCTAACATATTGATGAAGTGTGAACTCATTAGCGTCATTTGGCAAAACTTGGAAACGCTTAAGCCACTTTAGTTTTAAGGTTGATCCTTTTAGCCAAGTCTCAGTTTCCGAGTTTTCCGGTCTAACTCCTAAGTAATGCTCCCCTAAATCACCCCAAGCTAAATCCCCTTGACCCGTGATTGGCAACCCATCAACCCTAAGACCCAACACGACATTCACATCTTGTAATGTTATAGTAGCCTCCCCCACCGTTAAATGAAACGTGTGAGTCTCTTGTCTCCATCTCTCAACTAAAGCGGTTATGAAATCCGGGTGAATGCCAACAAAAGATAGTCTATGAATTCCATGAAATTGCGTACCACTTATGAAATTGGCAACGGCATCTGGAACCGTGAACTCCTCTTTCAACCTTAAATGATTTCTACACACCAAAGCAGGCCACTCCTTCAAAAAAAATCCATATAAAACATAAGTTTAATAAAGTAACAACAGTTTGAATAAAAGAGAAATGAAATAAATACAAATATTTTTCTTAGGTTACCTCTCCTTCCCCTATACAACTACTTCTATGTTGATCTTGTAGAGTAAGCACACTACGGTTGAAAGGACTCGGTTCCATCTCTTGACCTACAACAAATGAAAAACAAAGAATCAACAAATGTTGGTAAACATATAACATAGAATAGAATAAACGAAACAAATATATTTAAGTTACCCCGATGGTATAGAAGTCGGACATGAACGTTTGTTATGACCACTTGTATTGCACAAACTACACGTCACAGATTGTTTTACAACCTCATCCATCTCATTTTGAATTCTCTTTGATTTTGGTCTGCCTTCACCACGCTTTAGTTTAGGGTTTGGGGTGAGAACTTTACCACGCCAAGGCATCCAATAACCTTCATCGGGAACTGGGTGAAAAGAAGCGCGATACGATCCGAGATACTCCCCACTAGAATATAAAGGATCAACGTATTGGTCTGAGTCGATCGAATGTTCCCGGCATACCGCCATGAGATGTGAACATGGATAATGGAGGTTTTGCCACTTGTTACAAGTGCATGTTCTTTGTGAAAGAAGAATTGTATGACTATGCCTCGCATTGGTTCCTTGCCGATTTCCACGTTTGGTAACAACTTCGTAGAGCCCCCTTTGCAAATCGTAGCAAGTTACCTCGTGATGCGCGGCAATATCATCATTATCTTCTATTTTCGCCATGACTTTATCGGCCCATATGAAACCATCGGTTAACCTTGACCTAGCAATCTCCCTCCTCTCAACAAAGTACTTGTTCACTCTTGTGAAAGTGGCTTTAACAAGTGCTTGAATAGGGAGAAATCTCACCCCTTTTAAGACACCATTAAAACATTCACACATGTTTGTGGTCTTTAGACCATATCGTTTACCACCATCGTGCGCAAGACACCATTTGCTAAAATCAATCCTCTCCAACATAGCCTTGGCTTTCATGTTTATTGCCCCTATACTTTGCATTCCTTTCTCAAACTTTCGAAGTTGATGTTCAAAAGCAGTTTTTGTAAAAGCCCCCTTCAAGTTTGTATCTTTGAACGTTTTGTTTATGTTCGATGCATGGTGACGAATACAATATCTATGAAAAGCAAAAGGTTCCTCCCACCCACTACCCACTTCCACCATAGCTTTTTGAATCCCAGTATGTCTATCGGATAAGACACAAATACCTTCACGTTGTGTAACTGAGCCTCTTATACAAGCTAAAAACCATCTCCAAGTATTATAACTCTCTTTCTCAACAATAGCAAAAGCTAATGGAAAAAGTTGTTCATTCGCATCAACTCCCATGGCTATCAACAAAACACCACGATACTTTCCATAAAGATGAGTACCGTCTATTGTGATGATGGGTCTACAATGGGGGAATCCTCTAATTGAAGGTCCAAAAGCCCAAAACACCCGGTTAAATTGCTCACAATTGGGTTCGTCACTTGGGTCATTAACAAAAACAACAACGGTTCCCGGATTTGACGATCTTAGAGCGTCGAGATATCGAGGAAGATAGGCATAAGATTCCTCCCAATCCCCATAAAGGTCCGCAATTGCTTTTTGTTTGGCGGCCCATGCCTTCGCATAAGATACCGTGAAATTAAATTCTTTGGTTATTGCCGCTCTAAGTAATTGCACTTTCACCCCCCAATCGGCTTCTACAAAAGGCTTTATGGCATTGCTAAGAAACTCTCTTTTCAAATTGGGGTGATCACGAGATGGTTTCTTAACAACACAAGTTGTTTCGTGAGGTCCTTTATAAGACACAATTGTGAAGACATCTAAAGCAAGATTTTTTCGCGTAGCTCTAAGATACCAACTACAAGGGTTTAGTTTTCTTCCACATTTGTAACTAATAGTGTTAGATCTTGACTCAACCGTTTTAGAAATTTGGTTTCTTTTCACATTATATGCTATTACAACTTCACGCAACACTTTTCTGTTTGCAAACTCTTGTCCCACCATAAACTCACCACCATTTACAAAAGAGACATCCTTTGATTTGTACCAACTATTTACATAATCTTCGTCAAATTGATGAAGCTTAGTAAATTCACTATTGGGAACACCAAGAGAAACAAGGTCTGTATCAATATCATCATCATCAACAATTAACAACATAGCATCCTCTTCCTCGACATCTCCCTCAACCTCATCCCCTTCAATATTACAATCTATATCACCTTCATCAACATTATTATTACCCAAGGACACACTTGACCAATTAGGATTCTCAACTTGACTAATCATATTTGTAAATGAAAAAGGAGGAGGTTGGACAATTTCATTAGAGGGAGCAATAGGTACCAAATCTAAGTACAAATCCATAGACGCCGCTTTCGATTGACACACACTAGCCCACAACGCTCTTAAACTTCTATCATTATTCAAACAACACAACTTATAACCTCTTACACTTGGAAATTTCATCCTAATACTTAGCTCAAATTTTGTAGGATCAATTTCTAATGCATCATAAATTTCACTCTTAAGATCACTAAAATTTAAGCTACTATTGACAATAATAAAGGTTTCACAACCCCCTTTATAAGTAACACTTTCCCCCTCTTCAACAACATCACCACTCCACCAACATGTTAAAGGATAATTATTTACCTCCATTAATATGATCACACAACTAAAATCAAAAGATTAACAACACTTAAGCTACTAATTAACTAATTTCTAGCAATAATTACTAAAAACAAACAATCTATTGTAATTAGTAACTAATTCAACATTAACAATTGCCAAAACAACAATAAATCTTACCTATTCGTTTAGATAGGAAGAAGAGGGCTTCTTACTTGTTAACTTGTGTAAATTTATGTAGAAAAGGGTTATGATTTGAGAAGTTTTGGTAGGTTTCGGATTTTCTAGGGTTTTAAATTTGGGGATTTTTTGTTTGGAACAAATTGACGAGTTATAGGAGAGAGAGTCAGCCGGGTTTTTTTTTATATAACGACCTAAATCGCTTTGCAGCATAGCGATTTACCCAAATATTTCTTTCCTTCTTGACGCGTACTTTCTGCTGTGTGGGTGTTATGAAAAATTAGCAAAATCGCTATACACCATAGCGATTTTACCTAAAATCAGTAAAATCGCTATGGGGCATAGCGATTTACTTCAAATCTGGAAAAAAAAATAAAAAGTGATGACGTGGACCCATTGGCGAGAAATAGTTTCAAAACAACCCTAAAGCGAGATTTAATTGTCCCAATAACCCTACTTTGAAAAAAAATTCTAGTTCACGGCTAATATTTTTTTTTTAAAGGCTTTATTTTTATTCCTAAACTACCCCTTGTTAATAAATGTTCTAAAGTTCAAATTTTTTAGGAGGGAAGTGAAATTGGCAAAGTTATTTACAATTACACCCTCGGTGACGCCGAATTTCAGTATCACCGGGTGGCGGCATCTCATTTTCCATTATTTAAATACGAAGTAGATTTTTATTTAACACCATTCTCAAAAAAATTGTTGTTTGGACATTGGACATGGTAATGGGCTTATGGCTTGTTACTAATGTGGTCTTGTGGTGGGTGAAATTGCTTATAAACTTATCATAAGCTTCGATTTCAATCCCCCTAGCTATAACTAAAAGATTAAGGCATCTCATTTTTTTCCCGCTCAAAGCATTGGTGAAATAGAGTGGGCCACCTTAAATTTGGGCACACGTTCAATTATCATTCCAGAAAATTAGGCAATGGTATCAATATAATGCATAATATTTTGAAACTTACATATTTGGATTCTTAAGGGAAAACTAGTTTTAAACCCGTGCAAATAATGCATGGGTCGTATTATATTTACATGCGCAATTATTGGACATGCTCATATAAATGAGCTTTATTAGATGTGCAATATTGAGACGATATAAATAAGTCCACAGTTGAATATTCAAAGTACATATAATTTAAGCAACGACTTTTATTTCAACATCATAATATGATTTTCATCATTAACGTAATTAACGTACAATTTAATTTAAGAAAAAAATGGTGTTCAAATTAGGCGGTCATAATTTTTATTTTAAAAATAATCTTATCAAAGTAAATTTTTGTGAAAATTTATATAAATCACATAAACTAATTTTTTTTTCTGTAAAGAAAATTTACTTTTTTTTTTGTAATTTTTATTATAATAGTTTTAGGTATACATATATTTAGGATGTATTTTTTAGGAACGTTTTATGAATGTTTTGTTTATAATTAATGTAATTAATGAAAAACCAAGGAAATTAGAAATGGTAAGAGAGTTATACTATAAGAGAATAAGAGATTATTGAGCAATTAAATGAGAACAATGAAAGGTGGGTTTGACACTAAAAAAGAGAGGTGATTTTTATCTCTGAATTTAAGGAACCAATAACAAAGGTTAAAAAGACTCTCCTTTTATATATAAAGGAGATATTTGCGCGGGTATGCTTTTTTAATTTTGTTTATTACAAAAAATATAAATATTCAAAAGCAAATTTATATTTATTAAGTATTTGTCATCTTGTAAAATTATTGTATGTAGAAATAAGTTTTTTTAAAATAAAGTACTAAAACCTCTCTAGTTTGTTTAGCAATCTTAAATTACAATGCAATAGTTTGGTTATGAAGTCTCATTGTATATTTTAAATTTAGATTATAAATGATGTTTGCAATTAGCTATGTACATAACGGGCCTACTAAAGATGTGATAATATTACAATACACTTTACATTTAAAATATAAAAAAAGAATTATATAAATAAATATGAAAGATAATAATAGAGTTTTCAATTTCCTTTACAAAAATAGAATGTTCAATCGACAATCATAAATTTATGAGTAGATGGTAAACATCCGACTTTGATGATAAACACCAATATGTAGAACATAAGGGAATAAGGGGTTAATAAGCCTAATTAATTTTTATGATATGGGACATTCTAACTATTGTTACGAAACTAATAATTGTTTGCCCACGTAATTACATTGAATTTAAGATGATTTTTTTTCTTGTAAAAAAATAAATAAATAAAGATGATGCTTATTTTGTTTTTATAAATAATATTGTATGATATTGACTCGTAATCGTAGAAATATAAATATATTCTTAATCATGTCTTCCTATTTTGATTATTAAGGACAATCAACGTTGCTTGTCCAATTAATATACCTTAATCGTAATAATTGTGATTTATTTATTTTGTTACAATTATAATATTCATATTTGGCCTAGTTAGTTAGTGTTATAAAATCAATTAGACTTTTAATACATGGTCGAACTCTTGAAGATTGTACAGTAAAAAAAATGCTTGACAAAAAAAAAATTGTAAAATTTTTTCCAGAGAAGGTGGGATGTAGGGCAAGAGGTTTTTTTTCTTTTAAAAAAAGTCCCTAAAATAGTGGAGCCAATGAAAAATCTCTAAAATACTTAGCGAAAAGAAGATGCTTTCATTAGAGTATAAATTTTGTATTTTTTACTACCATATTGTTTATAATATCATATAACTATAACATAAGTACATGAAAGTTAAATAAATGACTTTTAAAATATTTTTATTATTCTAATATTAGTATAATAGTTTAGTAGTAGTCAATAAATAATTTTTTTATAGAAAAATATTATGTACTACTTAGTATGTTATTTGTCCCACATTGAAAAATAACCTAGGTGTGGTGAATATACTACATATAAAAAATAGAATTGTCCCACATCAAAAATTTAACATAAGGTAGGGTGATCTTATGATTATAAATAGGAGTTATCATTGGAACTTATGTATCCACCCAAAATCTTTTGAGTCTCTTAAGTATTATCTTAAAAATCTCTTACAAGTTTGTATTATTATCTTTACAATAGTGAAATTTATATCGTAAAAAGTTTAATTTAGGAAAGTTTTATAAATAATACTTTGGATATAAAAGATAAAGTGGTAATCTTTTAATTATTATAAAATAAAAATAATAAAAATATATATCCTATAGAAAATTATGGTATACTACTTAATATATTATTTGTCTCACTTTGAAAAATAATGTAGATGTGTTAAATATATTACGTATAAATAATAGAATTGTCCCACATTGAAAAACAATGTTGATATATTGACTGGTGAATATATACAAAGCATAATTGTAAAATTGTCCTACATTGAAAAATTATCATAAGGTGGAGTGATCATAAATATGATCAACGCACGATATTTTAAATTATTTATTTTATATTGTTAATAAATGACTTTAAAAACATTATAAATGACTTTTATTTTTATTTTTATTATTCTAATATTAATATAATAGTTTAACAATAGTTAAGAAATAAATATTATATAGAAATAGATGGTGTACTACTTAGTTTGTTATTAGTCCCACATTGAATAATAATGTATATGTGGTGATTGGTGAATATATTACCTATAAATAGTAAATTGTCACATATCAGAAAATTACTATAACATAGCGAGATCCTATGATTATAAATAGAAACCATCCTTGAACTTAGGTATAAACCAGCAATTTTTTAAGCCTCTTAAGTATTGTGTTGGAGAGTTCTTAAAATTTGTATTATAATCGTCACAATAGTGAAATTTACATCATTAAATATTAATTTTAAAAAGTATCATAAGTAATCTTCAAAATTATTATTTATGATTTTCTAAATTAATTTTTAATGATGTAAATTTCACTATTGTGACGATTATAATACAAATTTTAAGAACTCTCCAACACAATACTTAAGTATCAATACGATAATTTCAACATGAAAATTATCCTTAAGTATTTCAAAACAATACTTAAGAGACATATACTTATTTTAAAACAATACGATACTTTCGAATATTTCAACACAATACTTAAGTATTTTTAATATACTTAAATTTCATCATGAAAATTATCCTTAGACTTAATATCCACCCAAAAAAATTGAGTGTCTTAAGTATTGTCTTAGAGAGTTCTTACAAGTTTGCATTAAAAATTAATATAGAAAAGTATTATAAATAATAATTTTGATGATGTACTACTTATTATGTTGTTTATCCACATTGAAAAATAATGTAAACGTGGTGAATATATACTATGTATAAAAATTAAAGAAGCATTGTCCCACATTGAAAAATTAGCATAAGTTAGGGTGATCCTATGATTATAAATATGAGTAATTATTGGAACTTATTTATCCACCCAAAATATTTTGAGTCTCTTAAATATTGTCTTAGATACATCTTACAAGTTTGTATTAGTATCTCTCCAATATTGACGTTTGTATTACCATATCTACATTAGTAAAACTTACATCATCAAAAATTAATTTAAGAAATAAAGTATCATAAAAAAAGTGAAAAATCTTTTTAATTATTTCAATATACATTTCCATATTATATTCAAGTGGTGTTTATAATTTCTATATAAACTTTTACATTTCATTTCACACAAAAAAAATATTATAAAAATGAGTCATCCTTCGAACGTAAGTATTGTCTTACAAATTTCTTAAAAGCTTATATTATGATCTCCACCTTAATGGATTTTACATCATCAAAATTAATTTAGGAAAGTATCATAAATAATAATTTAAGAAAATATCATAAATAATAATTTTAATGATGTGCTATTTATTATGTTAAATAGAAGATTTGCTGAATATGTGCTAAATGTACTATGAATAAGTAGAAGATTTGTCACACATCGAAAAAATAGAAGATTTGTGCTATTTAACATTGCTATTTAATAGTATGTGTTGAATATACTATGAATAAATAGAAGATTTGTCACACATCGAAAAAATATCATAAACTAGGTGATCATGTTATTATAAATAGGAGTCGTCCTTAAAACTTAGATATCAACCCAAAATCATTTAAATTTATCAAATATTATTTAGAGAACTCTTAAAAGTTTGTATTAATTATGAAAATAATATAAATTAGATTCGTGGTAAAAAAAATGTTATCATTGCAGTAGAGAATCGCATATTACTTGCACATACTTGACGTAATTCTTAGTATGTTATTTATTCCGTAATGAAAAATAATGTATGTTTGGTGAATATACCACCTACAAATAGTAGAATTGTTCTACATCAGACAATTTGTATAAGGTGGGGTGATCCTATGACTAAAAATTGGAGCCATATTTAGAACTTATGTATTAACCCAAAATCTTTAGAGTCTCTTAAGCATTGTCTTAGAGAGCTTAAATCTTATGTACCTTGGATCATTTTTTTTGTGTGTGTGAATGTATCAATCAAAATATATTCAAACCTAATAAATGATTTGAACGGGAGACTCATGTTAATATTTTCCAGAACATAATATAGGTCAAATATAACTTGAGTCCTAGTAAGGTTGGTAAACGATGTTTAAAATAGAAGTTGACTCGGTATATCAATATTATTTTCTTAAAAATTATATTTTATTATAGTCTTACAAGTTAATTGTTATAGAAAATTTATGAAAATAACATTAATGTAAACCCGTGCATCGCACAGGCATAAAATCTAATGTCATAGGCTTAATCAAATAAACTAAGTGTAACAGATTAGTCCACATTGAATAATAATGTATTTGGTGAATATTACAGGCATAATAGGAGTTATCCTAAACTACTTAATTTATTAGTCCACATTGAAAAATAATGTATTTGTGATAAATATATATACTAAGTGTAAATTGTAAAATTAGCTCATATCGGAAGATATCATGAGGTGGAGTGATCATAAATATGATTATAAATAGGCAAAATTGTTCATTACAGCCTTTTATAAACATGATTTTGAAAATTACAGCCTTATATAAATAAATTTGTAAATTACACCCAACTTATCTGTTACCATTGAAAGTTGCATCAAAATGAGGATTCCGGCCATTATTTGTAAATGTTGACCGATTTACCCTTGTCTTTACGAAAGACCTTAAATGATTCATTTCCTCACTTCTCTCATTCATTTCCCTCTTAATTCATTTCATCTTCCCACCAAACCTCTTCTTCCCTCACTCAATCTCTATCAATATTTCAAACAAATTTGCAATTACATAGTCTACATTGTGTGATTTACTCCTTCTAAGCATGTCTGGAACAGCAGACACCTCGTCAAAGAGTTCGTCGGATAAAAGTAAGTGATAATTCACTCAAAATTCAATTTTTTTTGTATTGAATTCATATTTTAGTGGCGTTAATCCTAAGTTTTGATCTGGCATTTACCCTAAATATGTTTTGTTTTATATTTTATCCATTATCAATTTGAAATTGATTTTAGGGTTTGTCTTTAATGATTTTGATCTGATTATTTGAATTATGCTATTGTGATTATAATGATTTCCTAAATGTAATTAGGTTAGTTGTGCATGTTAATTTTTTGGTCCAACTGAACCTTAAATCACTAATATGTGTTTGTAGGGCCATCTTACTTTGAAGTGATGACCAATATGCGTATTTACCATTTTGGAGAAGACTTTATTAGATTATGAAGGTGGTGGTGTTGAATTAAGATGTGGTGTATGGCATACTAGGTTGGATATGGAGTACTTTATGAGTATGTGTGAGAAGTTGTATGGATACTGTAATGCTTTAGATATTTGGTATTTTAGGAATAGTAGGCATAATATAGAAACTAGGCAAAGTATTAGTAGTCAGGAAGATATAACTCTTTGGTTGAAGACAAAGGATGATTCAAATTTTGCTGACATTTACATCACCCAAAAACCCATTTCTGGTGCTGTTATTGCTCCCCCATCCTCACTTTATTCTTCACCAAGGACTAAAAGAGCTAGTCTTAGCCCAACTGAGATAAAGCCCATATCTTCAGCCCAACAAAACATGATACCTGACATTGGGACCACTACAGCCTTTATTCCACCCATACAAATAAATGCAGACCATTCACCCATTATTAGAAGAAGTCCTAGAAATCATACTGGCAGGCAAGTGTTTAAAGGTGCTTCTCCCTCACAAATTAAAGCAGTATATCCAAATCTTCCAATAGATCTTGAGGGAAGACCTAGTAAACTTGTTCCTAAAAGAAAGTTGTTTGTTGAAGATATAGCTGAACCTGACACTGTTAAAGGCAAGGATAAGGCTGTTGTATCAGAGTCTGTGTTAGGTAAAGGGAAGGGCAATGCTTCTGTGTTAGAGTGTGTGATTGTTAAGGAGAAGACTGTTTAGGAAAAAATAGTTACTAGTAAGGACAAGGGTGTTAAAGGTAAAGGGAAGGGCAAGGCTGTTGTGTTAGAGTGTGTGACTGATAGGGATAAGGGTAAGTCATTGGATAGTGAAAAAAGGATAGGGAAGAGGTTCAAGTCTATTGCTTCAAAAAACAAAGGAAAAGGTAAGGTGAAAGAAGATAAGAGGCAGAGATCTGGTAAAAGAAGGGTGACAAGGAAGGTAGTAGCTGATAAATCAGGAGATTTTGGCTTCACTGACTCTGAGGGGAGTGACACTGATCTTAGTGATGATGGTGTCTCAGATCCAGATTATGATGGTGACTTGTATTTCAACAAGGATAATGAAGGGCCTGATATATTAGAGGGTGTTGAGAAGAGTTTGGATGTTAGGGATGTTGATGACTTAGATGTTTCAATTGGTGAAGAGTATGATGGGGACTCAGAGGAGCTTAGGAGTCTACATGGTTCAGATGATGAAGTAGACTGTAATCAAGTTTTCAATGCAGAAACAATTTCACTCAACCAATTGTTCTCAAATTGGGTTTGACATTTCCAAGTAACAAGGTATTTAGAAAAGCTCTTATTTATCATTCTGTTCAAAATGGTTATGATTTTTGGTATTCTCATAACAATTCAAAGAGAGTGACTGCCTACTGTGTCCAAAGATGTGATTGTGAGTGGAATTCAAAAAGATCTAAGCTTGGTGAGTGTAAATGTGAAGGTGGATGGAAGTGTGACTTTAAGGTTCATGCAACTAAGTTAGATATGACTGACAATTTTCAAATTAAGACCTTAAGTATGGATCACACTTGTAGGTTGTCAACACATAATAGAAAGGTTAGTTCTGAATATTTGGCAGAAAAATACATTGAGTTTTGGAGAACTAACATAGATTGGAAATTGAAAAATTTCCAGAACCATGTTCTAAAGGATTTGGGAGTTGAGGTTAGCTATGATAAGTGTTGGTTGGCAAGGTCTAGGGCAAAATTGATCATCTATGGAAATAGTAAAGATCAATATGCCAAAGTATGGGACTATGCCAATGCTATAAAGAAGTATAACCCAGGTAGCACAACCTCTGTTCAATGTGATGGAATTGAAAGGCCTCCAGTAGTTTTTAAGAGGATGTATGTCTGTCTTCAAGCTTGTAAGGAGGGGTTTAGCAAAGGGTGTAGGCCTTTGGTGGGAGTTGATGGCTGTCATTTAAAGGGAGTATACCCTGGAATGTGCCTTGTTGCAGTGGGTCAAGATGGGAACCATAATATCTACCCTATAACATGGGCAGTTGTGGAGGTAGAGAACAAAGAATCTTGGGTCTGGTTTCTAGAGTTGTTGGCATCTGACTTAGGGAAGCCAGAAGGGGAAGGTCTGACATTCATGTCAGACAGACAAAAGGGATTGATGGAAGCCCTAAGTAGGGTGGTGCCAAAAGCTGAGGTTAGGTATTGTGTGAGGCATATTTGGGCTAACTTCAAGCTGACTTGGTCTGGGGAAGTTTACAAGGATGCCTTCTGGAAAGCAGCAAGATCAACAACTGAGGTTTGAGAATAAAGTTCATGCCTTTTTTATTTAATACTTTAATCACCCTTTTTTATTTATGTTTTTGTATCTAATATATCTATGTTGATAAATGTAGGCTGAGTTTAAATCACATATGGAGGGAATAAAGTTCTTATCCGAACATGCATTTAATTGGTTGAACAACATTCCCCCTAGTACATGGTCTAGACATGCATTTTCAACTCAAAGTAAGTCAAATATGCTCCTTAACAACTTATGTGAGACATTTAATTCTGTCTTGAAAGAAGTTAGGGACAAGCCTATCCTCACCCACATGGAGTGGATGAGGAGATATGTGATGAAGAGAAACTTTCAAAAAAGGGAGGCAGTTTCTAAAAACAAATGTAAGATCATGCCCTATGCTCAAAAGTACATTAAAAAAGTTGTGGGAGAAGCTAGGTTCTGTTTGGTTGAACGAGCAACAACAGAGTTGTTTGAGGTGGAATATAGGGGAGATAGTCAGTCTGTTAATTTACAGAATAGATCATGCACTTGTTTTCATTGGGACCTCACTGGACTTCCTTGTATTCATGCTGTTGCATCCATACTGAAGCAAAGATTAGATGTTGATTCTTTTGTGGATGAAGCCTACTCTAAGGCTAAATTTGTGGCTGCATATGAACCTATTGTTGGACCTATGCCTGGGTTTAAACAATGGCAGCAAAGTGGCTTACCTGAGCCTCTACCACCAGCAGAGAGAAGGATGCCTGGCAGGCCTTCAAGTAAGAAGAGGAGGAAAGAGGTTGGTGAAACAAGTAAAGTGAAGAGGCAAAAGAGATCAAATAAATGCAGTAACTGTGGTGGATTAGGACATTACAAAAGAACCTGCAAGAATCCTACAGCTCAAGCAGAAGCTCCCAAAAGTGCTGGTGGCAGGCCATTGGTGAATACACCATGGGCAAAGGAAAGAAGAGAGAAAGTGCAAAAAAGGCAGGCTCAAAATGAGGCATACATGGCTGCTCATCCATCACAATTTGTTTCTCAGACTTCTCAGCCAGCCACACAAAGAAGCACAGTGGAAGATCTAGGCTAGGGAAATCAGTTTGCTTTATGTTTGCTTTATGTAGTTAAACTTAATAATTGTAAGGATGGGAAATCTGTATAGCCTGATGTTTGACAGGCATAGTTTTGGACAAGGATTAGCTATGTTATTTTGGACAAGTATTTGCAATGTAACTGAATTTTTCTTTGATTTGTCTTGATTAATAGCCAATTTTCATTGCAAAATCATTTGCCAAAAGTCTACTTCATTACAAACTGTTGATACATAATGAAAAGTCTACATCATCACTACATAATGAACCATTTTTGCCAAAAGTCTACACCATCAATACATAATGAGACATTTGAGTCCAAAAGTCTACATCATCATTACATTGTAACCTACATACATTTGAGTACAAGCAATATGATTATTGCTGTGACAATAATCAAAATACACATTGATGGTTTTCCAGTTTTGTCATCCATCTGATTCATGTTTTTCAATATTGATGCAGCTTTAAGCTTCTCCAACTCCATCTTGAGCATCTTCCTCTCTTCTATAAGTGCTTTAATCTCACAATTCAACAAACCCACCTCACTTTTAATGCGGTTCTTGTCAAAGATAATTTGATTGACAACATCCCTTTGCCAATTAGTAGGATTAAGATCAATCCATTCAAAAAACTTGCACCCACGCACCTTAGTGATTAGGTTGTATGTAGCACAAGCTTGAAACCTCCTATCTGGGTTGTTAATCGTCCATGAAGTGGCAAAAGTAGCTGGGTTACCACAGTAGCATCTTCTTCTATCTCCAAAGCTACATCCTGAGCTACCGTCGGAAAAACTGTTATGAGACAACCTAGAAGACATTTCACCTAAATTGATAACCCTAATTATTTCCAAATTGGGGAAAAATGAGATAAAAACAATATGGATGAAATTAATAACAATTAATCTATATCTGTGGGTTTAGGGCTAAAGGATGCCTTATGTTAACAACAAAAAGAAGCTGAATTGTGAGAGACGAAATTGAATGAGAGATAATAAAGAAAGGGAGAGGTGAGAGAGTTAACAGTGATAAATGAAAGAGAGCAACTCTAACATTCAAACATGAGGATATATATAACAAGGAAGTGTTTAATGGTAAGGGTATTTTCGTCATAAAAGATGAACTTAAATGACAAATTTACAAATTTGCTATAAAATTCCGCCGGAGTGAAATTTTTGACTGTAATTTGTCATCAGAAGTTATAAGTTGGGTGTAATTTACAAATTTATTTATATAAGGCTGTAATTTTCAAAATCATATTTATAAAAGGCTGTAATCAACAATTTTGAGTCATTTTAGTCTCTTAAGTATTGTCATAATGAACTCTTAAAAGTTTGTACTATTATCTCCATAATAGTGAAATTTACATTATCAAACTTAATCTAGGAAATTTAGGAAAGTATTATATAAGTAATAATTTTTGATGGTATACTACTTAATAAGTTATTTGTCCCACATTGAAATATAATACAAGTATGGTAAATATAATACGTATAAATAGTATAATTGTCCCACATTGAAAAATTATCATAAGGTGGATTGATCCTATAATTATAAATAAATCCTTGAAACTTAGATATCAACCCAAAATCTTTTAAGTCTTTTAAATATTGTTTTAGAGAGCTCTTAAAAGTTTGTATCCACATTAGTGAAACTTACCTTATCAAAAATTTATTTATTTAGGAAAGTATCATAAAAAAATAAAGTGAAAAATCTTTTATTTATCTCAATATACATTTCCTATATTATATTCAAGTGGTGTTTTTAATTTTTATATAAAAACTTTTACATTTCATTTTTACAAAAAAAATATTTTGAAAATGAGTCATCTTTCGAACTTAGATATTCAACCAAAATCTTTTAAATCTCTTAGTATTATCTTACAGAGCTCTTAAATGTTTGTATTATTATCTCCATCTTAATGAAATTTACGTCATCAAAACTAATTTAGGAAAATATCATAAATGATAATTTAAGGAGGTATCATATATAATAATTTTAATGATGTAATATTAAATATGTTATTTGTCCCACATTGAAAAATAATGTAAGTGTGGTGAATATACTACGTGTAAATAGAGGAATTGTCCCACATCGGAGAAATATCATAATTTGGGGTGATAATGCGATTATAAATAAGAGTCGTCCTTGGAACTTAGATATCAACCCAAAATCGTTTAAGTCTTTCAAATATTGTTTTAGAGAACTCTTAAAATTTTGTATTAATTATGAAAATAATATAATTAGATTCGTAATAAAAAACGCTATCATTACAATATAAAATCTCGTATTATTTGCATATACTTGGTGTAATTCTTGAAAAATAATGTAGGTGTGATGAATATACTAATTCCTATATATAGTTGAATTGCTTCATATCGGACAATTACCATAAGGGGGTGATCAACCCAAAATCTTTTGAATCTCTTAAGCATTGTCTTAAAGAGCTTTATTCTTAAGGTACCTTAAAATAGTTTTTTGGGTACAATATAGATCAAATAAAACTTGAGTCCTAACAAAGTTGGCAAAATATTTGTAAAATAGAAATTGAATCAATATATCAATACTATTTTCTTAAAAATTACAGAGTATATTTTATTATAGTCTTAAAACTTCAAAAGTTAATTTTTATAAGTTAATGGTTATAGGGAAATTATAAAAAAGACATTAACGTAGACCCGTGCATCGCACAGATATGAAATCTAGTTAAGAAAATTATAGACTTTTTAATAAAGGAAATGATGGGTACATGTAATCTTCTTCATGATTTTTGATATTCAATTACATTATAGTTTTAATGACTATATATCTTAGCTTCAAGAAAATCATATTTAGTTAATACATTTTTTTTATACTTTACATTTCACTTAATTGTACTATTAATGTTATAAATTAGTTGCATGTAATGATATAGCAATATTTTATTAGTAATAATAATAATAGGTTAGGATAAAAATAACTTAATTTAAAGTGTCATACGACTGTACTAAATTTTATTTTTCTACCTCTTACTATATTATATTTAGTAGAAGTAAATTATAACATCAAAATAGAATTACAATTACTTTATGCAAATAATTTAAACGAGGATCTACTATATAAATGAAAATTCTAAAAATACCGTACTTTAGTACGGGATCGATCTATACTAGTTACCCACTAATGGACAACATTAACCTCACGTATCTTAGGTACTACGAACTTCCCAACTTAAAGAGCACAACTTTTCTACTAAGATAAGATGTTCAACGTTGGGTCAATTTATCCCATCTTAAGCTAAAAAGTTCAGAGCCTTATTACTCACTTGACGTGTGGATCACTTATACACTTATCATAATCTCCTCAATTCCTCGTTGTGGGACAACATTAACCTCATTTATCTCGAGTGTTATAATCTTTACTTGTGGATATAACAAAACAAGGGCTTCTCAAAACAAATAAAGGTCATGTGCTCCATAAAATGAGGCCCAATATACGAATGCAAAAGTGTACTTATTTGATGTTTGGATTGAATTTCATCAATAGATCTTTTAAACTTGATCATCAAAACAGATGCCTATAGTCATGGATGAACATGACCTTAGCCGGTCATGGAACAAAGTTATTAACATAATTTTATAAATTATTTGCGAGACAAATGCATACTCTGTAAGCATTGTAATTTTAATAGGTGTGTATATGATAAATCATCACGTCTGTGACAACCTGCGTTCCACATGTACTAACATGCTAGACATAATCTAAGTTCAACTGTTTTTATGAGTATTTGTGCTTGAGGGTTAAGATTAAGACTACCGAGATATTCCCCAATGTTTTAACCGGTTTAGCAATCCAAAATTATCATGACATGAAATTGAATGCATACAACAGTCATATGCAAAAAAATTTAGTATGTTTTTTTACGTGTTGTAAGTGTCTGTTTGTCATCCTATATAACCATTACTGTGCTGCACGTAGCTATATATCATTGTATATAACTATTTGTATTAGTGGGTACTTAGTATGTTCATTGACTCGTTTATTATTCATTAAATCACTTACTATTCATTGCAGCAAAACTTATAGAGCATTACCATATCATCTAACAAATTGAAAAATATTGAGTTAGCAAAGGTTTTCCTCTGGTAGATATATATGTTAGGTATCTCGATGAATATGGTAATGTGGTTCAACAAGGTATATGCGCGCACATGAGTAACTTTATCTTTCAAATTACCCGCCATAAATGCTACACTATAATGGAGCTTCACGATACTTCACACGCATTTCACAGTTCAACACACAATTTCTACATTGACTGATAATCATGTCCATGATTGTAAATTATTTCAATATCCGAGACTACGAAGCAAATACGCAAGTATATTGGTAGTTATCATATCTCACATTTTCTACCTCTTGATTTCCTTCACCCAAAAACTAATCCCTTCATTATTCTTAAACCAAAAATCCTCAATCAATCACGTATCAACTATATTAAGTAACTGATATTTCGTACTAATTACTAACGATGCAATTTCTTCACTTCTTCTTCCCCATCACCTCTATATCACGTAACTATACACTCAAACGTACTACTCACACACGCCACCTAACTTAACCAATAAACCCGCCAAACATCAACATCCACACCCCCCCCATCAACCATGTCCAATCCCACACCCAAAAAAACATCAAAATTGCAAACAAAATCCAAATGGGTTCATGACCTAACAAGACTTATTCATTTTTCATTTTACATTTTACATTTTACATTTTACATTTTACAAACATAAACCATAGCTCAATCCTCAAGGCCCATACAATCATACATACCCCATATGACATAAGTGGAGACAATGTGGAGTAGTTCAGTCTTTGCTATTTCTTTCATGTTCTTGTATTTCAGCAAAACCCTTCATCAATTTGCACTTTACAATTAATTTCATTCAATTTCATTTTCCCTCTTCAAATCCAACTCTAAATCATCCTTCAAAAATCATCTTTAACATATCTAGTGGGTAATTTTTTTTATCCCTGTAATTTAATTCCCTAATTTTGCTGTATTGTTTTACTTAAATGTGTATGATATATGATGATATATGATATATCCGCTTTTTTTTAATATAAATTGTGGGTTTTATTTGTTTTTCTGTGCTCTTGATTGATTATAGATGATAGATGATAGATTTACACATTTGGGTACTAATGAAGTTGTTTTAATCATGCGATTTATTCTGCTGTTTTACTGTATATTTATGGTTTTTGATTTTTTACTGGGGTTTGAGGATTTGTACGTCAAATTTGTTTATTGGGTTATTATTGTACTAATAAATGGTGCTCAATTGTTGAAAGAAATGTAAGTATTGATGGTACAAGTAAATTTTTATGGTAAATTTTGTTAAATTTTTAGAAGGGCAAGTAAAATTTTAGAAGGTTGGGTATATCCGACTCCCTTTACCCCGTAAACACCGCAATTTGCGGGAGCCCTTGAGCCTTGAGGCTTGAGGCACTAGGGTAGTGTTGTCCTTATTTAAAAGGGTACGTGTGGATTATTTGATTTCATCTTTCTAGATGGTGATGATTTAATATTTGTATTTTCATTTTTGAAGATACTGCATTTGTCGTTCTTTGTGTGAATATTATCAGTTATTTAGTATTTACTTATCTGATAGATTTTTTTTTTCTAATTTAGTATCTCTTTCTGGTTTAGGGTTTCTGCGCGTAAATAAGGGATACTGAGATTATTACTTCGTGTTCAGTAGGGTTGGAGGACTGGAGCATTTATTATTGCAACGCAGGGGATGATTTCTGATTGACGTACTAAAATTCTGCAATGTCGGGCGTACTTAATGTATGCATTTCTTTCTATGTTTTGCATAGCTAGTGTCTTCATTTTAGCTCCTTGTCGCATCCATAATTTTCTTTGTTGACATGCATATTTTTTTAATACGAAGGGTACTTAATGCGTTGCTGTCTTGCCACTCTTTTAGGGACCTTTACTTAACAGTGTTAGAAGTCCTTTTGGTTGGTTCATCATACTTACTATTGTTTAAAGATATAAAAGGGTAGCACATATATCAACATCAGAAGCTAAGAACTGCAAGATGACATAGGAGTCTGGATGGGTGTGTGTGAAAATCAGTACTTTGCTTTATTGCGTGTCTACAGTTATTGGGGTATATAAGTGTTGAGACTTAACATGACACAAATTTTGAGACACAAGGATTGTGTTCTGTTATGAGAACTAGAGGACACGTCTTACAAATATCCTGCCTTATTGCAATTTATTGGATCAACAATCATTCATAAATGTATTTGAGGTACCGGCAGAGTAATATGTTGTTGACACATTAGATTGATTGAACCAGAAAGAAGCAGTTTGTGTTCTAATGCATATTCATGTAGTTAAGACTCTTAAGAGTCATAGCGCTGTACTCTGGAACCGAAATGATCATAGAAAGTTGTGGTTACAAACCTGTTATCACATTGTCCAGGTAAATGGATCATGGAAATAGACAATTATCAAGTTTGTCATTTCTTGCAACTTTGATAGCAACGGTTTTTGTCGATTCGTTGTCCATATATTGTCACATGGTAGACCGGTAGAGTGGTAGTTATGGTTTACAAGGGAGGTTTGCTCTTATGTGGTTGCTGTTAGTTGATGCTTAACCCTGGCGTTTGACATGCATCATTCTTCTGCTTGTAGTCTTCTTTAAATGGATCGGCTACAAATATAACAGATGGCGCAGGGAGATCATTTTCCTCATCTTTCTCTGGTCAGCCTGGTGCTGGCACTCCTGTATTTCATCACACCGGTGAGTACAATTTTTAAGTTTCATGTATTAAACTTCTCCTAATTCACTGCTGAATTGAAACGGTTCTTCATGTAGGAATTCAAGGACTTCATAACATGCACACTAACTTCAACGTTCCCAGCATGGCTGGTTCGCTTTCATCAAGAAATTCAGCAATAAACGGTGTACCTTCTGGAGGGATGCAACAATCTAGTGGAAATCTCCTTGCAGGCCGATTTGGATCAAATAATATAACGGATCCTCTTTCACAGGTACGTTTTATTTTCGCATTTGATATCATCATCGTGCATTCATGCTCCAACATATGTAGATTATCTCTTCCTATGATCTGTTTGTAGGATTCTAGGATCCATTGTAAGAATTAACAAATTTGCCGACAACCTGGCAATACTATATTAGTATTTAATTGATTCATTTTTATCGTAGATTTCTCATGGTGTCTCACATGGGCATTCTGGGATCAGTAATAGAGGAGGTATGAATATCGTTGGAAGCCCTGGCTATAGTAATGGCACAAATGTTGTTGGTGGTTCCATTCATGGGGTTTTGCCAACGTCTGCTGCTGCGGGTAATCGTGGAGCTATGCCAGGCCTTGGCGTGTCACCTATGATGGGAAACTCAGGTTCTCGAATCACAAGTTCAATGGGAAATATTGTGGGCTCTGGCAACATTGGAAGGAATATGAGCTCAGGTGCAGGATTATCTGTGCCTGGTATGACTTCTCGTCTGAATTTCACCACCAACAACGCCTCTGGAGGTTCAGGTTTGCAAGGACCAAATGGATTAATGGGTGGTGTCCTTCAGCAAGGTATAATTCGTTTGTCATATCCTTTTTGTTCGTGTTACCTGATGAAAGCAAATGTCATATAGTGGTTGTAACACTAGCTTCCATATACGGAGTATTTTTTATTGGTGTAAGTCCGGTCATCACTTTTCATCATTTTGCTATAGTTTTTACCCTTGCATTATGAAATCTATTTACTGTGCTGAATTTAGTGCTATAACTTATAATCGAACAATTTCCTAGATACTTTCAGGGGGCGTTTGGTTCGTGGAGGGGTAATGGAATCAGGAAACTAGGAAAGGGTAACAGTTGTAATGGAATCAGTTACCCTTTGATGATTGTTGTTGTTTGGTTTGAAAACAGGTAAAACAAAGAAAAAGATAAAACCACCTCCTCATCTAGAAACCCACAACCACCACACTGGCACCACCACTAGCGTCCCCCTTTTGCTCCGTCGCCGGCAACTCATGTATCTTCGTGCCGGCGTCACCCACCGCGTCCCCATTTCATCCTCCTCATCGTCAAAACCCCTTACACCACCCACTGAAACTACCGCAACAACCCTGTAAAACTCTCCTCTCAACCATGAAAAACCCTTCACACAGCCCAAAACCGCCAGATCTGGTGGGTTTGAGTTGTGAGGAGCAGTTTCCGTGGTTGAGGGGAAGGTTTTACATGGTTTTTATGGTGGTTTTAGTGGGTGGTGTGGATTTTGACGAGGATAAAGGTGGTCCAATGAGGTTGGTTTGAGGCGGAAGGGAGTGGATCAACGATGGCAGGATAAGCCGATGGGCGACAATGTGGAATGGTCGGCGCCGCGCCGGAGCAGGTGCTTGCGGCGGCAGTACATGGTGATGGTGGCAGTTGATGTGGTGTGTGATAGTGATTTTTTGTTGATAGGGAAAGGGAATGGCATTCCCCTGGGGGGGGGGGGGTGGGGGTTTGACCGTTTGAGTGTACATGAGTTTGGGGTAATGGAGAGGGTAAAGGGAATGATTGATATGGTCAAACAAACACAAAGGGAATGATTAATTTCATTCCCTTACCCTTTCCTAAAACCCCCATACCAAACGCCCCCTTAATTTGTCTTCATTCTTATTCTTCGCCATTCCAATTCATAGTACTGAACTACTCATTACAAAGATTTCATCATTTTCGCCTTTTTTTTTACTTCTTTAAAACTACTCGTTTTTCTTTTGTCTATCTTGCTTCGCTTTATACTTTTATTATTGTGTTTTCCTTTTTTCTCCTCTTGTATTGCTTCCCCATTTCATATTGACTGTTCCATGCGACAATTCATTATGCCTGACCCCAGTTACTTTTGGGGCTATTCCAGTTGCAGTTGTTCATGCATGGAGCCCAACTTGGCTCATATTAGTCCAATATCTGGAGCCAAACTCTTGTTAGTCTTTGCTTTGGAATAAAATCGAATGGCTGATATTGCTATGTAGCAGTCGGTCAATGCATTTTTCGTTACGGGCCGTCTGGATGCATTTTGTGTACATCTAACTACTCCTTACCTTGCCATGGCTGAAGTTTTTTAAGGCATTGGGAATAGTGTTGCTGTAGTGACATTAATAGAACAGACTTATACTAGTTATCTATTTTCTCTTGGCACCCTTTTGTTGGTCAATTGCCGGATATATTAGGCTTAAGATCACTAAAAAGTGGCCTTTTTGTTTTCAGCATCTCCACAGGTACTTTCGATGCTTGGGACCTCCTATGTGTCTGGAGGAAACCTGTTATCCCAGAACCATGGCCAAGCTGTTAATAGTTTGAGCTCAAGGGCAATGCTACATGACATGAACTCCAATGATACACCTTTTGCGATGGATGATTTCCCTTCTTTAGGAAGTCGACCTAACTCTGCTGGAGCACCTCAAGGACAAATAGGTAACTTGAAGGCCTAATATTTATATTTTCTTGGTATTTTGTTTTCCAGTGCATACTGGTGTACTTGGCCTTAGAGACAAACATCATGGCAGGTTCAATGAGAAAGCAAGGTCTTGGTGGTCCCATAGGTCAACGGAACCAAGAATTCAGCATCCAGAACGAAGATTTTCCCGCCTTACCTGGATTTAAAGGTCAGTATTTGTTGAAGTTCATAAAAAGTATGTACCGTTAATTGAAATAATTGCATCTGATGATAATATTTGTGACCAGTTGTTCGTGACAGATGGGTATCTCTTTCTTGCTCTCTCAATTTTAAGTTAAATTAAGTCTAACATGAAAATCTAAGGACCCAACTTGAACAAGAAGGCGCCATATAGGAGATTAGGGGGGGGGGGGATGAGAATTATTTCTAAGCCCATACCCCCTCATTAAGTCATTATAATACGCTGTTGCAGGTTGTGTGCTGGAAATTAGTGCCATCTTCATTTTGTTCCTATTGTTTTTCTTTCACATGCATGTAGGTGGAAGTGTAGATTTTGGGATGGACTTTCGTCAAAAAGATCAACTTCAAGACAACAACGTATCAATGATGCAGTCTCAGCATTTTTCGGTGAGTACTTTTTGCACAACTAGATGGTCCTCTCCTCTCTTATGAATGTTCTTACGCTAGCAAGGTGTTATATACAGATGGGAAGATCTCCTGGATTCACTCTAGGGGGCACATACTCATCTCAACAACCACAGCACCAGCAGCAACATCTGCCATCAGTCAGCGGTGGCAGCGATTCATTTACATCAGCAAATAATCAAAGACTTCTACAATCGCATGGATCAGACATGTTCCCATCCTCAAATTCAACGTTTCATATTCAGGTGCATAAAGATAATTCACTACAGAAACCGTCCATTCCTAAATTCGCGTTCTTAAACAGCTACTTAGCATTAGTTACTGTTTTCTAGCGCCCACCTTCGAAGACGAATAATCCGGATAATATTTCGAGTTAGAGTATGTCATACTATTAACACCTTCACAGATTAGAAGTCACAATACTGATGTCAGCCTAATGGCAAACCTTCATAACAAGACCATTGCTCCAATTCCTCCGGGCTTTTGCAAATGGTGGGTTTAGGGGTTTAGATGTACACAACATTATCTTGTGTTAATAACATAAAGAGGTTGTTTCTGGGTAACCCATCAGAAAAATTGCATCTGGTGATGGCTAATAACTATAAAGAACCGCTAGTATAGTGATCCATTTTGCTATATTTTCATGATAATCCAGAATCCATGAACAGTGAGTTGTTGACTCAAATGGATGGAAACATTGTCCTGAGAAAAAGCAGAAATCGGGGTGTCATTTGTATTTGTGGTAGATGCAATTCTACGTCTACAATGGTAGATAGTGTTTCTTGCAGAGGATTATACTGGTATGGAAATGCGAGCTTTTGATCTTCTCACCAGATCGATCAAAATGGAAAATTTCCATGGCAATATATGTTTTATTATAAAGCTTGTCAGGGCTTTGGGTTATCCTTTGGCTTTTTTCTCTGATGTTGGTGGAAATTATAGGACATTTAGTTTCACAGATATTCAATGAATGTGCTAGGTTGTGCGGATAAAGAACCATTTTTTGAGTGTTAAGTAAGTTGAGGTCCTATTACGTTCGTAGCTATATAAAAAAGGCAAGTTGGTTGAGAAATGAATTTTGGTGCGTTTAAAATATTGTTTGAAGGGTGATTGAAGATGATGCTTCGTTATTTGTTATCAACTTGTATGATTGATAAAATGACTTGCGTACAGTAGGTTCTTATTTGATGATCCAACTTTATAGTTTGTTTGAAGTGCTGCTGAATACAGACTACAGATGTCTCTGGATGCAAGGATACTTATGAGTTACACTGTTATTAAAAGGGCTCATTGAGCATATCTAGATTTTCTTCCAGTTACTATAAACATGGCCGTATAAGCTGCTCTCACCCCTTTCTGGATGAAGTAAATGTTAAATAGGCCTTGACACGAGTCACGAGAAACTTCTTAAAACGACTTCTGAAATCTGGTAGATATATTATATATTATAATATATAATATATACGTATGCTTCTTTAAGTTTTATCATAATTATGGTAAACTGTGATTGGCTCTTCCCAGGTAACTGAACTGCTTTTTTTATGCTCTCCTTGTATTCATTTTTTTTGTGAGGTAGGGTGGGGAAAATTACTCTAGAAGTCAAAATCTGACCCGACTCAGCCCGCCTTTTAAGGGTTGCATACCTGTAAATCTTGACCAACGACTAAAACCCAAAATGACCTGCAACGTCACGAGTTTGAACCTACTGAACCCGTGTTGACCCATCTTGAATGGTCCCGTTGACCCGTTTCACTAGTATAGTTATTATAACCGATATCAGTCAACAATCATCAGTGCATTCTCTTGTTTTTCCTAGCAGGGCAACAGACCGTCTGATAATAACCTGAGAAGTGTTAACAACATAAGCACTATTTCTAGTGCGGCATCGTATGACCAACGGATGCAGCAATATCAACAGCAAAGCCAGTCTCAATTTCATCTACGCCAGATGCCCGCAGTGAACCAGTCGTTTAGGGATCAGGGAGTTAAGTCTATTCAAGCTACACAACCTGCTGCTGATTCCTTTGGACTGCTGGGGTTGTTGGGCGTCATAAGAATGAGTGATCCTGATTTGACATCCCTTGCTCTTGGTATCGATCTAACTACCCTAGGCTTAAATCTGAATTCTTCTGAAGACCTTCACAAGTCGTTTGGTTCACCCTGGTCTGACGAGCCTGCCAAGGGAGACCCTGAGTTTGTTGTACCCCACTGTTACCTTGAAAAGTTGGCTCCTCCTCTTAATGTAAGTGCTCTACTTATTCGAGGTGGTCTCATTTTGTAGTATAACAGGGGGCCTTGGTCAGGGGATCGTCTTGTTCCGTCCTTTTTCAAGGCCTGGTCACTCACCTTGCTAAGCTTGGGCCTATATAGTGGGCCTATATAGTAGGCATATTAAAAAAACAGCTATTTCTCATATGAGAGGGTCTCGTGATTATTCTAATAAGAGAAGACCCATACGTAAATTAAAATAAGGTTTGTGATTTTGAGTTAATTGGTTAATGTATAAGGGTGGATTTCAGAGTTAAATGGGTTAGTTTGACGTTATATTAATATGGGGCCATCTTACAAGAGATTAATTGATCAAAACAGAAGTACTAGTATTTAAGTCTTTTATTTCTTGTTATGGGATTCCTGCAGTATCTCCACTTCATGAAGTTTGCGCTGGGATTATTGTTCTACATCTTTTACAGGTGGGTTTGTCTCACTTGTCCCTCTATTTCATTCCCGCAGTATCTCAACATCATGGAGTATTATTTTGTTGCTTTCTAACATTTCTTTTTGTCCCTTGACTCGTCCTGACGGGGCGGCAATACAGCATGCCAAAAGACGAAGCCCAGTTGTATGCAGCTCATGAACTGTATGTTAATTTTTTTTTAATACCAAATTGATTTTCTTGTAATGGTTATTCTTCAGGGAGCGGATGTCACTTTATTATGTCCTTTCCTTTATTCCCCTTAGTCAAGTCAAGCAATGTTCTGCTGTATGTTTGCCCGACTTTGCTGTTATAGATATGTGTGACCTTGGTTTGCAGTCATAGGAGAGGCTGGTCGTATCACAAGGAGCTCCGGGTTTGGTTGTCGAGGATAACTAATGCGGAGCCTCCGTTCCAGACCGCAACATTTGAGCGAGGATCATACAAGTTCTTCGATCCAACTACATGGCAAGAGACACAAAAGGTACGCACGGTCAAACATAATTGCTTTAGGTTACATTGTGAGTGTCATTCTTGGACTTGAGTATGGTGTCAGACTTGGGTACGTATCCAAGTGTTAGGACTTCTGCACAACATGAGTTATGAGACATGTAGACTGATCATAATCGAGGATACTGTAATGGGGACACCTCATTGACCATATACAAGGTCGAAGTTTAAATATTAAGTTATTTACGTGTTACACTCCCTTTGTCCCAATCATTTGTTTACCTTTGATTAACATACTCCTCGCAAAGAATATAAAAGGTAAACAAATGAATGAGACAGAGAGTAACATAATGGCTGAGGAACAAAACTTAAAATCGCTAAGCATCATACTTAATGCTTACCACTTCATCTCCTCCTTACTATGGTTTTGCTAGCCTTGCTTTCTATATTTTCACGAGGAGAGCTATCGATTTAGGGGATGGTTTTGAATTCCAAATTTATATCCTGTAGGGTCGCTTATAACACAGGTATGAGTATGACCGATAACCCTAGAAGTAAGTAGTCAGAGTAATATAAATAAAAATACAAGATAATATCAGTACCTCGGATATCTGAGGTGCCTAGGCTGGACTCTGGAGTTTTCAGTTATTGTGAATATTGAATTATTGATGTTTGGCTTTATTTGCAGGATAACTTTGTACTGCAATACGAGTCGTTAGAGAAAAAACTGACGCTAAATCAACATTAGTTTACTAGTCGGATGTAAATTCTAATGAAATCAGCAACTGTCAGAAGTGGAGTTATAGTTTACCGCTGCAACAAATCTTGTATTCAGGATATACAGTTTATGATGTTTCATATTTCCAACTTGAAAGTTGGCCTTGACAAATAGTACTGTTTTAGGGAGTTACTGAATGTGAGAGTCTCGAATTCTTGATAGTTCTGTTCAATTACAAGTTCATGTTGTCACCGACCCCTCCGAAATTATCTGTGCCCCTGTACTCTTCGGGTTTTATTGCAACATATACTCATCTATAGTGTTCAATTGTTGTAATTTGTTGTTTCTTTTTCATGCTCATAGTTCATAAGATATGTGCTATTGAGTGATTAAATGCCAGTTCCGATCATCCACTCGAGAAGCCAACATGCTCACCAACTCATTACTTACTTTATTTTCTTATGCGAATTATGTAATAATAAAATTCGACTATGAGAGTTGGGTTTGTACTATGTAAGATACTATATTTTACCGCGGCCAAAAAAAAAAAAAATTTAGAGGGAAACAAATTATAAAAAATACCCTTTTCCATTTGATTCCCCAGAACATTTCCCATCCCGAATTTCGAATTCCGTCAAAATTTAAATTTCTATAAAGCCCCCTTGTCCTCTCACAAATTCTCATTTGTGACGGGGTGACAGTCGCAAGCTTAAGACGGGTTGTCCCGTCACAAGTGAGACTAACCATTATCTTGTTGAGTAGCTCGTACATGAGTACTTATCAATTTTTATTTTGAATAAGTGGCTTATAAAACGGTCTCACGATAAATTATTGTGGGAAAAAAAATATCAGAGTAAAATAACTATTTGAAATAGCTACAAAAATTACAAAACAAGGTAATAACTCAATACATAAATAGTTACTACATTATAAACAAATGGGTTATATATAAAAAAAAGATATCGCAAGTATCATCAGTTCATCACGAGTTGGAAAATTTTTAGAAGTCAATTTTGTTCTCGATAAACTGGATTTACGATAAAAAAAAACATGATCTTATACAAAAAATCGTATCATTGTGTACTTATCTTGATAAGTAGAAGACAATTTTAAGGTAAGTTATTGTATAAAACCGTTTGACACAACTACTCTGTATATATTATTGTAAAGCTGAATACTATTCCCTCATTCCCAAACAGTTGCTCTATCTTTGATTACAAATTTACAATCTCTCCCAAAAAAAAGGATAAAATGAGGGGTTTGTCTATATACCCCCCATTATATTTGATGCACACTGGATAAATCCCGATATATGTGTATAACCGATTAACAGGTAAGTCACTTGAGACTTTGAAAGTAATATGCTCAATTATTCTTTCAAAAAATTGAACTGAATCCATTATAAATTTCAACCAAATTTTAACTACTAAACCTCGCTGGTACGAACACTATTAAAAATCTTTGTCACTCGATATATTACGATATTTTATTGTAATAACTTGGAAAGTATTTTTAAAATAATGTTAAAAAAAATAAGTATTTGTCGTTTTGGGTCGGTTTCAAAATTATTGATCAAAATGGTGTCCACGTAGGTTCGGGTTTTCAAAATCTGAAACACGGAACAAACACGTCATTCCCAATGACGTGTCTTTAATTATTTTTTTCCAAATAAATATCGAACGGGTGTGAGAGGATACGGAGCACTCAAATGCCGACGCAGAAATTAAAAGAGTCGTGCTAGTTTGCGGGAAAGGGAAACTTATTTTTAAAAGGCCATTTAAGTAGCTTCTTACAATGTTACCCCGTTCATTCCCCCTCGTTAGCAGGTATGCAGGATTTACCTCGATCGACTGGCAAATTTAAATAATGATCTCCCTCCCCTCTCCTTTCTTAATATTTTTTTTAAATAGTTTTAAGCATTATTTTTGATAAATAGTTTTAACACTTACTAAAACTCGCTGATACAAACACTATTTAAAATCTTTGTCGATATATTACGATATTTTATTGTAATAACTTGGAAAACATTATTAAAATAATGCTAAAAAAATAAGTATTTGTTGTTTTTGATCGGTTTCAAAATTGTTTATCAAATTTGTTCAAAATCAATAGATAGGTATTAGGTAGCTATCAATCGAACAAAATTTGAGAGGGAAATAGTTAAAATAATACCCGCTTTCAATTCATTCTCCCGCACGCTTCCCTTCTCAAATTTCAAAACTCCCTCAAATTTTCAATTCCAACCACCTCTTTATAAACCCCCTCTTATCTCCATTTCTTCACAACCACACCTCTTTACTAATAAAACCCTAAAAAACAAAATCCCCAATTCTCCAAAACCCTAGAAACCCAAAAAAATGCCTGCAATTATCGAACAATCTGAACCCTTACTCGCCGATAACCCAGATCGATTCTGCATGTTCCCAATCAAATTTCCCCAAATCTGGGAAATGTACAAAAAAGCCGAAGCTTCTTTCTGGACCGCTGAAGAAGTCGATTTATCTTCCGATTTACGTCACTGGTCCGACACACTCACGTGCGATGAACGCCACTTCATCACTCACGTGCTCGCCTTCTTCGCCGCGTCTGATGGTATTGTGCTTGAGAATCTCGCTTGTCGTTTCATGAAGGAAGTTCAGCTCCCTGAAGCGAGAGCATTTTACGGGTTTCAAATCGCTATTGAAAATATACATTCTGAAATGTATTCGTTGTTGTTGGAAACGTATATTAAAGATTCGGAAGAAAAGTCGAATTTATTCCGTGCTGTGGAAACTATCCCCGCTGTTAAGCGCAAGGCCGATTGGGCCTTGCGCTGGATAGACGGCGGGGAAAGTTTCGCTGAGCGAATTATCGCTTTCGCTTGTGTTGAAGGGATATTCTTTTCTGGAAGCTTCTGTGCGATATTTTGGCTGAAAAAGCGGGGTTTAATGCCGGGACTTACGTTCTCTAACGAGTTAATTTCTCGAGACGAAGGACTACATTGCGATTTTGCGTGTTTGTTGTATTCTTTGTTGAACAATAAAGCGAGCGAGGAGCGAGTTAAAGGGATTATTTCTGAGGCGGTTGAGATCGAGAGGGAGTTTGTTTGCGACGCGTTGCCGTGTGCATTGGTAGGGATGAATGGAGAGTTAATGAGTCAGTATATTGAGTTTGTTGCAGATAGGTTGTTGGGAGCGTTAGGAGTTGGGAAGGTTTACGGTATGTCGAATCCCTTTGATTGGATGGAATTGATTTCGTTGCAAGGGAAGACTAATTTTTTCGAGAAGCGGGTTGGGGAGTATCAGAAGGCTTCTGTTATGAATAGTTTGAATGGGCATGGTGGTTCTCATGTTTTTAAGCTTGATGAAGATTTTTAATTTCGATTTGGTTTTTTGATTTGTTGTATTGTGTTTCGGGTTTTATTTGATTATGTAGTAGTAGTAGTTATAGACTTTTAGTAGTACTGATTCCTGCTAGTAATGTAAAACTGAAATTCTAATGTATTCTGGTAATTTATTGTTCACTATCGAGTATCGACAGGGTATCTAAGCTGTTTGTGCATTTAATCTGTGTTTTTTTTCCTAGTTTGCGCGTGTGGTCGGTCAGTCTATGAATAGTGAACTCGGTTAATCGTGGCCAAGTTTTAGAATTTATGCAAGACGGTTGTATAGTGTACAACGATGTTTCTATTTTGTAATGCTGATAATTAGCGAGTTTCATTGAAATAGGAAAGGTTGTATTGATGTTCAATGTGTTCTTCTGATTTACTGGATCTTGATAGAACTCGTTACCAATTGGAGACATTAAGTTGTATTTAGACGGGGATTAGTTCACTCCGAATCACGTGCAAGATTATTGTACAACCATAACATACTGATGGTTCATAACTACATGTCCAACAAGTTTTCCAATTTGAAATAAGCTCACAGCTTTGACGAAATGCTAGGTTCTCACTTCTCCGTTTTTGTTCTCCTCATATCGAAATTGTATCCTTCTGATGTTGAACTGCTGCATTTCTAAAGGTTTCCAATTTGAAATAAGCTCACAGCTTTGACGAAATGCTAGGTTCTCACTTCTCCGTTTTTGTTCTCCTCA
This sequence comes from Heliosperma pusillum, assembly GCA_022085475.1. Taxonomy (NCBI): domain Eukaryota; kingdom Viridiplantae; phylum Streptophyta; class Magnoliopsida; order Caryophyllales; family Caryophyllaceae; genus Heliosperma; species Heliosperma pusillum. Next base: position 63,443 of record JAIUZE010075007.1, read on the forward strand.
TATCGAAATTGTATCCTTCTGATGTTCAACTGCTGCATTTCTAAAGGCCTCAATAGCGAGAGGCTCTAGCGTAAGATAGGAAATGGGTTACTGCGTTCACGTTTTAATTGGTTTGCGCAGATCCGAGAAAGGGACCTATGCTGTTAGCTGCTATGTGATGCCCAATTAGTAAGATGGTGTGTTTGGTGTCAACCTCTGTGGGACTGTCTAGCAGTCTGTTTGTTATGAACTCATGCCCGTGACCTCAGATAAGAGGTTCCTCATGAATAGAGTAGAGGCCTGATAACGACTGACGATGACACGAGGTGAAGCGAGCGTATCTAAGAATTTCTCTAGTCTTAAAACACCGTTAGCTTCGTACTCTTTCCAGTCTCGTGTTGTCTATTATTTAACTTTCTAAGGTCAAAGTGTATAATTTGATTCTAAATATATGCCAAAAATTGCGAAAATAAATAAATAAATAAATATACCGGAAAATTCACGCGGTACCCTTGAGGTTTGACGTTTTGCACGATATGCCCAATTTTACATCCGAAAATGTTTAAGAGGCCATAACTCGTGTTTACGAACTCAGAAAGTGATGATTTTTTTTTCAAATCGATCATCTTTCCGAGAACTACGATTTGAACAAAAAAATTATCGAATTTGGAACTCGTGACCAAGAGATATGGTCATTCAAAGTTTTTTCGATAAAAGAAACTTTGAAATACAAAAACTCCTAGCCACGATATCCGAATACGACACTTTTTCTTTTTCAAATCGTAGTTCTCGAAAAGATGATCGATTTGAAAAAAAAAATCATCACTTTCTGAGTTCGTAAACACGAGTTATGGCCTCTTAAACTTTTTCGGATAAAAAAATTGGGCATATCGTGCAAATTGTCAAACCTCAAGGGTACCACGTGAATTTTCTGGATAAAAATATTATATAAATTATTAAAAAAAGTCTTTCACAATGCGCAAAACTATGTCATTAACAAGAGTTCATATATTCTAAAAATAAAATTAAGGACAATAACGTCAAAGTGGGGTAAATGGTAATAGAGACAATCGCCAGGAAAAAGAAAGAAAGAAAAAAGAATAGATAGATAAAATATTCACATTCCCCAAAAAAAATCAAGTAAATGTGTTGTATTCCGTTTAAAGCAGAGATATATGTTATCTTTATATATATATATACTAAACAAGGATAAATTAACAAGAAGTTGATATGGCCGAGTTGGTCTAAGGCGCCAGATTAAGGTTCTGGTCCGAAAGGGCGTGGGTTCAAATCCCACTGTCAACATCTTATTTTTTTTCATCTTTATTGTATTTTACGCGAATTGTCAAACTTTTTTTTTTTTTTTTTTTTTTTATTTTTTTTTTTCATATTTAAACTCTTTTATAATATCATTTTTTGCATATTGTTTTAAAATTGTTAAGCTCATGTCTGGGTTCTCACGTGATTTAAAACATAAGACGGTTGTCGCTTGTCGGTTGTATAGTGTACAATGATGTTGGTATTTTGTAATACCAAATTACTGTTGATAATTAGTGAGTTTTACAATGATGTAATAAATAGTTTAGCATCCTCTGTATTATAGCAGAAATCTTTTCAATATATCTGGTAACAGTGTATGGATGTTCAATGTTCCCTCTGATTTTTGGATACTCATAAATTTTAGTTACCAATTGGAGCCGTTAAGTAGTAATTAGACGGGGCTTAGTTAACTCCGAATTACATACTACACGATTATTGTACCACCATAGCATATACTGATGGTTTGCGCAGGTCCGAGAAAGGGAACTTTGATGTATTACAAAGATGGTGTTGAAGTCTGTTTGTTATGAACCCGTGCCCGCGACCTAAGATAAGCGGTTCTTCATGATTAAAGTAGAGGCCTGATGACGATTGACAAGGTCAAGTGAGCGTACCTAAGAATTTCTATCGTCTCAAAAAATCCTTAGTGGTGTACTCCTTCCAATCTTGTCTATTCATTTAACTTCCAATATGCCGAAACAACAATACAAATATAAACATATCGGCAAAGTTGGTATTAGAGATTTTTTAAGAAAAAAAAAACATAGTTTAGATTCCGCCTCTCGTATTCTATATTTCTAAATTTAATGACTCAGTTAAATCTTGACTTACAATTCATGATTTTATGTTTGGTATATAATTTACACAAGAATTGAAAAGGCAACACGTTGAGATGGCCGAGTTGGTCTAAGGCGCCAGATTAAGGTTCTGGTCCGAAAGGGCGTGGGTTCAAATCCCACTCTCAACAAATTCTTTATTATTTTTTCACTTTATTTTTGTGATTTGATTTACCTCTTCAGCAAGTGTATTTAAACTATTTATCATACTTGGCAATTGCTTGAGAACTGTTAAGCTCATGTTTCTCTCGTTGACGAGATCATCATTTTTTATGTGTAGAATATCGGGTGTTTTAGTTTTGAACATAGGAATAAGTAGAAAATTATTTTCAATTTACACGAATTGCCGAACATTTCATATTTAAACACGGATCATGAACCAAACACTTTTAATCATTCCGTTTTTCATGAGTCATCTTCACTTATGGTGGGGATTGGCAAGGAGCACGCGATCTTTGCACTACATGATGGGATTGGTCAAAATCGAGAAGTACAGGCAACAGGCCTGGCACGATGAAGGTTGGCTTTGTGTCCTAACTTCCATCGATATAAAACATGACTATTTGAGCAATAAAAAGTGTCTCACGTATGGATTGATACCCCCGGCATTTGCAGGTGGGCGTGTATCCGAAAGAAGTGCAGCCACAAAGCCCAAACAGGCAAACGATTACGAGCAAGGAAAAGGGATAAAACATCTACTACACGAGAAAAAGACTTCAGTCTTCAGGCTACAATACGAGAAAAAGAAGGCCAGAAAGGAAGGTTTTCTGACAACAGCTACCAATATGGCAAACATCTACTACACGGGACCAAGCAAGAAAGCATTGATTCGCAGATTTTGAGAACATCCACCAATATGGCAATCGTCTACAGAAACATGCGACTGCAACATACAAATTCTATATAATGAAGTACTCTCCAGAATCTAATTTAACGAAATGCTCAAGTCTACAAAACAAAGTAGCTAACGTTATGTCTATTTCAAAGTCCTCTTGGAAAAATGATGTCGAGTCTTCTTGGCATTTGTATCTCTCCAGAAGCCGATAAAACACCTGATCCAAGGAGGGATAAAAGAGCTTAAGAAAAAGTAGACGAATATAATGCATCACTTAGGAACCAGCCGGGAGGATTTCTCTAAATGTTTAAACGATACTCCGTATAAGGTCTTATTTTGTATAAGTAAAGTTGTTTAAACCAAAAGTCCATAGGGCACGATTTTAGGGCAGAAACGAAGAGTAGACAGAGAGCGTTAAAAAAAACAAATATTAATTTTAATATCGAGAAGAACAAAGCAGAGCACGGATAATGACCATGAACCCATGTAGTCGAGTACTACACCTTTAGAGCACGATTGGCCTTGAAAATTGAAACATCCTTGGAGTTGCAAATTGGGTCTTCTATTCGCTACTCTCAATCGTAAACAAGAATTAGTAAGACTCAGCTCGAAAGCCAAAGGAAAAAACAAACTCCGTCACAGCTTAAGGCCGGCCGGCATAGATCATCCACAAAGCAAGTAAAATGATATATGTAGCAGGGATGCTTGCTCATTAGCACATGAAAAATCAATCTCATTTAACCATTCCTACAAAATGTTGTTACCCAAATACTGATACTAGCAAATCTTTTCTAACCATAATCATCTCTCAGAGCAAAACAAAGAGCCTACAGTCTAGTAAAGAACTGGAACAATTCTAACTCTAGCCTCTAGGTACAGGCGAACTGCGTACCTACCCTCGGGAATGAGAGAAACAAACAGCAATTCTATGCAAATTGAACCCTAAACACCTTGTATCAAATAATCAATTCAATCTGGATCAGCCGATTCAGCAACAAGGCACCATAAGTCCGTAACTAAACATTCCATCACGAAGACGTTCCAAAAGCATTTAGGAAGGTGCTATTATGTCATTCTCCACCTTACATTTACTTCACTAATAACTATGTATATGGATGGCACCTTCAACCGAGGGGCTTGGACACAATTCTTCGAACATTTTCAAATTTATTGTAGTAGACTAGTAGGTACAACAGCGAGCGGGTCAATGGCATGGCTTGATGACACGACCTTGTATATTTTTCTATATTTTTCATCCTATTTCAAAATCCATTTTTACAATTTAGTTAGTCAACTTTAACTTTCAATAATTATAAACTCAAAAAGGACGAAGTAATCCGTATTAATCACGGGGCATCTTTATTATTGTTTGGATTTTGAACAAGTATTTATCATGGTAGGATTGATCACATGTGGTGGTGGATGGTTTATGGACAGTAATGGGTGACACTACGGTTTATCGGGAAAGACACAAGGCACTGGCCACGAGCCCACCACACAAGATGTCGCGCTAGAATTAAATGTTTGATACAATGCTTGTGCTTTAAGTGCGAGTCTGTACTCAACTACAATCGTATACTCGTATAGCATTGTAGGGAACTAGCCCGTTGAGTCCTCGAGTGTCGCTTATATGATTTGTATCGATTCATGCTTAAGAACATCACCTCTTAAAATGTTTAGTATTGTGCAAAACTTCAAATAACTGTAGGTAAAGAGGGATCGACTCATAACAGGTACAAACATATATCCAATAGGTCTACAAGTCCATAGGAGCGGGTCTCATGTGATAACCGCACCCTCTCCACAACGCGCAACAAATGACACATGTGATACCCACCTGGGCCACCTCTGTCCCACCACCCATCAAATCATTACTCGCATTCCCCCCACTTGGGGCTGGTGTACGACGAGACCCGCCAAAACCCGCCCAACCGATGGTCAAATAATCTGATTTGAGAGAATTTATATAATCGTAAAGAGGTGGATATACTTTGGCAACTTGAAAGACCATGACCTAGATGCTTCACAAACAATCACCAACTTAAGTGGGCCATAAGAAGCTTAGTTGGATCCAATAGTCTTCTCAACAACCTTATCCACCCTCACAATCTAATCTTAGCATCATCCACTCCCCACATATCATACCATTTCCACCCAAAACCCAATCAAATAATTCCTCATCACACACTTTTATACCCACAAAACTCCATTTACAAAGTAAGAAACACATTAAGTGAGCCAAGTGAGTGTGTGTTATACACAAGAAATGGCCTCAACAGCATGTTTCTTACACCATGCAGCCATCTCCAGCCCAGCAGCTGGTAAAATCCCGTCATCGCGCTACCAGGCCGTAATCATCAAGCCTAATGTGGTGATCTGCAAGGCCCAAAAGCAAGAAGAAGAAGCCCATGTTGGTAACTGTAGCGTCTCCAGACGGTTGGCTTTAACTGTTCTCATTGGTGCTGCTGCGGTCGGTTCCAAGGTTTCCCCTGCTGATGCTGCTTATGGAGAAGCCGGTATTTTCCCATTTACATTCTTCTTTTCTTTATCATACATTAGGACTAAGTAATCAGTACTGGCTTGGGTAATATGATCAAGATGTCGAATATCGGATTCAACTTAATCCTGAATCGGTACTGATCACGTAAGAGAAATGTGATCCATTTTTGATACCATGATAATGACAGAGGATTACGAAAACCTGTTAATATTTTTTAAACGAAACTAAAATGCAGCAAATGTGTTTGGAAAGCCAAAGACAAACACCGATTTCCTACCCTACAATGGAGATGGATTTAAGCTGTCAATCCCGGCGAAATGGAACCCAAGCAAAGAAAGAGAATTCCCTGGTCAAGTTTTAAGGTTCGAAGACAACTTTGATGCCACCAGCAACCTGAGTGTCGTGATACAACCCACTGACAAGAAATCTATTACTGATTTCGGTTCTCCTGAAAATTTTCTCTCCCAAGTAATTCGCCTTTCTCTGACTATCTTTGAGGACTCTCTTGTTCTCTCTTTCCGCGATATAATAGCTAACTAAATGATGCGATAATTGTACAGGTTAGCTACTTGTTGGGACAACAAGCCTACTTTGGAAAGACCGATTCTGAGGTAATTCCTCAACATTCCTGGCTCGCAGTTTGCATTGCAGTTTCCGTTTTGTTTGCTTGATGATTTGCATATAACGAGGAGAGCTTAAACCCCAAGATATCAGAAAGGATGACCTGGTTTAACCAATGTGGTCTTAATCACTCGCCCCCAATATAATAACATCGCCCGCAAACTGAATTATACTTGAACACAGCCACCCTCAGAAATGACCTCAAAACTCAAATTAACTTTATCCGATCCAGAATGACTCGATTTTTCCTTTACAAAAAAATGACCCTGTCCAAAATTATCTGAATGACTATACTGAAATTTATTCTAAGTTATCCACAGCGTGATTATTGAGAAAATATTTATATTTATTCATTGGCAAAACTTTTGACAGGGTGGCTTCGACTCTGGAGTTGTCGCATCTGCAAACATCCTGGAAACCGCCACACCAGAAGTTGAAGGAAAGCAGTACTATTTCTTGTCAGTATTGACAAGAACAGCCGACGGTGATGAGGGTGGTAAACACCAGCTGATTTCAGCTACGGTTAAGGACGGCAAGCTTTACATCTGCAAGGCTCAGGCTGGAGATAAGAGATGGTTCAAGGGAGCTAAAATGTTCGTTGAAAGCGCAGCCACTTCTTTCAGTGTTGCTTAAACTAGCCTATGTAATTGAGAGTTTCTATTGTATATCAACTTCCTACTGTGGTTTTGGGCATCTAATTTATCTTGACATTGTCAATCTGTTAAGATGTTGCCTAATGAATATATGAACACCCGAGTTTCATATTGCAAAGATCACAAATTCACAATCACATTATATTCATACAGTGAACCTATCAGTCAGCTCTTTGCTGGTAAAGTTATTAAGACGTGGTACGAACGATTTAAATTTGAAACCTCGATTATCCATATACCTATACGCAAAAATCAGCAGCCCGCAAATTAATTCCTACTATTCACAGCCTCCTAAAGATTATTCGATTACATGCATTCACTTTTAACAGTCGGTACGATTATCTTTATCATCAACCCTTCATTGTTAGATTGCTGATTACAACAATAATTTCTCTCACCAACACAATCCAAACTCATTCAATGAAGATTATGTCAATAAAAGCAATAGGTTCAGAGTGTATGCGATCAGTTGCTTTTCTTTAAGAATAAACACACAAACTTGCTTTACTTGCGGCCAAATGATGCTTCCCTTATGCGAGAATGCACGGCAACTTCTTTTCACAAGCCAGGCCATTACATCGTCTGGTCGACTTGGGTTGTTTTATTTATTTATTTATTTTTGTCACCCATTTTCCTTCAATCTATAAGGAAAAAATCGTGAATTGGTCGATTACTAATACTATGATTCTATGAACGATTTTCCGCCCATCCCCCCATCTAATGCAGGTCAAGTACTAATACTATGAACGATTGACATGCACACGTGTAGGCCCTCGCTTAACATTTATCTGAGGTAATAATTTTGGGAAAGCGAAAAGTTGGGAAATATGCGTTTGAGAAATTTGCATCATTCAATGTTTCACTCAAATTTGAATCACGTTTAATCAACACAGTTTTTTTCGGAATATCTCATCCGAATGATGAAAAAGATACAGTTATGCGGTTATGCCACACAAGGGGATAAAGAATTGCAGGGAAGAAAAGAAAAAAGGATAACAGAATGATTGTCACAATTAAAGGCATAATCCACATTTTGTTGGCATGTATAGTCATTGAGAGATAGCTTAACGAAAATTTACAAGGAATGAACCACAATAGAAAAGAACGATTACATGCCTCAATAAGCTGATGATGGCTCTGACTAAGGCAAAGGTTTTAAATTGTGCCATTGCCGTTGCAATGATGGTTTCCATTGCTTTGAGTAACTCTTGACTTGATATTCACTCCGCTTAGACCCCAAATCCGTATTGTACGGTCATCACTAGCCGATGCTAACATGTGAGGGTCCACCGGGTTCCAGCTAACACAGTTGATAGCTCCAGAATGGCCCGGCAATATGTCTACAAGCTGTCCTGAACCTCGATGCCAAATGTACACCTAAGAGATACGATGAATCGTTAATTGCAGTAGAAAATTATACCTTGCCAAGAACGTAAGAGTGCATACTCTGATCCTATATTACTTCTACACTCCCCTTTTGCAGCATGCTACATGCTACATGCTACATGCCTTGCGCTGAAACACGACACGTTACGACATTTCACTTTAGACCAAAATTCAAACTTTTTTCACGAGTAGTTGTGTAATTACCCAATTTCTCATTTGAGCAGGTCTATACTCCATAGCAATAATTGCTTCTCATTCAAATCTAGATGACAAAATTTTATGACAAAATTCCAAAGTTTTTATATCAAAGAGTAACACGAGTATTTACTATAGAACAGATGAAAATCTATCCAACAACCCCACATAATCAAGCTGAAATGACCTAAATATCTAAAGAAAACCTAGTATGAATGAGACAAAAGAGCTCGCAATTTGTTTAACCAGCCAGAAGTAAATTTCTAGGGCCTACCAAATGTTTGGTACTTGTGGCATTCCATATATCCATATTCATGACCTCTTAACGCCAGGTCAGCGCTTCATGGTCTTCAGTCATGATCAGACTATCAGAGCACAAAATACTTAAACAATTAAGCTTCGATTACAATTAGAACAAGATCCTTGCTGATTCGAATAGGCTGGAAGAGTCGGATGTGACATGGCGTCACAAAATTAAAAACGAGCATTTTATGAAAACGTTTTCAGTTGTTTGGCCCCAGCCAAAGTGTCAGCTGTCATGATTGGATGACGGAATGTAAGCCACGTGACACACAGCCAAAGTGAAGTGGACAACTTATAAATGAGTAAAAAAGGTCTCGCAAATAAGTAACCTTATAATAAACGAATTCATCCCCCTCTTACAAGAGCTCTATCATTCACACATTGAGCAACTGTACTCATTCCTCCATCCATTTTCGAAGTTTCTACTTCATTGGGTACACACATGAATTTGAGAATATATAGTGGAAAATGCAAGCAGGGGAAGCCGGGAAGGTAACAAAACATAATGGCCACAAATAACAAACAAAAGAGGAAGTTGGACGATGGATGAAGAGAGGAGTCCAGAGGTGAGAAACATCATACCACCACTACAGAGTAACAGGCAAGAAGACAAAAAGTTATCAAAATTAAGAGAATCGCCAACAAAAGTAAGACTACCGTAAGCATCCTAACATAGCAGTAACACAAGGCCTAACAGTATAAAAACACACCCATGCTATTTGTCAGCAAATCTATTGAGACAACAAAATCTCACGTAAAGACCGTAAGAGAGCTGACATCAAATAAACAGATGTACAGAATAGAAACTCACCTGTGAATCCTCACTCCCACTGGCAATGAAAGATTGCTCAAGCCCACCGAAGCAGGATCTTATCAGGAACCTAGATCGTTTGTGGCCTTTGTACTTCGCCACGAGTTTGGCATCACCGTCTATTGTCCAAAGATGGATTTCCTGGTTAATAATACTAACAAGTAAGAATTTGCTATCATTTGAGAGGCAGAATGAAGTTATTGGGTGGTCTTCCTCAATAAAATGTTCCACATTGGTTTCCTTATTATATATCAAGATAGCTTTTTCTCTGCACATGCTTATGATCTGCTTGCCGTCACGGGTTATCTCCAGATCCGAAATCTTAAGTGTTCTGTGACCTTTCCAGCATTCCACCTCTTTTCCATTTAGATCCCACATGATTATGCTTTTATCGGACAAGCCACCAAATACTGTCTTCCCGTCGGGCGACCAAGCACAGGAAACTACAGGAAAACCTGCCTTCTCGTATACTTGAAGGCACTCACCAGACAGAACATCCCATCGACGTACAGTCTCTTCTGCGCCACAGGTGAGAAGCTGTTGGTCATCTGGGCTCCACGATACTTGCGAAACTGATTTTTGGTGGCCATATAGTCTCTGCTTCAAAATAACTTCTCCGTTTACAACCTATTTACACAAAATTGTTAAGACTCTGTCAGCTAGAAATCGAGTAGTGCATACAAATAAAATGGCCACGAGCATATTATACAGAATTACGGAATCTGAGACAGAAACAGAAACAGAGAGACCCTAATTTGTTAGCTGACTACTACATATATCATGAAAACCAACGCTGGGTCGTGGAAGGAATACAGATGACTGAGTAATCTTTTTGGAAAGCACATAATTTGGTTATCTTTTCTTTCGTTTGAAGATGCTACCCTTTATTACTATATTACAGGCTGTAAAGAATGCATGCATTATAGCACACTGTCTTTTTTATAAAGACAAAAAACAATGTGTCGACAGCTGACCCTCTCGACAGTAGAGATAGTCAGATGGTGGCATTGGCGTACTCCCTTCCATCTTCTTTCTACCAACTTCAGTTATAGAGGTCAAACTTTCAAAACTTTGACCATAAAGAAAAAAAAAAGAATAAAAAGACCAAATGACAGGCCAATTTTTCCTTTAACCAAAGCAAAATACCAGTCAAATACTTAAATTTCTTACAAGCAGCAACAAATTTTGAAAGGTAATATTCCAGTCAGAAGAAGAGGTTAATTTATGGATAGCAGGCGGTGAAATCACGGCTAGTTACATCTTACAATCATCCTTGTTCATTAATAATTTCTTTGACAATGTGAAATTACAAGGTCCTATAACCCAAAAGCAAACAGGGCTGCACATCACATAGATAAGGAAAAAAATCAGAAATAGACATTAATCCACCACATCTTTAATTGTGAAGGGACATATTACCTCCCATATAATAGCTGATCGATCGTTGGAAGCTGATGCTAAATATCTTCCTTTATGAGAAAATTGTAAAAACCAAACTTCATCCTGATGTCCTTCTAATATCTGCACATAAATCAGTAGAACATCATTATCAATTTGTTTTCAAGAGTCAACAGCATCTCATGAACCGTATGGTTTAGACATCAGCATGAACCTGAACACGATCAATAAACTAATTTGTGAAGCAGTGGACTGTGGAGTGTGGATACAATTCTCGTCACAATTTCCCTGTGGTTCATCAGACCCGATGGCACTTGAAACATTGGGGACTTGAGATTATACCTAAACCCAACACGCGACACACGGACAACCAAATACCAGACCACCAAAAAGATATGCGACCTCATGAAAAGCTTACATTGAATGCTATTCTTTTACCATCATCATTAAGACCTGTTCTATCCCCAAAAGTAGGTGCACTCTTAAAATTGAAACCATCTTCAATTCTTTGACTTAATGCTTTAGATAATCATCAGATACTTCACCCTTCCAAAAATTTGAGATTGTAGTTTAGATTAAAAGATTCAGGCATTCAGACAGCCGCACTAGCCTAGTAAATTGGCTTGCTGCATCAACTAAGTCAAAGGCTAATCTTGGTTAGGTTAGGTTAGCTTGATTAGCTCCGTATCATCTCTACTTACCATATGTATGGTGTGGTTCATGTCCACACCCAGGTAAAAATTCAAACACGTCATAAGAATCAGAAGTGACAAACCCCAAATGCCTGACTAAATGAAGGTTATAAGACTTACAACTATCAGGAAACATGCGTATCTGCAAATGTAGGATGTATTGTGAAAAAAGAGGTTAAAAGAGATTGCGAATAGACTACAAACATGGACGATCATCTCATATTTCAGATGGTAAAACTAAGCGCAAATTCAACACATTTTGTAAATGCTACGAAATAGCGGCAGGAACGATCAACCCATTACGTAACATCTGCCATACAACAGGTACAGACGCAATCACAATTGATACTCTCATTGGGGAAACTTCACAAATATTAAATGATATTTCAAGTTAAGAATAGATAGAACATAAAGTGGGAAAAGATAAGGTAGCCTGATTTATAGGCGAATATCTGAATAACGTACATAAGGCACCAGATATGACAGTGTAAACAGGATGTCGTTGAATAAAATAGATTCAAAATTCATGAAATAAATTTTACCTGGGAAGTGTGAGTAGGAATATTATTTTTTCCACAGTGATGATCTGCATACAGCGACATCTCCTGGTCGGAAGAATTGTGAAATATGCAGGTCCCACGCTGCAAAGTCAAAGCCTGTTCAACTAGTTGCTCTAGCCTTCTCGCTGGTACCATTATAGAGGGAGGGAGCAGTTGCTGAAGTTCATCAAGAAGTTCTGAGCGTAATTTCATTCTCAGAGAGTCCATGTGATGATTTCCATTTTGACTCTCCGACTGAGAAAGAAGACAAGTAGAGAGCTCGTGCACTCTATTTGTCTTGATATGCAGAGTTGAAATTTCCATTCTCAGTGTCATTAAAGCATCCATGGTCTTTCCATCATTTAAAAGCTCAAAAAACTTCTGCTCCAAAATTAAAAATTTAGCGGACTTTATTATCATTTCATCTTCTAAACCAATTTTTTGCAATGTGGAGACACTTTCATCCCATTTTCCATCAAGAACAAGTTGCATAAGCAAATTTACTGTGGTAGACTGCAGGGGTATATTGGACTCTTCCTCAAGACATGCACCCGTTCGCTGATATCCAAGAGCATACAAAGAGCCAGCAATAAGTCGAACAAATTCATTCCTTCTTATCACTCCTCTTGAACCAATCACTTCTTCTTCCCCTTGGCATTGTATGGGCCGGGCCATCAAATCCCCGAGAGAGGTAGAATTTATGGGTTCTTCAGCTATCAAGTCACTAGAAATACTGTTCGAACCTGAAAAGGATAATCTTAGCCGCTTCAAGGGTGGTTGACCATCCTTTACACCTCCCATGAAAAGTAGAAGTCAGCCCATGCATACAATTGGAAGGACGACTTTTTGAAGGAATATACTACACCTGAAATAACAGAGAATTTGGGATGTTCAAATTTTCAGAAAAGCACTCTCTCAAGAATATAAGAACTATAAACATAGCATACGGTTTCCATTTGCAATGGAAACAAGGACTCACTATTCTTTAATTTTGGACTGGATAAAGCAAAACGGATCACAAAACTAGTTGCACCTAGCAATCATTGACACAATTCTTGACTCACTTTTTCATTATGGATCATCAAAACAGCCATTAATCCATTATGAATTGTTAACAAAGGGTTAAGACAGCTTCCATGATTCCATCCCATCCCTTATCCCACCATCGACGGGAGCTCTTGAGACACAGAGGTCATATTTTACATTATAGTTGTTGCTACGGGCACATATAGAACAGGAAAAAACACAGGACTAGAATACCACCATTTTAAATCAAGAGAACTTCATTGATATACTGACACCATCAAAATCCATGGAGTATTAACTCGAATTCTACACAAATATTAACATTGAACATTCTGCTTACTTCTCAATTTCTCATGTTAGAAAGAACACAGAAGTTAAATGGTCAACAAATGCTTCAAGATACCCTCGGAAATTCCTACTAAAAACATCTTACAATTACTTTTCCACAACTATAGAGCAACAACAACATTACCCCCGTGGCTCAATGGCTCCCACAAATTGCGGGATAATGAGGGTCGGACGGATGTACTGAACATATATATTACTGAATAATTAGTAATGTAAGGACAAATTATAATCCAAAACAAATAGATCAACTACATTCAACACTGACAATCACTTTTTTAATTTGGATTCATAGTAAGTAGTGATTAGGGTTGTTGCTTCATAGAGTATCAATACAATCTTCATTCAAATCAGCAAATGTATAACCAAGGCAATCAACATACAATCAATACTAAAAGATTCATAATGCATGAATCCAAAAAATAATTACATAAAAATTGAAAAAGACTCATCAAGATTCAATAAGGGCATTTTGGGACATTCAACATATATGATTAACAACTAATAACCCAATAATCAATCATAAAAAACAACATTAATCCAAACAAACCCACAAAAAATCATAATCAATCATCTACTTTTAATCAAACTTTTAATCAAATAAACTACCCTCATCTTTAAAAAAATCAACTAAAATAATCACATAATCAACAAACCACAACAAATTAATCAAAACCCACTACTCCAAACACAAATCCCATCACAAAAAACCAGAAAATTCATTCAATCTAATATAACTAAGGATGAATTTAAGTAAAGATTGCTTTTTTACAATAAATTAAGCATAAAAATAAAAAGGGCATTTATCAAAAAGAACACAAGTCCAACCTAATGATCAATAAATTGGAAAGAAATTGAAGAAATTAAATTGAAGAAATGGGTAATTTGTGAGCGATGAAAGTAGACCGCTTTAAGAGAGATCTTCGTTTCCGTGGTATTATAACACTCTCATAATATCATAATATCATAATATGATGGTAGGGATTAGAGGAGTTTATAGTTTATACTACTTGTTACATTTTATTAAATTCCACCATTTTTTGTTTTTGTTTTTGTTTTTTTTTGTTGAGGTAGGTGTCAACTTTCTAGTTTCTACTCAATCTTTTATTATTGTGAGAGGAGGAGATGAGGGAAATTGGAAAATGAAGGAAGGAATATTAGGATCAAACTATCAAATTGGTAAAAGAAATTTGGAATAATGTAAAAATGGGTGTTATTGGTTGTTTGATAAAAGAAAAATGTTTAGGTTAAGAATCGGGAGAAATGCCGGTGGGCGTGTTTTCGACAATCAGTTGGGTGGAACGAGTATGAAGGTATGTCGAAAGTGCACACCGGCCAGAAAGTAAAGATTGCTTAGATGAGTCGCCATTGTAACAAATGGGTCGACAACAGATGACTTACGCGAGATGGATAACCAAATCTAAATTATCGAGGTGTCACCAATCCATGAGTCACTGAATGACAAAAAACATGCTCTAAAAGTTTGTCATGAGTAATCATTTGTAAATGGTAGCTTGTTTTTTACAAGTTTACGATATTCGTTCTCTAAATACTTAGCCAAATAACAACTTTTTAGAAGTATTCTAACACTCATTCACAAACCTATGACTCGGACAACTTAAATGATCATTTGAAACATATTCGAGCCCAATGATCGTTAGTCTTTAATCAGGAAAGAGAGTAAGGAACAATTAATGCTCCAAACGTCAAGTCATTTGATGATTGTTTTAACCTCAAAATAAGATGTATAAACTATTTGATTACAATATACGTATATTATCTTCTGGTAAGTTTTTCATTTAATATTCAATATCGAGTTAGGACATGGTAAAAGATGTAAGATTGTTGGTTGGTTGGTAGATAAATGATGGTCAAATGGCACATAATGGAGAAAGGAAAGCCAAATGAGGAGTGATTTTATGGGTGGATAGTAGTATTATATTAATGAGCTAACAAACCAAGTTAGGTTGGATTAATACAATGTCTAACAACGTTATACGACTACTACGAGTATTTGATATCTGCATGTAAAAAAAAAAGTGTGTTATTCGTTTAACCTGTCACCGAATTAGTCTTTATTTTACAATTGTCATCTCCTTTAACTCATCATCAAATCATCTCGACTTTATTTTACCCATGTATGAATATTCGTAAAATACGAATCACTAGTCGCTAGAGAACGTTTCTCATTGTAGTTTATCAGCAAATCCACCTTGTGTGAGTATGTCACAAGTTTGCGAAAGCTCAAGTATCTACCCATGTAGATAGATAAAACAAAACATTGCTACTGCCTAGGCAATTAGGCATTGTGGTTTTGTCTTATCTATATATATATATATATATATATATATATATATATATATATATATATATATATATATACTCCCTCCTATTATGAGCAATGTTCCCCCTTTCCATTTTCGTCTATTCACAATACCTTCCCCATTTCCTTTTTTGGTAAACTTTTATACTTATTTTAATCACATTACCCCACTACAATACCCCACAATACCCATACTTTATCTTATTTTAATCACCTTACCCCACAACAATAATTATTTTAATCACCTCACTCCACAATAATACCCTACAATACATTCCCTCTCTCCAATCACCTTACCCCCACTACATTACTTTTGCTTATTTAATTCAAAACCTTAAAATTTGTGCCAAATGGAAAGGGGAACAATGCTCAGAATAGGAGGGAGTAGTATTTAACCTATCACAAGTTTGCGACCGATATACTCATCGCAAGAATTTGTGGTAATATATAATTATATATGGTGCATTATCTACAAGATATTACATTATCTAATATGAGCTCATATCACCATGATATCATTTGTCCCCATATAATCGGATTTCATACAAAAATATTCATAATAATAAGAGAAAATTGTTGATTACAGCCTTATAAAAATCACTTTTTAAAACTTATAACCTTATATAATTTTATTTGAAAATTACACCCAATTAATTACTTTCCTTCTAAAATTGCTTCAGAATGAGTTTCCGGTGATTTTTTAAAAAAACCTGACCGAAATACCCTTTTTTTTTTATTCTAAAGCCTCTTTACCCCAGATTTCTTACCTTCTTACCTCTCTCACAAAATTTTACCCTAAAACTCTCATTTATCCATCTCTCTAAAAATATTCTCAAATTTCTTTAGAAATCTCGTCGCCATAGTTAGTTAGGGCTCAGATTATGAGTGGCAAAGCGGTGCAATAATCAAACGGTTCTTTTTCGAAGAGTATGTATTCATGCACCCAAAGTTTAATTAATTTTATCTTACTTGATAAACCCTAATATTATCAATTTGGGGAAAAGAGTTTACAAATAATAATGATAAAATTAAAAACTTTTAAACTATACTTGTAATATATGATTGAAATTAAATGCGACTTCTAATGGCAAAAATAGAGCAGAACTCTAAGAGCTATAAAAGAAAGCATAGGTCGGGGGAGATGTTGAAGGAAGAGAGACATAAGAAAGAGATTGTGAATTGATGATTGGGTTTGAGAGTTTTTTTTTATGTGTATCATTTAAACATAAGAGTATAGAAATGAAGGAAATCAGAAATTGTTTGAAGGTAAGGGCAAATCTGTCCATAAAGATGAACTGAAATGACCAAAATTAAAAATTGCATGAAGTTTCTATCGGAGTATATGTTTTGGGTGTAATTTATCAGCAAAAGTGATTAATTGGGTATAATTTTCAAAAAAAATTATATGAGGCCGTAAGTTTCAAAAAGTGGTTTTTATAAGGTTGTAATCAACAATTTTCTCTAATAATAATTATTAATTAATTAAGACGAACACAAAACGCATTAATAAAACATAAAACAAATATAATTAATACACAAAATCCAAATCCAAACAACATTCTTCCTCTTTCTTTTGCGAAATTTCCTTTCTTTGCCTCATTCCCACGTTCAAAATTTCACACCTTTAGGAAAACAATTCAAAAACACACAAAAAAAACCATAATCAAAATTCAGAACTTCCCTTTGTTAATTTGTTTTGGGGGAAATTTGATAAAGAATTGATTTGGGATTTGGGATTTATTGATATTTAATCTGGGATTTTGATGATGGAAACATTGGACCCTTTTATTGCTGTAAAAGCTTATGTTTTGAAAGATGGTTCAAGTTGGTGGAATGATATTAATGCGTCATTGGTTTGGCAAGATCGAATTTTTCATGTTCTTGCTGCTTTATATGGTGTTGTTTCTTTTATTGCATTGGTAATCTTCGTTTAGTTTGTTTAATTTCTGTTTTTTTTTTTTATGTTTTTTGATTGATTATTAAGATGGTTTTTAAGGGTTTCTGAAAATTTTGTATTATTGTGATTTGAATTGTGGTTTTTGGGTGCTAAATTATGATTTTTCTTGTAAAATTTTAGTGGGGTTGCTATAATGTTGATGGGTTTGATGTAGAATTGGGTAAAGTTTGAAATTGGGGTAATTGATGTTTTAATTCTGTATTGGGTAGTTATCATGTGATGAGTTTGGTGTAGAATTGAATAAAGTTTGGTTCTTTTAGTATTTGATTTGGTGGGTAATTGCGTAGATATTAGTAGTATCATTTCGAAGTTCAGTTAGTCTTGAGTAAGGCGGTTTTACATTACTGTTGTATAAAATATAAAATGGAACCCACTCAAATGTTGAAAGGAGACTGTCTTACACAAGTATTTGTATTCGACTTTTGATTTGGTTGGTTTTGGTTGGTGTTATAGGTTCAATTGGGGAGAATACAATACAGAGTTCCGGATTATGGATGGACAACTCAGAAGGTTTTCCATTTCTTAAATTTTATTGTTAATGGAGGTGAGTTAGTTGCATTCCTTTTTGTTATTTAGCAATTAACATAGTGATTTTGTTGGTTACTACTTACTAGTTTGTCACTTGCTTATGTGGGCATTGGTTAGTTAGTTAGTTAGCTAGCTTGACGGATTGTTCATGATGTGCAGTTAGGTGCGTAGTGTTTGTGTTTCGCCGTGATGTGCAACACTTGCAGCCTGAGGTCTGGTGTCATTCTTAGGCTTCTCTTTCAGTTTTTCTGTCTTTGTTTATGTTGTGTTGATTTAATTGGATCTGTGTCTTATGGTATGGTACTTTCTTTGTTACGTGATCTAGATAGTCCAACATGTCTTGCTCGATGTCCCAAGTCTTGCATTCTTCACAACTTACGCGCTTTTGGTCTTGTTCTGGGCAGAGATATACTATCAGGTTTGACTTGTTATATTGGTCATTTACTTATCTTGTGTGTTTTCTCTTATCCCTTGGCTGTTAAGGGTAGTCGTCTTATATTCACTGACTTCTAAAATGACGTTTGTGTCAGGCACGTGCAGTATCAACTGATGGCCTCAGGCCTAGTTTCTATACAATTAATGCAGTTGTGTACTTGATTCAGGTGAGCTCACATTCCATACATAGACTATATTTGGAAATTTTCGGTTTCTCCTCCTAATAAACTGACTTAATTACTCCAGGTTGTTTTGTGGTTGACCTTGTGGTGGAAGCCTATCCATGTTCTGCTTGTCTTGTCAAAGATGTTCTTTGCAGGTGGGCTCTTTATGCACGGTTCATTCACGGTTTTCTAACAAATCAGTTTTTATTACTCCTATTATTTATAACACACAAATACATGCACTGTGGCAGGTGTGTCTTTGTTTGCAGCTCTTGGATTTCTTCTTTATGGAGGGAGGTGAGTAACAAACATGTCTTTTACGATAAGAGGACTGGATATCTGATTTTTGCAATCTTTTCTCTACATGAATAATGCAGTGATGGGGTTTGATCCTGTAACTGTAATTAGTGATTAACATGTATGAAATAGTATTTGGAATATTCCCTAGTTTATGCAGATGGGTTGATAGTACCCTATTTGAGTGTCAACGCTTGTGCTACCATCTTTGAACGTTTAAAAGGCACCGTGTAAATTAGAATTTCTTCATAAGAAAAGCGATTTACATAACTACCCGCACTGATCAAGCTTGAGCTCTCATACTTTTAGCTTGTCGTTGTGTTTTTGTTCAAGGCTCATAATAGTAGACGGGAAAAAGGGTTATTCTGTAAAAGTTGAGTTACGCGAGTCCTTCAAGCTCATCACTGGGAGGCCTGTCCCTTTATAGTCAGTCATCCGATGTACCATTTACTTTCAACAATGTATTTCTGTCCTTAATGTTGACAGAAAGATTAAAGTAAACCAATTCATGAAAAGTAACATGGTTACTCATCAGCAAGCTGCGACCCTCATGGCGATTTAGTTACCTTTAGTCACTGTAAAAGTTGGATGAATCTTTACTTTGCAAGGAAAACACCTAGGAAACTTTCGGCTGTCATTTCCAAGTTGCAATCAGGGGCTGTTTTAGGTCCGAAGATGATGATGACGTTCCCTTCAAATGCGAGGAGCTTTTAATTTAATTCTGTGTTTAAGCTTTGAAGGTTCGAAGCAGAGATGTTTCCTGGAGGAGAGAGAAAGATGCAATTGTTAACAACACAGTTGCTGATAGTGAGGATGTGAGAGGAAGAGCGGGAGGAACTATTTAGATGAAATCTCGATAGGGTCGCTCTCAATTGTTTATTTACTCTGTGAAGAGTGATGGTCAGCCTTCATGAAGTGTTACATAGAATGGTGTCGATTATGACTGGGTTTCATGACTGTGGTCTTTGCAGTGCCTTCGAGATATCTCTTTTGTTTATTGTGGCTCCTTAGACATTGCTTTTTTTCCCCTGGTTGATAAGATAGGAGGCCATTAAAAAGACAACATCTAGCTTTTTTCACTAATGCTCAACATCTAAACCTATAAGCAAATTTTAGTAGGTGGGATATCAATGAGCATTTGCTGTTTGTTGTGTGTATGGTTGTTTCCCGCATAATATTTGAGCTTTATTAGTTCGTGCGGTGAGTGAGTCCATATCTGCTCAAGCGTTTACTAGAAATTCCTTCTCCCTAATCTTGTAAGTTTGCACCACAGTTCATTTTAAACATAATCTATTAAAAGACATAAAAACATATATATATTAGATTCAATTTACCAATTTTGTCACTCGTCCTGTGCTATTAAACTGCTTGTTTCGCGTGTCCCTGTCAGTTTCCATATGTATGCAGCCTAGTTATTCAGCAACTATTTTTTGTTATTCTTTCTAGCCCATCTCCTCTTGCCTTTTATGTTTTAATAAACCACATCGTCTTGTTAATGCGGATGTTATTGACTTCCTTTAACAAAACAAGGTTATGAAGGAAACTTAATTACTCCCTCTTTTACATTAAAATATAGACATTGTTTGCAGTTCTTTGAACATCTTCTATGGTCTTTCTTGGCAGACTTTTCTTAATGTTGCAACGTTTTCCGGTAGAATCAAAGGGGCGGCGTAAGAAGCTTCAAGAGGTACATTGCTTACCTCTCTTTATACTGACAGCGACACAGCCTGACGGCCCTGACGCCCATATTGTGACCAAGTTACTAAGGTTTTGGCGGTTGGCTGCCAGCCGTATTTATAATAATACAATAACCGAGAACGACCAATTCCAAAAATCAAGTTTCAATCTGATACTTAATCCATGCTCTCTCTTTCCCTTGCTCTTATGTATATATAAATACCAATCTATCTCTCCAACACTTGTATATCTCACTCTTCATGATTTGGCTTTCAGTTGGTCGTCCTTAGACGGCCATATCCGTCTTAAGTGTAGAACGGGTCAACCACTACCCCATAGCTGGATGGGAGAAGAGTGTCTCATCCACCTATTTGACCCGTTTTATTGTTTAAGACATGTATGTCCTTGGATATGTCCGTCTTAAACAAGAATTTGTGTTTGACATTAGGCATTCATGTACTAGCATATTGTACTTCAATGTTTATCATGCTGTGACTTCTCGCAGGTTGGCTATGTCACCACAATATGTTTCACGTGTTTCTTCTTAAGATGTGTTATGGTAAGTGCCGGTGTCTTTCAAGTTAGTTCTTTTCAAATAACAAGATCAAGTAGCACTTTTAGTTTTCTTAAGTTGACGGGTCATCAAATCATTGTTTCCGCCAACTTCCTACAGATGTGCTTTAATGCTTTTGATAAAGCTGCTGATCTTGACGTCTTGGACCATCCAGTTCTCAATTTTTCTTACTACCTCGTGAGTATCTACTTTCTAGCTTCTATTAGTTTGGAGTGACTTATTTCATCAACTATTAACAGTATTCATGCTGCCTTGTGAACAATCCACTGACTAATCTTGGCTATTTGGTCATTGGTGAGGTGTCAGATTGTCAGTATACACGCGGAGGATTGGAATCCCCGTAGTTTTTAAAAAAAATTCTAGGGTGTCGGTGGGCTAAGTGAGGTAGTAGCCAAAATGCCTTAGGTGCAATAGGTCATGCCTTACGCACTTGCAGTGTGCAATGCATTGCAAATTCCTTAGTTTTTTCTTCTGTCTTTTATTTTACCTTTTCTTTGCCCCATTATCTCAAATCATAATCTTACATTTTAGCTGTCTTTATAGTAAGTACAAAGGGTACTTTTTTTGCTCATTATCCTGTTCTCTAAATAATAATTTGTTTGTTAAAATGACGCACCTTGTGTGAATAAGGCGTGCGTCTTCGCTTTGCGTCATACGCCTTGTATAGGATTTGGAACATATTCGCGCCATTTACCCACCTGACTGTTAAGATTACATCCACCATTATAGGCAGTCAGATTGAATAACTCGCACTAGATGTAACCATACCAAAGGGTGGCATCCCTTGGGGAGGGGAATTTAAACGAGGAGCCTTTTGTACCACGTATCTTGATCTTAACTATTAGGTCAAGACCGCCCACTAAACAAAAAAAAAACTATTAGGTTAAGACCGACTTAGTTGCCTCACTTGATTTCAAAAAAGAAGGAATGATATAGTTTGGAGCGGTCTTTGAGAATGGCCTCTTATGCACCTAGGGCTCCGTGGACACATCTTATTAAGTTATTAGTACCTTCATTTGTGCCATCATAATCTTATCTTCACTCTTGGCATGCGTGATAGCCTGCAAAGGCTCTGGGCCAATTAGGAGTCATCCCAAACAAAATTCCTCCCATAAGGATTTGAATTTGAGATATTTGTTTATTATAAACGCCCGAGGGCTGAGTCAGCCCATTCTGGCCCATTCTGGCGTTAATCATATTTGTTATGATGGTGTTAACCAACGTTTTTTTTCCTTAAATTTAAACGTCAAGTAAATACGCATATTCATTCGCATGTTTCTCTTGGCAGTTGGTGGAAATATTACCCTCCGCTCTGGTTCTTTTCATATTGAGGAAACTACCTCCCAAGCGCACTGCCCTGTATCATCAAATTCACTAAAGGTAATGATTTGATGGATAATATATAGGGAGTATATTTTTACATGTAAGGCTCAAATGATGACCACTATTCTTATTCTCGAAGACTCACGTAAGGACACGCGGAAGAGGTGAACCCCGTCCCATGTCCAACCGAAAGTTTTTGATAATCTGCCAAACCCTTGTAGATTGATAAATTCAATCCGTCTCATATTATGGATGTAACAAGAGATTGTGGTGTAATGAATCCTTGTTAATTTCTATACCCCGGGTATCATAATCTACATGTTTATTGAATTTAACCCTATGAGACAACACTATCGTACATCAACAAAGAAATGAAAAAAAGAAAGAAAAGGAAAATATATACTTTTGTCTGCGTGTTTTAAATATGTTGATCTGTTTGTGTGGCGGATGTTAGATTTTTGATGGCGGATGTAAATAGTTGTCAATTGAAAATGGAAAATATCGTATCAATTTATGTACTCTACTAAACTAACTTTGAGAGATGATTCTTCGAAAAACTCTTGATGGATGATCGAGTCTGGGTGTCGGAGTTTTCCATTCAGAGAGAGAGGGAGCGAGCGAGGGAGCAACGCTTATGCAATTTTATAGCTTAGGTTTTGACCGGTAGAGATGACGGACTGTTGGGTTCCTAGCAATTTGTTGGCAAATATTCATAAGTTTGTCATGTTTGATTTATAAAAGCTACTATTTTATACTCTCATTTTTTTTTATATAAAACTAATATTTTAATTAAAAAAAATAACGATCGAGTTTGACTACCAAATTCAAATAAACAAAGATAAGAAATGAGTAATGAAATTTTAGTTGTAGACTCAATTGTTGCATGGTAAACGCCAACGATCGTCTTAAAATACGCTCGTGATATCATTTAAAACATCATATAATTGACTAACGAGGCATTGTTTGGTTCTCGATTTAATACTAGTTACAATATTAAGAAAAAAGCACGCCAAAATTATTTTATTTCTCGTAGACCATGTTTGACCAAGCCGAAAAGAATTTCTTAAAAGCTAAACACCCATTATACTTTACGGTATTTAGTTTTGAGAAACACTTTTAGAAAATTAAGCTTGAGAAATAAAAACCCTTTTTTAATAAAGTTTACCGAACATGTCCGTAATAGGCTAAAGTTTCTCTAGAAGAGAGAAAAAAAGCCAAAAAAAAATTTTAGTCTCAGAGAAGTCTGATGTTATTAGTATATCGCACCCTACTTGCTTTGCTTCGTCTCTGACATTTAAAAGCCGTAACAACCAAGCTTACCTGCAATTATTACTTAATCTACCCTAAGATGTGTAATAAATCCCGGGGTTTCAGAAAGAAAAGCGAACAATTCACATCAAAATTCAAGTCTTGGAGAGCTGATAATGGCGTGGCAAGATATACCATGAAGGCATGAAGGCTGAATTATCTCTGTCAACGTATTAATAATATTGACACGCAAATATACACACTAAACGATCCAACTGAAAAGAATCATTTAAGAGTTTCATCTAACTGTTTTCTCTTTATATACCAGTGAAGAAACTCGTAAGTGGTTGGTTGCCTGAGACTGCTCCAGGCTTTGCTTCATCTGAAAATTGGTCGTTTCAAAGCTTCGCGAATATTTTGGCATTAATCAGCGTATGCACATTTTAAGCAGATGGGTAACGCATTGATAATCTTTCCTTAATCTCGCTTTGCTGCCAAAGTTTTCAGCATTCCTTTGGTAATCTTCACAAACCACATCAAGTTCAAAACTCCGAGCACACATGGAGAGACCAACATCAAGTAGTAACCGAGTGTTGACAGCTGCTTAATCTGTTGGATTAACAAGGGGGTAAACCATTAGGCCAGAACAAAACCTCTTGATGATGTCAAATTGAATCATAAATTAAGGAGATACAAGCAGACTGCCGTTGTAATTCTCCCTTTCATCGGCTTGTGTTCAACAATGGTTAGTCTCACACAAGTTCTCTTTCAATTTAATAAGACGAGGCGAGGCGGAGATATATGGTTCTAGAAGGAGAGAAGGTGCAAAAGAAGGTTATTAACTCTTGATGACAATTAAATCTATTGCTTAGCACAGCACATAGGCAATGGTTGAGTAAATCAAAATGGTATTAAATCTTCCCAAGCAGATATAAAAACTTTAATTCTCGTCGCTTATTGTTGAAAATTTACACGACGACACTTATTTGGGCATAGGAGAATGTGTAAATGACGCTTATTTATGGACACAGGGAGTGACTGATTACAATCAAACCCTCAACAAGAAATTCTCGTCGCAGATTAACAGACCTGCTGGACATAATTACTATGCAAATTACTCAGTATTAAACTTTATTCGCTTAAATGATTTCATATCCATGAAAATTTACTATGCAAGTACTGTTGACTAGCTGGCTGGGCAGCCTAAGCGTCAGTGGCATCATGGCATGCAAATAATACACAACGGCTTGGTCATTAGAAATTACTTGGCGGTTGTTATCCCTAGAGGTTGCTCCTAAGCAGCTAATAAGTTGGAACTCCAAATTTTTAAGATTAATTGACAACGATGTCTATTGTTGGAATATTGGAAACCTGGTGACATACAGCATACCTGATTAATTGTAGTGTAACATTATCAACCACAGTAAACCATGGGAAAACCAGGCCGTAACTAAACAACTTTACCTGATCAAAATGAGCATAGATGTGGTAGAACACGTACATAAACAGAATTATCCTAGCAACCTGCAAAAAGTCCAACTACGTCAAAATCCATGTAGGCCTGCCATGTCGAGCATTAAATAGATATTTCCAAATGATTTCATTGGTGGTGCAGTCATTTTTAAAGTATTTCCAATTTATTGACTAGTTAACATTCAAAAAAGTAAAGTTAATGTCAGAAGACATCCTTCCTTCAAGCAAATGACTAACTCACCAGCCAAGTGAGGAATACAGCAACTCCATTTGCAACATAAGCTCTTGATTTCTTCATCCCAACTGCATCAAGATACCTACACCAGTAGAAGAATTATGCAATCTAGGAAAAGACGATTTGGCCCTGTCTACAATAGCCGAATAGTTATGATGTCTTACCATCTTAAATTGATACCAGGTGTCGTCAACTCAGAGAGAAGAGCCAGAAAAGTATAAATTTGTCCCTCCCCAGTCAATATAGCATATACTAGTGCTGCCATTGAGAGAAGATGATGAAGCACCTGAAAAGTCATCCATCATTGAGTGCAACTAAACATTGATTTTCCCGCAGAGCAGCTTTTATAGTTACATTTCCATACAATAATAACAATAATAATTCGTTAAAATCCTTGGCTCGAAGTCTCTTTCAAAAAACAAAACTCCTTGGGTTGAAGTAATGTGAAACACCTTTTGACAGGTTTGAGTAACATAGATACAAAGAATCTTCCAAATTGAGTTAAAATTTGATTCTACTGCTCATCAAGAAGTAAATTGAAATAAAAAAATTAACTTACATATTCCAGTCCTCCCAAGGCAGGATAAAACCAAAGAATCATGGAAATATCAGAAATGAAGTAGCCAACAGAAACCTGTTTACACAGATATGTTACAGAGTAGTTAGGAAAGTGCCCTTCCAACCAAATTGAGACAAATTATAATGATGGATGAGAATAGTTGATGGAAATCTCCACAATTTCAGTAAGAACGAATTGAAAGGCATATCATGACTTTTAATTTTATGATTTGATTTTCAAGCAATTTCGAGAAGATAACATAAGAAATGAACTCTTAGACAACAAATGTTCAACTAAATGCTTTGCACACTAACATGTATATGTTTTAGAAGTAAGATAAAATATTAATGAAGGGACACCAAGGTGGTGGCGCCGATGTCCAAAAAGATACTTTAAATGTGATGCTCATCTACAAATAGACAACATAGGGGGTGGCGCCTTCCAACATGAGGGTTATACACACCATGACACCAAAGATACATTCAGCTTCACAAACACATATAGTTTGTGTCGGCCTATACTTAAAAATAGCCCAAGCATGCGAGTCGGGAATACATGCAGTCATGTGATGATGCACCTCTGATCTGCTTTTATTGTGATTGATAAGATAGAGTCAGATTTGATCTACATTTCTAATGACTGAAGAGCGTGCTTTTAATTGTATGCTTGATTGAGTTGATTCTTCCAAGTACACACATCAGAAATTAGTTTTTAATTTAATTGTGATGTGTCTATCCCAGGGTTTTGCTTTTCTTTGGGGACTCAGAACTCGGGTGTTTACTCTGGCTTGGATGGACCTTATACTATCTAATGAACTGACCCACAGTTTGTTGTCTCATCTAACGGGAAAACACAAGTAAGTAGAAAGGATAGTGTTCTCACGGTGGTTGTTTCATGGATTTATTTAGCTCTTATTTGATAGTTCAGGATGGCTGTGTTTTTTTAAAGTTAATCACCTCTTGCAAATGAGGGTTATCCATTAACTGTGTCAACTTGTCCATTTATTGGAGTATTATATTGATTTTTCTTAAGAAATGTGTATAACGCCGTGGGAGGAGGAACAAAACGAATCTAAAGGAGTACTTCATAACCAAAAAAAAAACCCTTATATTTCAAAAGGCCAAGACTATTTGGCATTTTGGCTTCACTGGAGATCTAAATGCGTATGTCATAAAACTATTATGAGCACCACAAATACAACTAAATACTCACGTTAATGAAAACTGAATGGGAAAGTGAAACACACTGTAAACAGAGTTCAGAAAACCAAAGATGGGAAGTCCAGAAATGAAGATTACCCCCAACACAAATGTCGAGAATGCTGAGCTCCTAAAAAGAACAGACCCACGTTGTTCATCATCAACATAGAGATCTGACCAGAATGCCAAATATATCGACAAAGCCGCAACAAATACTGCATGCAAGGTTGAAATAACCCTACACATAGCAAAATCTTGTAAGAGACACAGAAAGCTTGAAGAGTATTGATAAGAAGCAAGCGTTTGGATAATCACCTGTTATCCCATTCAACTTGTTTCATTCTTGGTAGGCTAGCGTAATGCTTGAAGCACATTGCACTGAGTAACTGAGAAGAATCATATACCTGGATGGAAATGTGGTAACAAATCAAAAAAGTAAACTAAAAAGAATTTGGCAATCCCTTCATCTCATTTTATGGTAACAATGCAAGTAAAGGAAGACCTTCACATACAAGTTACAAAAGTACACTTTCATCCCACTTTTATTGTCTCCTAAATATAGCTCATATTTAATAGTTAGTGACGAAAAAACATTGCTACCCGCTAACTTAAAATAATTTATATGTAGAGTAAAAACACGAAATTACCCGTAACACTATGTTACTTAACTGCAGATAGTATAAGTTCGTTTATTTTTTACAAGATATAGAAAGGAGTCAATTATTTTGGGACGGAAATGGAGACTAAGGCCTTGTTTTGATAGCAAAATGGGAGGGAAAGGGAAGGGAGGGGGAAAGAGGGAAGGAAAAGGGAGGGAAGGCGAGGTGGAATGGTGGGTGAGAGTTTTCTTGCTAAATCTTTCCTATGTTGAAGGGGATACTTTTTGGCTTCGAGGAGGGATCCATTATCCCTCCCCTCCGAATCCCTCAACCCAAATTGCTAACCAAACAAGGGAAATTGTCTCCCTCCTAATCCCTCCCCTCCCCTTCCTTCTATCCAAACAAAGGGTAAGGGTGTGTTTGGATAGCAAAAGTGAAGGGAAAGGGAGGGGAGGGTGGTGGAGGGAAGGGAGAAGGAGGGAAGGTAAGGGGAGAGGGAATTGAGGATGGGTGTTTGGTCACAATTTCCCTCCAAACCCACCCACCCACCCCCACTTCCATCCACTCCAAATAAGGGATTTTAAACTCCCTACTCTACCTCTCTTTTCTTTTCCCTCCGAATCTCTTTATCCAAACACACCCTAATGGTGGGATGGAAGGATATTACTAAGTACCAATGGTCTATGCTGTATCAAATTGTTGAACTTCTGTTAAAGGGGCATGTGACAATACCAATTTGCAGGCTAAGATACCACATAAAACAGAAGTGCACGGGATCCATGGATATGCTGGAGGATACTCTTTCAGTAGCTGAATAACCCAAGTCTGATAATCAGTTACCATCATCAGAATGTTTGGTTCTACAAAAAACTGTCACTGCAACAAGAAAACACTCGTATTAGCAAATCTCACATAATCATAAGTCTCGGAAAAAGCACAGAATCATATGCATAATCTCAAAATGAAACGTCTGATTCTACAAGATCTACCATATAAAACTACTACGGAGTAGCATCAACTGCACCAAGAAAAGTGGTGCACACATCGCATTGATAATCATGTGTTATTAGATATCTCAGTGGAACAAGACTAAAAAGATAATATCAGGTCAGAATTTCAGATGATATGTGATATCCGCAAGAAGTCACTTTGAAGCATCCAGCAAATTCTTATTAACTTTCAAAACCAAAGTAAACACAGTTGTCTCCATGTTGGCTTACAATTGGTCTCCTGAGTTTTTGCACACAACACACATCAAGCCTCGTTCATTTATTCTCCGCACTCTCATAACTTTAAGCCTGGCCGCGAAAGTACAAACTTTAGCTAAGTATCTATTACTAAACTACATGTTGTCAAGGATCCGCCTAAGCACTAGATATGTTAGCCAATCACTCTGATACCCATGCCACTCTTTCCCTCTATTACACACAACATTAGACACTACAGGCATTATCCAAGGGAACTCAATCCTCCAACAATAGCCCTTATATAGTTCAAACAGTAAGAACGAAAAAACTGACAGCTGGTTCTCCAAGCAAGGGTTACCAGATTCGCTAAGCTACCCAACAAATCGCGAATCATTAAAAGCGAATTCTATCTCGCAGCTTACTAAAAATACACATATCACATATTTTATAAGAGCGAATGCGAATCGATAAGGGCGTACTCATAGCGAATCCGGTAACCATTACTCCAAGCTCATTAGAGGAGCCAGAATGGAATGGTGTTCTCGGCCACATATACATGAACAACCACATTAATAAAAGTTACAACTAATTAATTTCCATTACTAAGCACACGCAATTCTTCGACAACTAGCCTGAAAGTATGATACTCAACACATTTGCTAACATCCTCCTTCACGAGGACAACAACCACTTAATTTCTAAACCCTCCATTCCCATCCACAACCACGTATTAAACCTTTCAATCACCTCTGCAACCAAATAACTAGCCTCGGCCTCCCAAGAATTTTAACCTCAAATATTCAGATAGGATGGCAAACAAGTATCAATTGCGCTCTATTCCATTGTATTACATCAAGGCCGCAACACTGAAATGCAAGCAATTTGAAAAGGTTTTGAAAATCGTTGTGACTGCATAATACTGCGTTTTAGGGCAACATTAACCAAATTTAGGGAGATTAGACCGTGATAGACGATACAACACTGAAGTGCAAGCGATTTGTAAAGGTTTTGAAAATCGTGGTGACTGCATAATACCGCATTTTATAGCAACATTAACCAAATTCAGAAAGATTAGACCATGACAGACGATACCACAACCGCGCCTGAAGACAAATTAATACTCCATGAGTCAAACGAACCGAAACTCAAGAGCTTAAACGTCGAGCAACTAATCAAACATTCAGAAGAAACTCAGTTATCAATAACGCATTTTATGGCAACATTAACCGTGACCGAAGACGAGATTAATACTCCATGAGTCAAACGAACCGAAACTCGAAAGCTTATACGTCAAGCAACTAATCAAACATTCAGAAGAAACTCAACGAATCAATTCAGTCATTACAGCAAAACGATCAACAATAACGACGATACAAAAGCTCACATTAACTAAAATGAATACGAAAATTAAACAAAAACATACGATTACATAACGAAGAAGTATTCAAGTAGTTGGTAAAAATTCAAGAAGTCGAAAAATCGATACGGAATAATACGCAAGATAGATACATATACATAATCATAATCATAATCGAAATAAATAAAGAAATAAAGAAATAAAGAAAAGAAGAAGAAAATGAATATAAAATAAAAGGAGAAAAGGAGGCATACGAGAAAGCGAAGGAAGGTTGGAGAAAGTGAATTGTTAGGAAAGAGAGAGTTGTTGTATTATGTTTTATGTATGAGGTGGGGTTTGAGATGTTGATTGGAGAAGAATTAATGAAGGAATTATGAAAATGATGATGTAATTTGTAATAAGGAAGAAGAATAGAATCTTAAGAGAGAAAATGGAGTACCATGAAAGGGGATATGACACGACTATCACCTCAATTATTCATTTCTTTACCCAAACTAGACCGGTTAGGCTCTCTTCTTTTCGGCTTAATTTCAACTCGACTCTATTCAACATAGTTTAGTTTAGCTTTAACCAGTTCTATTCAGCTCATCTTTTCACAAAATTAAGTCTTACTTCAACTCTATTCACTTCAACTCGGATTCATTCAATTTAGTTCCATTAAACTCACCTCCATTAAACTCAATTCAACCGAAAAGAACAAGACCTTAGTCACAAGCTCATTGCCTTTTTCTTGTACGGCAACATGGGTTGAGTTTGAGGGTAGAACTAGGGATGTCAATGGGACGGAGTGGGTGCGGAGGAAGGGTATCTCGCACCCGCATCCGCGAACAATAATGCGTACCCATACCCGTCCCACGATCCGTGCGGGTGACACTTTTTAAAACCACACCCGCCCCACGGCGAGCCGCGGGGATCCGCTTATCCGCCAAATTACCTTTCTCCTCGTAAGATAATTTTTAAAAATAAAATTCTTGTATCTAAAACATACTAAGTCTCGTAAATTTCTTACAAATAAGTCTTCGCAAAGTGGTTTTAAATAAATCACATTCAATTAATTAGTTATTACACAAGTTTTTTAAACAAGTAGTTGGTGAAAGTTAACAAGATTATCTACGCCGCAAACATAATCTACCGATTTTGCTAAATCTAGCATTCTAGCTAAATCTATAAGTCTCTTTTATTAGTTTAGCCTTTATCTTTATAAAATTATTTTTATTGTTACTTAGCTAGACCTATATTATAGATTTATAGGTGGGCGGGAAATGAGTGCGGCGGGTATAAGTGGGGCGGGGACATGCGAGGCAGGGTGGTGTGGGGCGGAGTGGGGTGGGGAGGGTATGGGGCGGGTCTCATGTGATACCCGCACCCGCCCCACGACCCGCGACGAATGACACTTTTGATACCCGCCCCACCACCCATCAAATCATTACCCGCACCCGCCCCAAGTGGGGTGGGTGTGGGGCGAGACCCGTCAAGACCCGCCCCATTGACATCCCTAGGTAGAACTGTCAAATTCTTACTCGATTCGAAAATCGGACATATTCGACATGTTCTTTTGGGTCAAAGCCCTTAAACTATTGTCTATTGACCTCTGACTTGTTTGACTTTAACTGAAATGACCTGTTTATTTAGGGTAGAGACTTAAACCGAAATGACTTAACCCGTTTGTTCGGCCTATTGGGGATACACTATTCATTTCGTTCAAAATTCGAATAAAGTAGGATGATCACGAGGGTGGTAATTGGCCAAGCGCTCCCTCGTGAGTTTTAACACCGCTATATTTTCAATACTCGAATTCAAGACATTCGATTATGCTAGAGTAACTATTTATCAATCACAAATTCTTATTTCAGACGGACTAATTCCGTCTGAAAAATAAGACGGGATTATGTTGCCACTTTTTGATCAAACGTAACCACAACTTATATCAACTTGTTTTCAATAGTGGTTACATCTAACTGTAAAGTGGTTACAAAATCTCGTCTTATTGCTTCAGACCAAAATGGTCAGTCTGAAGCAAGACCAACTGTTTATCAATAGATCTAAGTGTATATAGGTACCTTGGACTACGTTGAGTGATGTGTTGTCAATTATATTGAGTATGATATATTATTAAACTAGTTATTGTGGGTCTAGTAATAATTAGGAAGGATTTGTTTTACATTTGTCAATTTGGATAATTTGGATTTTTTTGTGTCATTGTGAATCGAGTTTTTTTCTTTTTTTTTTTGGGTTAAGATAGAGCAAAATTAGGCCTGGGTCAAAAAAACGAAATGGAGAGGAAGTGGTGTGGAGTTGTGGACTAGGTGAACTTGTACCAAATGGGGATTTTGGTCCAGTCCTCGATCTTTATTTTTTGTAACTTATGCCTTTGATGTGGTCTGATATAAGACCGATTAATTATGTTCGAACAAATGGTCTAAACCGGAGTACCTTACAAGTTACAACTTTTTATATAAAAGTTTTACGATAAAACATACTAAAACTGTCTACGAAAGTCTGCCTCATTTTCTCACACAACGGTTTTAATAACTATTGTATTTGATTGATTTAATAAATCCCCCTAATACTAAGGGGTTGTTTGGTTACCCACTAAATAACATAGGAACTTAAATTCATGTGAATTGTAAAATGGGCATGTTGTTTGGTTGCCCCAATTCACAAAGTTCCCATGAATTCCAATTCCTCCATAATGGAGGAAGTGGCTTACCTAGGTCCCCCTAGGTAAGTTGGAATGCCTACATGAATTACACTTCCTCCATGGCAACCAAACACTATTTACTAATTCACATGAATTCTAAAATCATGTGTTTTATGACTTCCAAGGCAATACAAATTTCCACATGCAACCAAACAACCCCTAAAAGAATAAGTTTATCCAATAATTTTTCCTCCAAAATGCAAACATTAAATAAGGAAACAAAATGAAGAGTTATCTCATTAAGATATAATATTTTCATTAAACAAACTATAGTCTTTTCAAAAAACTATTAACTATACTCCGTATAAGAAAATATTATAAATTGTTATTACTAGCTTTATAACCAAAATAAGTAGTTAACCTAATTTGGAAAATTTATAAAATAATACAATTTGATTCATGTTAAATAAAAATCATTAAACTATCAAAATATATCATTAGCTGTTTGATTAGTTTTGTATTTTCAATCATTTTTCTCAAATCAAAATGTTATTAAGGATAAGAAATCTAAAAAATTACTCCATAATTGTTTTCCATTTAAATTTTACATTGAAAGTAACCTCTGTATATACCGTGCATTGCACGAGGCTCTATGCTAGTATAACATTAATCATTGTATATACTCAATAGAATCAAATTGTAGTTATAATCCATGTTAATGTTAAACCTGTTTAGCTGAAAATCTGCGATTCGGTCCGGTTCAATTTAAGACCGAACTTTGTAGGTCCGGTCATGCAACCACAAATTTGGGCTTTTGGCTGTTGCCATGGGTACCCCGTTAGGCTCAAGAATCATGCCACTATGTCATGCTATAAAGATTACATATCCTTAACTTAACAAACAACAAGAGCCACAAACACAGCATAACATCGAGACAATAATAATGGATGCCATGCAGCAGATGGTAATACCAGTAGTAGGAATCATAGCAGCAGCTGCAGTTACATTCTATGCTGTTAGTTTCTCTGAAATACGCGAGGTATATTAATTTCAGATATATAAATGCTCTATCCTTCATTTTATTTTGCTTAATGGATTTTGAAATAATGAAAATGGCAAGCAGAAAACTAACAGAAAATTGGATGACGATGAAGCTCGAGACGGATATGGCTTCCAGTCCTCTATGAGCTCTAGAGAGCGTCGCGCCAAAAGGAAAGCCGATAAGAGATCCAATCCTTGATACTCCACAGTCCATACATTCCTGACTGCTTGTATCTTTGGTTATCTTGTTAGTTCATGCTTTTCCTGGGTGCTTCTTGTTCGAATCTATCGAATGATTGGCTAAGTAGATAAAATTAATAGTGTCGTTAAAATGTGGAAGCTGTTTTATTGAATGGAATGTTTTTGCAGTCTGTGTATTTCATGTACAATCTTTCTAATCATTGAACGATGAGCGATGGATACAAGCGGTTTCATTAGAAAAGATAGATCAATACAGGTTACATTGGCAGTTTGGAAACCATAGATGTTATTCACTTATTCTCATCCCAATTAGAAGCTTCATCCTAGACAAAGAAATAAGGGATTCATTTCATTTTCGCCATCATCATTCATAACTAACATCCTTACTTCTGCTCGGCTTTGAGTTCCTTCACTCTATCCTCAGTGTCCTTGAGCGCTTTCCCATACTTGATAATTAACTGAAACACGACAACATGTTAAAGAGTAGGCATGGAAGTCTTTATGCGGTAAATTATGGAACCATATAGCATATTGTAGGCTGAAATGCAGATCGGCATGTATTAGCCACAGGGGCCCAGAGGCATCAGCTTAAAATATCGCTCTCTCCCGCTTGTTGGCGAGATGGGGAACCAATGGGAAGCGAGATGTACGAGTCCTGTCCCCGTGCTGAAAAAGGTAGGGTAGCTGTTTTGGGATGCGCATTGCATTAAAAAACTGAATGGACTAAATACTACTTTATCAGTTGGTCTCTCTTGTGACGGTCACAAGCTTATGATAAAAAGTAATCATCCATAAAATGTTACTAGTCATATAATAGTTACATTTTCCATAAAAATGGTCACATTTGCTCCGTCACAAGCTTGTGACGAAAAGTGCCCGTCACAAATGAGAATTTGTGCTACTTTATATACCCTCCTTCCCATTAATATTGTCTCCACTTACCTTTGGTAGTCGAAGATTATGCGACTTAAACCGATATTTTCTTACTTGCTACAATTCTGAAGATCATGAAACTGATGGTCAAAGTTGACATTGGTGTCCATACTCCATAAAAGCAAAATGAAAGTAATAAACTTGGGATAGAGGTAGTAATTTACAGAGCAAAGAGATTAAGCATCACACATTCACACCCCAGTAAATACGACTCTTTATAAGCGCTTACTCATACGAACAAATATCTAGTCTTGTAGATGACGAACTCACATGTGAGACCAAGCTATAATCCTACGTACTTCTCATTTTATTATAGGAAATTAGGAATCATGGGTTGGTCTCAGTAGGAGTATAAAACTATCTCATATAAGTTTTATGTGATGAAAAAATGGTCTACCTCATCAACTTCTTCTTCAGATATAATTAACGGAGGACACAGCATGATGTTATCACCAGCCACGCGAATTAACATTCCATGCTTCTCACATTGCGCCCCAAAATATGCACCTATTCCTGTATATCAAAAGTATAAGAATTACACTCCCCACCATGGAAGAAGTTTTAATTTTAAATGCATAAGAACTGTACAACTAGGGGAGATACCGATGAAAGAAATCCCTAATCTCAATAAGATTACAAGTGGATTTATACTTACCCCATTTAGCAGGAAATGGATCGTTTGGGGACTTGTTGTCAGTGAATTCAGTTCCTAAGATCAAGCCTGTTCCTCTTATCTGTAAGATGAATTTTTGCAACATCGATAAGTGCCACGACGAACTAGTACTTGTATGATGAAGACATCAACTATGTGTCGTGGTGTATATCTATGCAACCAAAAAGATATAAATACCTCTCCAACAATAGGACTGTCAGCATAAGCTTTAATTCCATTTTGAAATCTTGGTGCAATGCTTTTTACTTTCTCAACAATATTTCTTTCCCTGGAAAAACGATAATGTCGCTCATAACATGGCGCAATGAAAAAAAACTACATACATGTTAAGTTGACCTCCAAGGTTTTGCCACATTTCCTCTTATTTAGTTTTCCTAATATTTACTGTTTTACTTAATTACCCTACTTTCTGTTTGGTTTATCGATCACAATAGAGAAATGCTCAAGAGCTCCTATAATGATATGTTTGCCCACATGTGAGTGTCCACAATAATAACATAAGAGAGTTGATTGCTTGATACTTCCCAAATTTATATGAATGGAGTGTCTCTCCTCCTTGTGGGGATCATGGGTGTGGCCTAGACCCGTTTATAAAACCAAAATGCTTGACAGTAAAATACTACTTAAGTCTGGAATGCTCCTTCTTTATGCCAGTTCTGTACGATCCAATCTAGACTATTCGGTTATCCAACACATGCATCTCCAAATGTTGGATTCAGCTATTTTATGGAAAAAAATGCATGTTTTTGATCTAAAATGATATGTCCGAGTGTTGGGTGTCCAACAAAGGCACGCAAGGAAATGTTGAAGAGTCCGAGTAACATAGAATCTAGATGACAATCGCTCTGAAGTTCAGAAAGCGCATCTTAGAGAGATTGACAATGACAAAACTTATAGAATCTACTCAAGATTCATAATATACATGAGACTTTTATTTTTTATTTTTTACTTAGGGTGCTTGATATGATGACAGTTATCTCTTGGAAGTTCCAGCAGGAAACATATAGGAAAGATTAACTATGAAACAAATTAAATCTAGCAAATTTTCATACTTGCAAAGAATTTCAACATGAAGGCTTGATATAGAAAAGAAGTTTGGGAAGAAAAATTCACAATGATCATACTTGTACAATTTCAGTGCTTCAATTGCGACAGCACATGATACTGGGTGTCCCGAATATGTAAATCCATGAGAAAACGATCCTACAGCCACATAACAGGGTCCAATTAGAGTTTTCCAGTATCCAATAAAGCGTAAAAACAGGTGGCGTCTTTCAGTTTTTCTTGAAAATGTGGATACTGATTGAATAGTGTAGGCAAAGTATAAATTGCAGACGTACCAAGTTTGTTGCTTTGAGAGTGTATAACATCCGAGATTTCAGGGCTTACAAGAACTGCTCCAATAGGCATGTAAGCTGAAGATAGAGCCTGTGGAAACAGGGGCTTAGATCACAAAGAGCCAACTATACGAAAAGCAAACTTTTTAAGGTCATCAAGTCTACCTTTGCCACGGAGACAAGGTCTGGTTTAATGTTGTATTTGTCACACCCAAACATCTCCCCAAGCCTTCCAAACCCACAGATAACCTACACAATGGAACACATTTGCATGAACAAGAGAATGAGTAAAGCAACATCATTATTAACGAGATACTCCTTCCAGGACATAGGGGTTGCTTTGGACAAACTAAAACAAGATTCACATAAAAATATACCTCATCTGCGATAAGGAGAATGTCATATTTCTTCAAAACAGCTTGAATCTGTACCAAATACAATGACATGACCAACTTTTACTGGCTAAAAAACATCTAAAATAAAGCGACATCAATACACAGACGAGGGACAATTCGACAAAGATGGATGAATATCAAACCAAAAGATACCAAACATTGCATTGTCATAATGTGAAGAATCCTATTGACCATAAATATTACAGAGCATAATGAGCTTCATACCCAGTGCTTGCTTGATTCACAGGCAACCATCACACAACTTTTATAGCACGCTACACTAAGCGTAGTATAAAAACTGAATTGAAACAAAACAAATTTCAAACACAAAAGTCCAAGGTACAATACGAATTTCGGCTATTGGCATGGAAGGATACCCATTGCAATCAATTATTCATATACAGAGTTCTATTTCAGTGAGTGATAAGTACTCTTTTGCAAACAGAAGACGGCTAAATTTTAGGTAAGTGTATCCACGCTAACTTTTCATTCTTCTGTTGAGAATCATTCCACAGTTTATCATGTGAGAAATATACTTTGTAATCCCTTTGTTTCCACCCATCTGATTTTTTTTTTCACCTGGCTATTTTCAGATTCTTATCTTCAATAATTGCTGATTACCACTATTTGAAAGCATGAAAAATAAAATGTGATAAATTGTTTTCACCACATAATTTCATCCAGTGGGATGTCAAGTTGCTAAAGTATCAGTCCCAAACCTTTTCAAAATACGTTGCAGGGGGGAGCATCACTCCACCAGCTCCCATTACTGGCTCAGCAATAAATGCAGCGATCTGAAATAGCAAAACAGAACATAATCCTGAGTAAGTAACTTGATAATATATTCCGTATTTGAAATAATATTAAGGCCAAGGACTGTCATGTTTAGATACCGTCTCTGGTCCCTCTTTGAGAATAAGGTTCTCCAGATTATTAACCAACCTGGTTGCAAAATCTTCTTCTGTCTCACCTAAAATTAAGGAAATATTCCGTATTATACGTGTATCACCAATTATTTATTGTATAAAACAAAATGGGATAGTATAACACAAGCAAAGAATCCATCACAACCTGGCAGATGATAACGCCAGTAATGAGGACAGTCGGTATGCAAAACAAATGGGGCTGGCAGATCAAATTGCTGATGCAGCGGTGGAAGTCTGATAAGAAAAGTTATTTAGTTGTTGCAACTGCATTCATGAACAATTGAACAGAACTTGCACAGTAAAGTGACCGAGATTTTACCCTGACAGGCTAGCTGCTATGATAGTAGAACCATGGTATCTATCAAAAAATACAAGGGGTGAAGTTAAATAAAGGTCAGAATTACTAAAAGATGTGCAAACTTCAGTTGATAATTTACGATTTTGATCGAGCGATGAATTTTTTCTTGTTTGGTCTTCCAAGGGCGTTGTTGTAATACCAAACCAGCTTCACCTGAACGCAATGTCGCAAACTAATCATAAACGCTGTATGTCTTTATAGTTGACAGTCTTTGAGTTTCTTAGGGCATAAGCCAGTACAGATTACAGTTGTGATATTGATCATTGAATGTCTTTATAGTCTGACTGTCTGACACATCCCGTTGACTCGTGTACATGTTACAATTGCGATATTGAACATTGTAATACAAATTCAGAATTTAAATTGAACATGTCAATGATGTCACTAAACGTCCAAGAAAGTACAACCAAAAATGGATGTCTAGGGAGATGCAAGGCGCAAGAAGATGGTCACAAATCTCTGCTATAGCATTTAAAAGTTGAAGTTGGTAAGCATAAACTAGTTTCGGTCTCATAGCTTAAATGAGCTAAAAAAAGTATTAAACACGTTAAAATTCTGCTCAGAAGAGGAAAGGGATTTCATCATCTGTTTGCTGTTTACAAATGGAACAGTTAAAAAAAGTGCCTCTGCAATTTTCTTTATGGGAATGTTATGAAAACTGAAGGCCTATGAATTTATAACTTCAAAAGAAATCTCATAACTATAGATTTATGACTAACCTGGGTGTCATTGGCTTCTGATCCACTGTTTACAAAGAATGCTTTAGCCATTTTTCTTGCTGTGAAAGTTTCCAAGAGGTCTTTAGCAAGGTCCTGGAGAATTAGATCTATGATGGGAGCCTCTTTACTGACGAGAAATAAGGAAACAACTAAAGTAATCTACATTATTTCCATTAAGCTGATCGAGATGAAAAGGATTTCCGACTGTTTATGAGACATGGTGACTCCAATATCATGAACGAGCTAACATACATATGATAGCTCATCAGATAAAACGGGCCTAAAAAAACATTACATCAGGAGGGACAACTAGATCTCCATATATAGGATACAAACAAATGTGCAGAAGTAAAAGCATCCGCAGCGAAATGAGAAGTTTAGATTAAGATTTATTGACCCATGCCCAAAATATTCTTACTATACCTACCCTCATCAGCTTTAACAACCAAAAGTTTACTTTTAACCTTTCAACACCAATTTAGCAAAACTTTGATCTAAAAGCAAATGCATTGAATCCAACGGCATGCCTCACAGCACGATATAAAGACACAGGAATTTTATAAATTTTTATTATGGTGAAGCAAAAATTTAAATGGACATGCCAGCAAAATAGCTGACCGATGGAATAAATTAATTAACAAGACCCTTATTTAATTGAAAGAAGTGTCAAAGCACGATTAACACAAGTAACGTAGTGCAAGAAACTCCACAAGTAAGGACGTAAGGTTTACCAGAGACACTTTTGTTGTTCGATTCCAAAAAGAATGATAGAACGGCAATGTCTTCAACTGCTTGATCGCAGCGTCAATAAGTCGGGGTTCATTTCCTCCTGCAAAATTCAGATAGGGTGTTTCAGGGCTAAACCATGCAAGTAACAGCAATGAATATCTACTATCAAGAATCTGAGTACCTAAAGCTGTGCACCATAGGCCAGCAAGAGCATCAAGATACTTCTTGCCATTGATATCATATGCATAGGAACCCTAGCAGTAATAAACCAAAGAAGCAGCAATGTTAAAAATCTCAGTAGGACAAACCGACAAACTACACCACGTTTCTCAAAATCTTGCCATATGAGTCCATACTCCGTAAAAGTATAAGACTTACATACCTCAGACTTATGAATCACCAGTGGATTTGTATCTGTTGTTTGCCAGCCAGCAGTGAAAGGTGCCAGCATAGAATGCCCTTTGTAACTAAAACACAGCAGTTACAGAGATGAGTTTACAGATAAAAGTCTCCATGGGAAGGTAGAAGAATGCAGTTCAACTTTAAAATGAACATCGACCTAGAATGACTTGAAAGGGTGAGTAAATTACTGTTAGTCCTCCAGTGAAGAGACGTGACTACGAATATGGCAGCCATAAGGACACATAAAATCAGATATTGGCAATGCCAACTTTAAAGCGGAAAATTACAAAGACGTATGGAGGAGTAAGATAAACAATGAATACAACCCAAATCAGTTTATACTTAATATTTACGATGTACAATCATATATATTACCCAAACCGTAGAGCCCAACATGAGTCCCTAAAGACATTGAGGATTCAAAGAACAGTGGCTTGATGGCTTCATATATACTGATCATGTCATAGCAGAATGAAGCCACGTTTCAACTTTTATGATCAGTGAGATAAGAAATGAGAAATCTAGGTTTATTGTAATCTACACCAGTTCCATGTACCTTTTTTCCGCGCTGGACTCTTGTGACTGTGATGGATTAGTGCCAGTGGTGAAACATCTTATAAGGTCAGAGCTTCGGCCACCAGAAGCAGCTGCATTTCTTGTATACTGCAAATAAATCATCGCAACGACCAATTTTCATAAAGTTATTAACACTTGGCAACTTGATGATCTCCAAAAAAAACAAAATACAGGGTATATGAATACTAGTATCACATAAAATGAACTGTGGCCATAGTGTGACATATAAATTATAATAGACAGCAAGTCGATTCTGTGAACTGATACAAACATTTGTACACTGTCCCTGTACAGGCGTCCTGCTATCTTGAACACTCTCCTACAAGTCCTACCTCACAACAACTAGACTAATTTGCGCAAAGTGCTTGAAGTTGCATCCATGCTATGGTATGATTCACTTGAGCTCAGTATTTGTGTACACAATACTTCACTGTTCACACTTTTTAACTCCAGAAACATTACTCTAGTGCACAAGGGCTCCCACAGATCAAATGGTGGGATAAGGGTCGTATATACACAACCTTACCTAATAAGTTTGAACATAGAGATACATTGTTTCCACATGTCACATAATGAAAATGGTGTCAATAACTGTGCTACCCTAACTCTTTGACACGGTGTTGGATATGGCTATTTTGTGCGATTTTTTAATTTTTTTTGGGTCTAAACTAAAGTGTCGAAGTGTGGTGTCGTGTCGGACACGCAACACAGCAACTAAGTGAAGTGTCGGAGTAACATAGGTCAAGAATATAATTAAATAAACGAGATTTGACGATAAAAAAACATGCAACCGCATAAGTAAGTTATTTTGCTTTATTTCATCATAATCTAAAATCAAAGAATAGCGTCTCTTTGGTTCTATAAAAAATGGAAGTGAATCTCCTAAAATGCATTTGAGACAACAGCACAACACTGATACTACATATGTGTAATAAGTGAACTAACCCTCCACATTGTACACTTGTATTCTCCAAGTAAAAAATAATTATTGTGCAAGGCCAAGGTCGTCTCACACAAATGTGAGACAATCCTTTTATATATATAAAAGCACTCGATTACTGATAGTAATAAATGAGCGTTTAAACACATAATGGACTGTCTACCAGGGTAAGACGGTTTCATTCTATAATCTTACCATCCAGCAATAACACCTCAGTTCAATTTACTACAAACATCTCATGTCCTACAATTAAAGGTGGCCATCGGGTCAGTCGGGTTGGGTCGGGGTCGGGTCGACCTACCCTTTCGGGTTGGGCCATTTCGGGTCAAATTATGTATCGGGTGGGTCGGGTCATTGTCGGGGCCGGTTACTTTATCATATTACTTCAAATTTTGTTATTAAACATTATTTGGTTTAGTTACCTCAATATTTAGTCATAATGTCATACGTACGAAATCTAAACACTAAATCACTTTCATTTTGATCAATATTAAGCTTAATAATTGTCAGGTTATTAATTTAATCGGGTTAATATCGGGTCACTGATTATCAGGTCGTATCGGTTTCGGTTGGCAAAATTGTCAGGTTCTATTGGGCCACTCGGGTCGGGTCGGGTCAGACTTGCCAACTCTAAGCCTCTAACTACAATTAACTCGGTAAATTCGATCAAAACACCCAAA
Organism: Heliosperma pusillum; assembly: GCA_022085475.1. Lineage (NCBI taxonomy): Eukaryota > Viridiplantae > Streptophyta > Magnoliopsida > Caryophyllales > Caryophyllaceae > Heliosperma > Heliosperma pusillum. Next base: position 106,568 of record JAIUZE010075007.1, read on the forward strand.
CTTCTCAAAATCCGCACATGATAATCATAAAATAAAAACAGAGACGTGACGTGACAATCAATTTCATAATAAGTTGACTAACACTCCACATTGCACTCTCTATTTACACAACTACAAATTCAAACAACTTTTCACATAATCTTACAAACTATCATCGATCAAAATTCAAAAACCAATCAATTTCTTATAACAACAACCACAACATGCATAAACTTCAACATCCAAATAAACGTTTGACGTTTCATAATTTTATATTGGAGAAAAAACAAGATTAAAAAAATACAAAAATGAACAAGAAAGAAGAGTGATCATACCTGAAGTGTTTTGAGAGAAGATTGAATAAAATGTTTCATAATTTAATATGTAGAGAGAGAAAGGAGTGAGAGAGGAAAAAAGGAAGAATTTGAAAGTGAAGAGGAGAGGAGAGAGAAAGCTGACGAAATCAACTTTTAAGTCTTATTATTGTCTTAATTATTACACAGATTGCGATTTATTCTTTCTAATTTGGAAGTACGTACTTTACCAGCATCAACTAGCAGTTTAGTACTCATCGGTCGTCATAGTGAATTAGTGATTGTGAATTGGAACATACTACGTATTTATGCACCATATTCATACGACTACCTTTTTTATTTACTCGATTTATAGTCAAACACACCGTTCACCATTTCAGATTTATAAGGTTATTATCCATGATAACTTAAAAATAGTTTACCCGAATTCAAAATAACTCGAACTAACCTGAACCAAAACCAACAAACCCAAAACTGACCCGACTCGAACCGGTTGACCCGTTTGCCGGGTTTATAATAATTCGAGCGAGGAGAATCTTCTATATTCCCTGCAATATACTCCCATAAAACAAAACAAAAACATATTTATATTGAATCTTGTTTAATTCGTCTTTATAAAGAAGTATGTTAACTTTTTATACACTGTTTTCTTCTAGATAAAGAAAATTAAAAGCTCTCGTCCCCCATCTTAAAATCTAAGAAAATTCACCAAATTTTTTTGATTAGTCATCTATGGTAATCAAACAATTAATTACTATTTCACTATGCTAATTAAATTCCTCGTACATGAAACTGTAATTAATCCCAATCACACTTCATAGCCCCATTATAGTTACAAAGCAGTGAAGCACTGATTTTGACGAATGCCCAATTGAGAATGAGACCAATTAAAAGAAACCTAATAAACAAATTGGATAAAAGAAATGATTCCGATGAAGAACAGATTGGATTAAATCTGGGTTTAGCTTCATATTAGTATCTGAACTCTGAAGACTCCATTAAAATGGCCCGGTTACTGTGCTCGAGAAGTTTTGAAATCTCTTCAATGGGAGAGAGATAACGGTAGTCGAACAAATACATCTGGGATTTTAGCTTCTTTTCTCACACAATCACCATCTACATTCTTTAGGCTTTAGTTAAAACGAAATTTCAAGCATGTAACAAAAAGGTTAAAGCACAAAATTAGTTTGAATTGTGATGCAATACGACGTGATGCAAATGATTATGGCAAGCCCATTCACACAAAATATTGTACGAGACTAGGAGATCATGTTACATACTCCCAACATGTTTTAACAGCCGCTAATACATAAAAAGGTCTCCAAGTTCGAAACTTCAACAGGGATATCACAGTAAAACTTTAACATGAGGACAAGTCCGAAGGTGACAACAATATATATCGAGAGAGCTGAGCAGAACATAAGCCTATGATGAAAATCATCTCAATTTGTAACTCCATGTGTCGAAAGTAAGACTCTACTTGAGGAGCGTCTTAACTATGGATTTCACATTAAGTTTCTTCAAGTCCGTGTAGGACTGTCCACAGCCAACGAACATGACAGGCGCCCCTGATATATAGACCATGGACAATGCTGCTCCGACCTGAAACACCATTATCATGAAACAAATAGCAAGTACTGTCAAATACCAAGTACCGTCAAACTTCGAGTATATTACGTACAGACCAAGAATAACATTAAATTGTTTCAAAGGGGGGCGGATGAACACATCTTTATCATATGTGAAAGATGGTTTCTGAATAAACCAATCCAGTAACAAAATTGTACAAAGGATTGCATCAATCGTAAACTACCAAGTAGAAGTGATCTATTCTTCTTAATTTCATTATATTTCAGTCACAAAATAACCAGTCTTTCGAACTACAGAGAGAGTGAGTATATTGAAAAAACAACATGGAATATATTTGAAATTGTTACAGCAAAAGCATACCTTGTCATCAATGGTGTCAAACTTGGTAAGAAGGATCCCATCTATTAACCTTGGGTTTGGCGAGGGAGAGAGATCGGCAAGTTTCTGTCAAAACAGAATATAATTTAAATTATAAGAAACTAGGGACCAAATTGAATCGCAATAGTACTGCTCAGATCTATCAAATCGCCTACAAGGCCTGCCAACTGACCCACAGTATACATACCTGATTGAATTTTGACAGTTGATCCACAGCATCGTTACCAACAAGAGCTTCACCGACAAAAAGGACGAGGTCTGGATTGTTCAGGTAAACAAGCTTTGAAAGTGCACGCATCAATGGTTCATTGTCCTGTAGAAGAGGCATATTAGTTAAGCTGGGTAAACAGTATACAGTGAACAATCAAGCAAACAGAAACAAAAGCATCAATCAGCCCAAATTCACTTCAACTGCACCAGCCACATACCCATCGGACTTGTGTCAAAACGCAAAATTAATAAGCATCACAATAGCAAAAGGGCCAAGATAGGACAGACAAAAACCTGCATACGTCCAGCCGTGTCGACAAGAACAACATCCGAACCATTGCGGCTCGCCTCTTGGATTGCTTCCTTTGCTACAATAGCGGGATCTTTCTCATAACCTTTCTCAAAAATTGGAATCTGTACATGCCAACATCCATTTACTTATTAAGGAACTTTACGAAAATCGGACACTGAGAGCTACTTAAGCTAACCATCTTACCTTGAGTCTTGACGCATGAGTCCGCAGTTGCTCTACAGCTCCAGAGCGAAAGGTATCACAAGCAGCCATCATAACACTGACTTTGTGTTGTAACAGCCAGTATGAAACCTATTGAGAAACAATGCGCTAATGTTACATTTCGACTTGAAAAAATATCACAAAAATACAGGAAACCTAAGCTTAACTCACTTTTGCAAGATTTGTGGACTTTCCAACTCCATTAACACCAACAAACACGACAACATACGGCTTTCCTTGTTCCTTGGCAGCATGGACATCCCTGAGTATGTCTATAGAGCGCTTAGGAGTAAGAATGCGAACTAGAGCATCCTCCATGGCAGCCTGAAATGTACAAAATAGAATTTAGCATAAATGATGGCAGACAAATAGGCTCAACATATATGTTTCAGATTCCAACAAGAAGCAAAGTAACATAACGTGGAAACAGGAAATACCTGAACGGTTGACGATATCCTTGTAAATGAGGCTAGCTTTTTGCCTTCAAGGCTCGCCGCGACTGATTCACATAGCTTCTCAGCAATCTCCTCAGCCTGTAAACACCACAACCCACAGACAGATGAGATATTATAAAGTTCACTATTACTTGTATCTATTGCAACCACGCAATCTACATATCTGTAAATCGTAATGCTTAATTAATGGCTGATCTTTCTAGTACGGACGGTCGTCATATTTTACTAAGTGGGGTGTACAACAAGAAGTTATGAATAAGACTTAGAAGTACTATGCAAAAGGAACCCCATAATGAATGGGTTATGATAATGACAACACAAAATGCACAGCACTGAATTCACATGAAAGACAGTTAAGTGAACCTAGAATAGCTACACTCCAATATGCAGGCTAATGCAAGTTTTAGACATGAACAATTTAAATCCCTTCATAAATGACCTAGAAACAAAGCCTTCACAGTTGATTAACCAAGCACTTGTTTTCCAAACACCCTTCAAAACCACTCCAGTGAAAAATGAAGTATGATTAACAAGTTGATTGAACAGAATTGGCTCCCACAAGAAAGACCAAGGGTAAATCTCCACCAAACACAATCAAGTTAGATACTTCTAAGTTTGAACAGAGTATGAGTCGCATAAACACCCAGCCACAAGGTACAACGAAATACTTACCCAGCTGAAGCTAGTTCTAACGTCTAAGCACATCAGAGTGCACCTAGAGATCTAGAAATGTAGTCTGGTCAGCATGTAGAAAATCTATAGCTCCAAACAGCCAGAAATTAGAAAGACGCGAATTTAACGTTTGAACCAAACTGAAATAGATTTTAGCCATTGCTAACATCTTAAGGAGGGAATATATATAAACAGCTCTAGCAATCAGATCATCAGATGAACCTCATGGAAACCAGTATCTTGTTACATTCTTCTACACACAACAACAGCAACATAACCTTGAAACCAAAATGATTAAAGGTCAACTAAAATGTCATAACTTTTACATCTCTTCAACAATTATATTTCCTAGTTCCTATAGCAGACCTTAATGGTTTAATTTCATGTGCCCTCACTAATAATTGTACCACCAAATATCCACAATCAATATATGCATATGAGCCTATTAGATGCTCTACAGCAAGTTCCATAACAATTCCAGCATACATAGATAGAAGACAAGGTCGAAGTAGAATGCAAACGGACTTCAATGCTGTGCTTCTGAGACCATGAAATTGCACTGTTATACTAGACTGAGACAAATCTAATGTAATAATGGAATCTCACCCTTCAACATTTCGATACGATGAAAATTAAAAGCATAAATCATGGTAATAGATACAACAACATACCACGTTCTTGGTCATTAGCCTGTCCTTCAGAGCCTTGAGAGCAGGCTCAAGATCAGTCCTCTCAAGATTGGCCTTGCCTACAATACTGAAATACAAAATTCACTGTATCACGTTTCTAAGCCAATATGACAACTGCAGACATGTGTATGAACTCTAAATAAAATGGAATATGATCAGTAACAGAAAGGCAAACAAAAATGTAATATAAGGTTTATGAAAGGTAAATATTAGATAACGACATTGATTTCGACAAATGGACACCAGAATTTTGCAAAAGTGTAACAAAGTATACTATAAAACATTGTCTACCAATATGTTGAGCAGAATAAAAAACAAATTATCATTACGAAGCTTGTTCTTCAGAAAATTCAACCTTAATTCTGAAGCATTCTTTGTAAAAGAAATAGTCTATATCTACATATTAAATTCTAAGTCGATGAGAAACTATAGTGAAACCAATCAACCATAATAACATCTTTAAGAAACAGGTGGCCATTAGATTTAACAAACACAAATAATTTCAAAAAACTACCTGGGGAATATAGATGAAAGCCAACCCTTGGGTTTCGCCTCCACCTTGGCATTGTTCCCTGCCTGCTCATCTTCGTAATCTTCATCATCACTACTGAAGACCTCTTCCTTGTCCATCATACTCTCACCCTCATCGACTGGCACACCATTCACGTGTTTATCTCCGTTTTCAGACACAGGATCTGTATAATCCAGTTTAGCCTGTGGAGTCGCATCACCCCAAACTCTATTCTTCTTGGTAGCCTTTTTATTGGGCTCCGTCTTGGAACCCTTAGTAGTGGTAGTAGTAGCGACAACAGTATCATTCTTCTTTGCACCTTTAGACCGTAAATTTTTCAGCTTATTTACATCAAAAGCTCCATTGTTCGAGCCCAGGTTCTCTTTCCCATTTACACCACCCTTTGATTTTGCTTCCTCTACAAAGCTGCCCCCATTTACATTACCATTTTCCAACTTATACCCTTTCCCAGAATCACCATCCCCACCATCGTTTTGCAAAGCTCCGCCACCATTCCTCTTACCACCTTGATCATACTTTGTCTTCTGCCCATTATCTTGTTTCTTACCAAGATTTCTTGAACCCAACTTTGACGAGTTCTTAACCTCTTCAGCTCTAGCCTCAGCCTCCAACCTAAGCTGCCTATAAACATCGTTAAAATCACTATAATCCATCCTACAAGGATCATAAACAGCCGAGAACTCACGCTTAACCATCGAAAGCAAATCATCCACATAGAGCAAATGGAGAATCTTCTGATAAACAGCCACAAACACAAGACCAAGATCATTGTGAAACGTCCATTTCAATGTGTAATTCGCTCCAGAGACATCATAATTAAACGACACCAACCCGGATCGCTCCTCCAACAAACATGACCTAATCAAAGTATCGATTGGTGATCCTTTAAGAGCATTCCCAAGCTCTCTACATGTCCAGAGGATTAATCCTCCTCTTGTAAAGATCAACAGTTGCTCTAACATCGTACTTCAATTCGATCTAAACCTAGGTTAAACTATGTATATTCCAAATCTACCACTTAATTATTCAAACAAACCCTAAACAAATACAAAACCTGCAAAATAAACAACAATTGAACAGATGATTAAAATTTACAATAAATCAAGACAAAAACGAAGCTCTGTTCAATCTGCACCTAGGCTAAACTAGGTAAACCCCAAATCTACCGATCAATTAACCAAACATACCCTAGTCAAACACAAAACCTGCAAAAAATGAACAAAAAATCAAGGCAAAACTAAGCTCAGTTTGATCTAAACCTAGGTTAAACTATGTAAATTCCATATTTATCAATCAATTAATCAAACAAACCCTAATCTAACAGAAAACCTACAAACTAAACGACAATTGAGCAGATGGTTAAAATTTACAAACAATCACGATAAAAACTAAGCTCGCTTCGATATGAACCTACATTAAACAACAAAAAAACCTAAATCTATTGTCCAATCAATCAAAACGAAGTGTGCAAATTGAACGACAATTGAGCAAATGGTTAAAATTTACAAACAATCTAGACAAAAGCTAAGCTCGCTTCCATATGAACCTAAGTTAAACAACGAATAACCCAAATCTATGGACCAATCAATCAAAATGAAGCCTGCAAATTAAACGACAATTGAGCAGATGGTTAAAATTTACAACCATCAAGACAATAACTAAGCTCGCCTCGATTGAACCTACGTTAAAAAATGTATATCCCAAATCTCTTGACCAATCAATCAAAACGAAGCGTGCAAATTAAACGACAATTGAGCAGATGGTTAAAATTTACAAACAATCTAGACAAAAGCTAAGCTCGCTTCGATATGAACCTAAGTTAAACTAGGCACATCCCAAATCTATCGATCGATCGATCAATCAATCAATCAATCAAAATTAAACCTGCAAATTAAACCACAATTGAGCAGATGGAACAATAAAGGCGAAAAACTAAGCTCAATTCGATCTAAAACCTAGTTTAAACACCGTAAATCCCTAACCTTCGATCAATTAATCAAACAAACCCTAATCTACTACAAAACCCGCAAATTAAACGACAATTGAACAGATCCTTCAAATAAACAAACAATTATGAACAGTGAATTAAACAATTGAAGAAGCAATAACTTACGATCGAATCAAAGAAAAGAATAGGAAAAAGGTGGAAAAAAAACGCGGCAAAAATTGAAAGGGAATAAAACGAAGAGATGATAAAATGAATTACTATCAAGGAGAGGAGAGAGAATATCAGAAGCGATCTTACCGAGAAAGTTGACGACTTCGAAGCTACCTCGACTAAATGATTTTTTTCCCGACACTATTTATATTCTTTCTTATTTCTTTCAACTCGGATTCGATTTTATTTGATTTGGTTATTATCGGCAATCTGAGTTGTGATAGTATAGCTAGTCTTTCTTAAGTCGGAAGTATCGTCTTAATATCAAAACTACTTAAATAACATATCAATATACCACATGGGTGGGTATATAGAGCAAATTTTCTACTTTTCCCACTACATTTTCCATTTGTCTTACCCATTCAACGTGATCATATTTATCTCGTCTAAACTTAAAATAAACCGGTGATTGTTTCTATCTTTTCTCTCATTGGTACTACCTAATACGGAGTACTTAGTTTGTTGAGGCTCAAATTCCCCTTTGCTTTGTTGAATTGTTGATACTACTCGTCCTCAAGTGGCCAAGTGGCATTTTATTTGTTTTGTCTTCATGACTATGAAAAGAATATCAAATTTTATAATTTTTGTATAATATGATTAATATTAAAAATATTGATGTTGCTATGTGTATTTGTATATGCACTAAGAAAATAGGGTTTTTGGACTTGAGTAAAGAGGGTCTCTATCTCGAAACTATAATCTTAAAGTACATAACTAAAAAAATTTCGATCATGGATAACGACAATTCACACGCGAAAAATGCGGATAATCAATCATATTCGAATAAATATACTTTTAATTAATTTTTCGTTTCATAGAATATTTTTAATTTTCATTCCTACACTTTTTCTGATTTAAGACCCAAACAAGCTATTGGATTTACATTTAAACGCAATTGGATTTCGGACTAGGCGTAATTGAATTTTCCGCCGTTAGAGTCGCCGTCTCCTCTGTTGATACAGTGGTCGTCTGATGGTATGTTGCGGTCGTTTGGCTACAAGGCCGGTTCATGCCTAAGACGACATGCCCATGGGTAGTTCATACCTCCTACTCGACACCTTCACCGCACTTTCGTGCTACTAACATGTCTGTGCGAGCAAAAGTCTTCAAGGCTCAAGCATTTACACATTCAAACATTAGCCTCTAGAAAAGCTATAAAATCCCATTTCCTCTCGAAAAAATAGCAGAACAATCGAAACAACGGGTCATTTGGAAACATAGCCTTTGAGGCGTTAACAAATGGGTAAAGTTGCATACGTTCGATCCACCCTTACCCAGCTCTTGGCAACCAACAAGAGCCCTTGAGACACTGAGATCACGTTTCTTATGTCACATGTCGGAATACTTTACTTCTTTTAACGCCTGGATCAATGTCTCATACCATTTTGCCCATTTAAGCAATTATTCCAGTACGAACAAGCTTCATTTTGACAGGGAAATGCTGTCATTATGAACTTTCTGAACTCAGCCACGCATTTCCAGATAGTCACTCGTCTACATCAACGAGTTGGTCCGTTTGCGGACAACAAAGATTGCTATTACCAGCACCCTCCATGTCATCAACCAACTTTTCCAGCATCTCATATATACCTTCAGAATCTTGGTGTTTCCTATCTTTGGACGCAAAGTAGTTTACATTGCCAGAAATCTCGATCCAACTACAACCGACCTCTTTTTTCTCTCGCATGTCGTTTCTAGCTTTATCAGCGAGTTCCCAATTTCCTTCATCCGAGTATACATTCGACAGTAAGACATGGTACCCACTCTTGCTACTGCTACACTCCATGTTAATTAACTTATTTGCCACAATTTTTGCCAATTCATATTGTTTATGAATTTTGCAAGCTGCCAGAAGTGCTCCCCAAGCTTGAATTGTGGTACTGTCCTCGCCCAAATTTTCAGCGAATCCAAAGGCCTCCTTTAACCTTCCATCTCTTCCCAACATGTCCACCACACAAGCATAATGCTCATTCGAAGGCTTAATCTCATATTTACTCTCCATTACCTCTAATATTTGAAGACCTTCATCAACTAATCCAGAATAGCTGCAGGCCGATAAGAGTGCAACGAAAGTGACAGCGTCAGGCTTTAAACCTGAGCTCTGCATTTCATCAAATAAAGACAGGGCTCTGTCCCCCATTCCATGTTGACCAAAGCCCATGATCATGCTTGTGTATGTAACGACAGTCTTTGTGGGCATTCTGGCGAACACGTCCTCACCGGCAGCAAGCGCTCCTAACTTGGAATACATGTCGACTAAAGTAGTGCCCACAAAAACATTCTGGTCAAGAGATTGACGAATAGCAAAGCAGTGCAGCTGTTTACCGAGTGTAACATTACCCATTTGACAACAGGCTGGGAGAAGTGATGCTATGGTAACAGCATTTGGCAATACATTTCTCTCGAACATTTGGCGAAATACATCAAAAGCCTCATTAACTAGCCCATTTTGCACATAACCAGAAAGTGCAGCATTCCATACTGCTTGATCTCTACTCAGGTTACCACTCACTTCAAACAGGACTCTTGCTTGCTGAATCAAACCAAATTTAAAATACATATCTATTAAGTAGCTATCCATACCCTCAAACTCAATATGTTGCCGTATAAGATACGCATGAGTTTGCTTTCCAATGGCCTCATTTCTAAGATTTGACGCTGCTGAGAGTATTGCAGTGATGGTTACTGCATCAACCCTAAACCCCTGCTTCTGCATCTCATAGACAAGCATCAACCCTTCTTCATCCATCCGATTCTGCACAAGAGCAGTAATAACAGTATTCCATGATACAACATCTCTTTTAAGCATCCCATCGAAAACCTTAAAGGCTTCCTGAATACAATTACACCTAGAATACATAACAATTAGAGCATTAATCACAGTGACAGACAAATCAGTCGCATTCTTAATCACAAGAGCATGTAGCTGTTGACCAAGAACCATTTCCTGCAATTGTGAAACAGTTGTTAGAGCTGAAATATAACTAACATCGTCAAGTGACATATTTTCCAAAGTAAGCGCATCAACAAAGAGATCAAGCGCCTCAACGTAACAATTATTCTGCATATACCCACCAATCATACTATTCCAAACCTCGACATTCTTGTTCAAACACCCATCAAATATCTTTCTAGCTAAGTCAACACAACCCATCTCGGAATACATAACTATTGCTGAGCTAACAACGAACAAATTATCAACATACTCGCCACCAAGCTTAACAAGCATCCCAAACAAAACACCAGCAATTTCATAATCACGAATTCTCGACACAGCAGGAAACACATTAACAAAACTAACAACAGTAGGCTTAATCCCCATTTTCATCATCAACCTAAAATGCCAAACTGCCTCGTCAAACCTCTCATTCTTCACAAGCCAAGAAAACATAACATTCCACGCGACAACATCCCGCTTCTTCAACGTCCCAAACACTCTACTAACCAAATCAACCTCACCAACCCGCGACAGAACATTACTCCCTAAACAACTAGAATACATATTCAACAAAGAATTATACACAATTCTACTAGCATTCAACTCAGACTTAACAACATGACAATGTACCGCCTTCCCAGCCCGTAAAAGACGGGTTTCTGCACACGCCTTAAGCGCAGACGAATACGTATAAGAATCAAATTTAGTCAATGCAGTCCCCCTCATTCGAGCGTAAAACATAAGAGCATCAAAGGGTAGATTATTACAAATAAACCCAATAATAATAGTGTTCCATAAAACAGTACTTGGGTTAGGCAATACATCGAACAGTTGGAGTGCAATGTGAGGTTTTCCGTCTCTGCATAAGTCGCTTAATCGGGTGCGAATTGAAGTTGTTTTTAGAGACATTGGGGGTTCGTCGAGAGGTGGGTTTTGTAGAGAGAAGTGTTGGGAAGAGTGACGGTGAGGAGAGAGAGTGTGGGGCCCAAGTGGGGTAGAGAGAGAAAGGGTTGAAGAAGCCATGGAAGCCATGGAAGTTGAGTATGATGAGTGTTTTAGTGATGTGATTAAGGTTATTGAATTGGGTATTTGAGTGTAAATTTTCATGGAATTTTTGGTTGTGAATTTTTAAGGTTTGTTGTTAGTGCAATTGCAGAATTTTCATGGTGTATTGGTGTAATGATGATGATGATGATTGTTGTTTTTGTAAGAAGTGTGAGTTACTGTGTAACCAATGATACATAGGAGAAGATAAGGTGAGAGACCTGTCAAATATCCAATGTCCGAATCCGTTTTGTTATCTATTCATTTTGACAAAGACGGAGAAAAAGAGAGGGAGAATTTTAAATTGACTCGGACAGAGAGTAGTATAATTTGTTATATGATGATGAATGTGTCGGAGATGAATATTCCATTATGCTACCATGAATATGTGAGAAATGAAGTGATTAGGGAAAAGAAAACAAATCGTGTGTGGTGACTAGAGCAAGGACAAACGATTAATATAGATTGGAAATGGAAATGTGAGACTCGGACAAGTCTATGCTTTGGTTACGAGGCTCTAATAAAAGGAAAATATATGCCTGAAATAATATTTTGAGGACGTCGCACGTTACTAAACGTCTAAACATCAGGTGAGATTCCACATCGCAGTTGAATTTGTAAAGGGTTGAGAGATAACACAAGTACGGCTTTTAGCGTAATGACAGAAATTAGAACACAACAAAGGATTAGAAGATTAGAAACAAACAGTTTATAACAGCAAACACAATTACTCCAACATAATATAGTTCTTATTCTTCTTTAAGAGTCAATTGAAGAATACAAGTGGAAATCTTTGAATATATAATCAATACACCAATTGACTAATTAATTCAAGTTTATAAGCTATAAAATCTAGGAAACAACGGCAATTCTCCTTTAAGACGGGGCGACTCGTCTTAAGCTTAAGACGAGTCATGCCCCCCTCACAAAGTGCAAGTGAGTGACAAGTGGGAGGGACTTGACCAGCTTAAGGCGGATCGTCTCGTCTGAAATGAGAATTTGTCATTAACACTTCCTCCAGCTAACTAATTAAGGTTGATTTGATATTCAACCACTAATAAAAATAATTTAAGAAAAGCCTACAAATTCTGACACTGCAAATAATCAGCAAGAGTGATGCGAGAGATAGGATTGTGATGAATTTGATGATCTTTCTTCTTCTTAAATTGTTTTGATGTCATCTTCAATGCCTTCTTCCATCCCTACATTCATTCAAATTTCACAATTTAGTCTATAATGTCACCAAACTTTAATACAATTAATCCAATACACATTAAACCCTTTAATTGCACTAGGGCTTTAATCGAAATCTTCGAAGTTTAAACGTTTTTAGGTGAAAATTGTAAGTAGGATATTCACAACCCGTTTCAAAGTACCAATTATCTTACATCGTGTTAGCTTATTAGTTAAAATTTACTAAGATTTTGGTTCAAATTCGGGTTTTCTCATAATTTACACAAAACCCATGTTGAAAAACGGAGTATCTACCTTGGTTCTAGCATGGTACATTTAATCAAGGCAATTATACAATAATAGGTCTTGCTTAAGACGTGTCAAATGGTACCACGTGGTATTTTCTTGGCAACAAGTGGGATGATTTGTTATATATTTGACACGTTTTAAGTTTAAGACAGCGCTCGGATAGCGACCGTCTTGAACGAGAATTTGTGATTATACAAACTGACAATTAATCAAATCAAACCCTCATCCTTACTAATCCAAAACATAAACTTCAAAAAACACATTAAAAACAAACAAAAGAAAATACCTTTTTAGAAGAAGAAGGAGATTTTGAAGGAAAATCAGAAACCTTAGACTTATGTTTATCAAAACTCAGCAACTTCTTCTTCTTCTTCTTCAAATTATCATTCAATTTCGACCCGAAAGCGCAAACCTTCCTCTTAACACCAGACAAATGAACCTTCCCAAACACATTACAACCATCACCATCACCATCACCATCAACATCATCAAATAAAATCTTCTTCTTAAAATCAGGAGACTTGTTACTCAAACAAGAGAGGGAATGAAATCTAGGAACTAAAGGTGACCAAAGAGCGCTCTGAGAGTAATCGAAACCGAAAGCGGAATAATCAGGAAACTTTCCTAATAACTCGTTTGACATTGTTGGGTTTACATACCGAATTACTATCACTTCTCTTCCTTTAAACAATGATTCTTTGCAGTTTTCTTCCATGATTGATTAAATGATAAATTGATGATGGGATTTTTTTTTACCTGTGTTTTCTAAGTGGGTGAAATTTACGTGGGGTTTTTATTGTATGTTGTTCACGGTTTACTAGCCGTTGAAGAGGGGAAGAGAGAGAGAGAGAGGGGTAAGAGTGAGAAACAGAGGAATGTTAGAAAAGTTACCGTTAGAAACAGGATAAAACTATTTTTAATGTATGGCGGTGAGTTAAGAAGTTGCGTACGGTGGAGTTGTGCAGTGGGCAACATGTGCCCGGCCCATTATTGTTAATTACCGACTTAGTCGGCCCATTTTCGTTTGCTTTCATCTTGTTTCATTTGATTCTTTTCCTAATCGCACTAGGACTCACTATTAATAATGTAACAAAATAACGGAATTACTTTTTTCACATACAAATTTTACTTTTTCACATAAATTTTTTTCATAAAGTTTCCATATGTTACCCTTCTACTAAAACACAATCTCTCATTCTTTTCCTAAACTTAATAAAATTTACTTTTTTTTCCTAAATTTAATCAAATTGATTCTTATGTAAACATCTAAATTAAAATCAAATTTAATACAATCTAATCGTTGAACAATGGATTATAATTTTCCAATGAATAAAGCAATTTTATTTTTTTGCAAGAATAAATATTTTTTAAACAAATCATTAGGTTTATAGGTGGTGGTTAGGGTTTATGGGTAGTGGTATGAGTGTCGACGGCTAGGGATCGACGGTCGTTCAGTCGACCGGCCGGAGCAGGGGGAGGGGGTAGGCGAGTTGGCCGGAGCAGTGAGAGGGTGCGAGAGCACTACAAGAAAACAAGATTCAGGCGACTGATATTGTCGACTAATTTCAGTCGCTAAAATGAATTTGGCGACTGAAATCAGTCGCCCAGACCCAGTCGCAGTCATTAGTCGCCAAAAAAAATTCGGGCGACTAATTTCAGTCGCCAAATTTGGCGACTGAAAAAAGTGTCGCCAAAATGGGGAAATGGCGACTGAAAACAGTCGCCAAAATTGGCGACTGATAGGCTTGGTAGTCGCCAAATTGGCGACTGAAATCAGTCGCCATCAGTCGCCAAATTGGCGACCACTATGGCTTTCAGTCGCCAATTTGGCGACTGATGTCAGTCGCCATTTAGTCGCCAAAAGGCCTTATAATTTGGCAAAATACAGGGGGTTTGGCGACTGAAAGTAATCGCCAAATGAACATTTCAGTCGCCAAAAAACTTGTGATATTGCAAGAAAATTTCTGTTTTCATCCTGCCATTTCGTTACCATACCATACCTGCAAGTATACAAGAAAAGAACCATAATTTCACACATTTACAACAACACGATGTGAAACCAACATCCTCATATAGATAAAGAAAACTGTTTCAAGTTTACAAATCGTTAACAAATCGAGTTTAAAAAAGCACAAGTTTCCCAAGTCTAAACTAATATCAGAAGCCTAGGTTTATATTGGATTCGCTAAACAGTCCACCACCTGCATTGCCTTCATCATAATCCCGCCGAAAGGGAGGCGGGCCTTGGTTGCAGTTGTCGAACCTGCTTTCCCAAGCCTTGAATTTTTCTTTCATTATTCTTAATTCCTCATCCCTTTCCGCATTTTTTCTTCTTTCCTCGTCAAGTGCGGCTTGGAGTCTTCCCACGACTGTCGGCTCGTAGGTTTGCTTTGAGGTGGACGACATTCTTCCCCTTGGAGTTTTATAAAATGCTTCCTTTGCCGACCCAATCCCGTAGACATTGCCCTTCTTGAAACCCTTTACCAAGTCGAACCAAATCTCGTTATCGGACTTGTCGGGTTGCCTAAGTTTCTCGGCGGAAAATGCTTCCTACAAAATATAAACATTGTTATTAAAAATAGCTACAAATTGAAATTTGTTAAACATTCAAAAAATTGAACTTAATGTAAAAATACAAAAATGGTTTGAAACTTACATATAAATCCTTATCTCTTGGTTTGATCAAATATCTTCTATTGTTTTCAAGTCGGGAATGGGTGTCAAGGAAGAGCTCCGGAGCTGTGGGCGTGTTAGCTTTTTTCTTCTTACCCTTCTAAAAGAAGAAATTAAAGACTTGTATTAGAAGATTTTAATAATAAAAAGAATTTAAGATATAATTTTCAAATTGAGGAAAAAGTGGAAATTATAACTTACACCCAAAACTAGGTCCAGGAAAGATCGAGATCCTGCGTGATGCGACGGCTCAGCCGCTCCATCTTTCTTTCCTCCTTTTTTATTTTTGGATGCTTGGGCCGACCTAGCCTGAAACTCCGCAGTTTCACGATATTTAAGCATATCTTCATATGCACCACCTACAAGTTAAATAAGTATTATAAAATATGACAAAATGTGTAAAATTATAACTATATACAAATAACAAAAACAATTAAATACCTCTCATATGCTCCGGCTCCTTCTTCCTCTTGACAACCTTATACATGTTGTCCCTTAACCGTCTAGTGCACGTCTCATTGTACCTTTGACGTACAATATACTCTATTCCGGCCGGCCAGTCAAATGTTTTCTACAATTTAAAAGGTAAGTATTAGTAAAATAAATTATTAATTAAAAACTATAATAATGTAAGAAAATATAAACAAAAATAATATACCCTAAAATTATTGAACCATTCCTCTTTTTGTGCAGAGGTAGCCTTGGTCCAACAAGTAGGAGCAACCCCCGTCATCTTCATCTTTGTACTCTGAGTACAACCGCGTACAACCTTTTGAGACGAAAACCTGAAAAATAAATTATGGAATAGTATGCATTTATGGTAAATAATGTAATATAATTATAAAATAATAAATTAAAGACATTGGTGGTTGTCTTACCAAAACCCCGCAGGATCAAGTATCATCTTCCCTTCCGGCGTGAACTGGATCGTCTCCGATGTCTGATCCGAGGACTCATCGTCATTGGTCGATTCCTCGACCACTACCGGACTCTGCTGATCAATAGCCTCCATCTCCTCATCGTCGACTGAAGATGTACTACGGCGTCTGTTTGAACCGCCGCCACGTTGCCTACCTCGACCTCCTGCCATCTACAATTACACAAATATTCAAATTGTTAGAAACGGTTAATAACATAAAAAACAAACATAAACATAAACTATTAATAACATAAAAAAACATCAACTAACATAAAAAACTTAATTAAAATATATATAAATATATCTTTACCCAATTAATCATTATCATCATCAAATTCGTCATCATCATCATCACCATTTGATTCATTATCATTATCACTATCAACACCACCATCACCGTCAACTTCACCATCACTACCATCCTCGTTTTCAAAACCTTCACCCTCTTCATTTCCATTCTCATAAATGTCCTCATCAGGTGGAGACAACATAAACCCGCTAGATACTATTTCTTCTTGAAAAAAAGTTGTATCTACTTGTGAGCGTGCTTTTGTCTTAAAGATTGCACACCACTGCTTTTGATTTCGATCATTCTTCGTGCTTGGATAAGAAGCGAAATATACTTGATTGGCTTGATGTGCGAGTATAAATGGATCATACTTTGAGTATGTGCGGGTATGATTCACTTCGACGATTTTATAACGTTCATGAACTTTCATACCGGCCACAGAGTTATCCTTCCATTCACACTTAAGTAAGACAGTATTATAAGAACGCTCACGCCCATTATAACTCAACTCAAAGATATCCTCAACTATACCATAGTATTCGTTGTCATCAAGAGAAGAAATAGTAACTCCATAATTGCACCTAGCCTTATTCTTACCGTAGTTGAATGTATGGAAATTAAATCCGTTGACCGAGTAACGATTCCACGTTTTCACCTCTCGTGAAGGACCAAAGGCCAAAGTCCTTATCAAATCATCTTGGATATTTAACTCAATTACATGGTTCCGAAACCATGCTGCAAATTGATCCTCATGGTTACTCCAAACATCATCTCTATTCACATTAGGATGTGCTTTAATGAAATCATTCACAAACTCCGTTTCATATGATTCCAAAATCTCACAATTAGAAAGAACGTAAAGGTGAGCACGATCATATTCTTTGTCATCCAAATATCTTGTTCCCCCAATTGATGAACAACCCTCATCATCATGCATTTGGAAAAACTCGGGTAAACTTGTCTCAAGTTCATCCGCTTTATTGATGTGCATATTTTATATGCACTTCTACCGACTCATTTGCTCCCCTTAGCATATCATTTACAGTTTATTCATGCTATTATTATGTCATATGCCCCGTATTTGCTACTTTGGTATGTTTAGTCTCCTATTTGCAGGTTAGACACATTCTAGGTGCGATCGGGAGCATATTTGGACATGCAAAGGACAAAGGACTATAGACCAGCCTTTCAATGAGCAGAACAACTCGTTTCGGAAGCTCAGCAAGCAAACAAAACCCAAGAACCAGCCCACACCGATCGGTGGGCCAGGACACCGATCGTCACACACTTCTTGGAGCCAGTAACACTCTCTTATAAGCCCCGTGTACATTTCAAACAGGCCCAGATCTACCTAAGGGCCTAGCACCTGGCTTGGACTATGAAATGAAGACAGAGGGAGAGGAAATGAAGCCCACACCGATCGGTGGGGCACTTGAGGGCCTCTCCACCGATCGTCCAGGACAAGCCCACTTTCGTTTTCTACCTCTCTAATCTACTGGGCAAGCTATTGAGCAACGGGACCGAAGCTTTCCCAAGCCCAAGTCACTCAGAAGAAACATCGAAGCCCAAAAGAGAAAACCTAGCCTTATATCAAGGAAAAGCTAAAAGAGTGAGAGGATCTCACCACCGCAGGACAGATCCCTTGTCACGGATCTAAAGCAATTTCCCATTTTTCATTTATGTAATTCCATTTCATTTAGAAGTAATTTAGTTTTCGTTTTCGATCATTTACAACACTATACCGATCGGCATAGACTTATACCGATCGGCATCCTCCTTGTTTTTGCCCTAATTCAGGTTCTGATTCAGTTTTATTTCGTTTTCTGTCATTTTCGTTCATGTTTGTACGTTTCTCGACCATGAATCTTGCCATACCATCCTGTGTCTTCTTGTTTTGCTTAATATCTATCACCATGAGTAGCTAATCTGCATGCTAGGGCTAGGGTGAACTATTGTGGATCCGGGATTTGGGGGTTCCAATTAAACCGTTTATGCATATGAACCTTTGTTTGATTTAATTGTCGTTTGACTGACCTAGGACGCTAGGTTATCATTTGTTTAGTGTATTTCCCCTGAGACTGGCCAAGTGATTGGGAAAATAGACCTGACACCGATCGTGGGAAGCCCTTCACCGATCGGTGGACACATAGGATAGTGATTTCTGTGAGACGGACCAGTAATCAGAGTGGCTAGGGGTGGTTAGGAGGCCGGACCAGCAACTTTCTCACCCTTTAGACTGTTTAGACCTTGGCTCGACCTATCCCTTTGACACCATAGTGAAGCCGTTCTGCCCTAGTCTTCGTTTCATCTGATTTTCATAAATTTACTTCGTTTTATATTTGTTTTCATTTATTCACTGCTTTCAATTTCGTACCGTCTAAACTCACCTCTCAACCTGTTAAACCTGTCACCTTAGTAGAATTGAATATCAACCTAAACTGATTAGATATATCACGCCTCCCTGTGATCGACCTGGACTTATCACTAGCTGCCCTAGTTAGTTTTAGTTTGGACTTATAAATATTGTTTGATAGCGGACTTAGAACGACATAAATCTCGCCTATCAAAATGGCGCCGTTGCCGGGGAGGCAACAATTTTAATCAAATTTAGGGTTTTAATTTAATTCTACTACCTTTCTCGATCGACAGTCACTTTAGTCGATCGACCTGCCTTTATTACTGATCTGTTTTGTTGGTTTAAGTGATTTATGCGCAGGAGTAACTCTGTTCCATTGGGAAATTTCGATCCAGAACCAGAGAGAACTCTTCGCAGGAGACGGAGGCTAGTTTACCAGTCACCTGTCGTCAGTGATACTGATTCTGAGCCCAGTCCGCCGATCACCAGACCACCTTTGCCGATCCACAGAACCATGCCTAGACTATCAGAGGATGGTTTACCTTCTGCCGCTCAAGTTCCCACTGGAACCTTGAAGCAATCCCTTACTGCCACGAACTTTAAGGTTGAATCTGGGTTTTACAACCTAATCCGCAAGGAACAGTTCGGTGGCAGCCCAACCGAAGATCCCGCGCGTCATATCAACAAGTTCTGTGATTTATGCCAGTTGATAACTCATGAGGAGGTGACGCAGGACGAACTCAAGAGGATGTTATTTCCGCATTCGTTAAAAGACAAGGCCTCATCTTGGCTAGAGACCTTACCAGAAGCATCCAGTAGCCAGTGGGACACTCTTGTGCTAGCATTCTTTAGGAAGTTCTTCCCTTCCGAACGTACTGCCCATTTGAGGATGCAGATCACCGGATTCAGGCAGCGATTGAACGAAACTCTCTATGATGCATGGGAGAGATTCAAGGCTCTTGAGAAGCAGTGCCCGCATCACGAGTTCACTCCGGGATTTATAGCTATGACCTTTTACAACTCACTCACGCCGGATTCTAGAAGGATATTGGACTCTGCATCCAATGGTCGATTTGACACTATTGAAGTGGCAGAGGCCAGAAACACTATTGAAGCTATGGCAAGCCACGACGTTCAGTATTCTCAGCCTTCCTACACCACGGTAGGAGCCATAGGAGAAGAAGCTCACTTCCAGCAAAGTGTGAATTTGCAAATTGAGGACCTTAAGGCACAATTAGCCAGTTTGAAGGTCCAACCACCAAGTCCGTCGATCACCATACCACCATTGCCGATCGGCGCCTTGCAACAACATCCGCTTTCTTTGTGTGAAAGCTGTGGGAACTACGGACACTTGTCTTATGGATGTCCAAGTACTGAAGAACAAGTTGCAGCATTCCAGACCTATAGACAGAATGCCTACAACCATTTCAATCAGTCTTACAAGCCTTATGCGCAGCAATACACTCCGCCTAGACCACCAGTTGCTGCGATTCCAACACCTACTCCACCACCATATCAACATCCAAATAAGGCTGCATCCACATCGTCACCGCAACCTTACAAGTCACCCACTTTTACCGACATGAATGATCTACGAAGCATGTTGCAAGGGGTTCTGAAAAGCCAAGAGCACCTTATTGCTCAAGTGGCTAAACTAGATGCTGAAAAATCAAGTGCTATAAAGAGCATGGAGTCTCAGATCGCTCAGCTGGCCGCCTCGCAAGCTCAAAGGCAACAAGGCCAATTGCCTCCACAACCCAACCACCCAACTCACACTCTTAATGCTATTCATCTTCGGAGTGGAGTTAGCTATGACAGTCTTTCCATGCCAAGGGTTGAAAAGAAGAAAGTCAGAGACAAGGGTGAACCAGAATATGAAACAGAAACAAGCAGGGGCAAAAGTGGAGCATTACACCGATCGGTGGACCCCACCACCGATCGTCATGGGGGTCTAACAGGTGCTGGAGAGAGCTCTGGGGAAGGTCTGGAGAAGGACTTGATAGCTGGAAATGCTGGAACTGAGGTTAAGCTGCCATTCCCGAGGCGTCTCAAGCAGAAGTCCCCTTTCGAGGAACAATTTGGAAAATTTAAAGAGGTACTTGCTAAACTTAATATTACTATTCCATTTCTTGATCTAGTTTTACAAGTACCTTCTTACACCAAGTTCCTCAAAGACCTCCTGAACCGGAAGAAAGCATTGCCCCAGGTAGAGAGAATTGCTCTCACAGAAAGGTGTAGTGCACCTCAATTGAGCAATTCTCCACCTAAACTAGGTGACCCCGGTAGTTTCAGCATCCCATGTACCATAGGCGCCCTTAATATAGATAATGCTTTATGTGACCTCGGCGCTAGTGTGAGTGTCCTACCCCTATCTCTAGCTAAGAAAGTCGGATTGACTCAGTTTAAAAGCTCGAATATGACCATTCAAACGGCGGATAGGACCATTTCACGACCATTAGGGGTGCTAGAGGACGTCCCAGTACAGATTGGAGGGTTCTTTATACCAGTAGACTTTGTGGTGTTAGACATTCCCGAGGATGCTAATATCCCCATCATTTTAGGGAGACCCTTCTTACATACGACTGGCGCAATAATCGATGTTGGTAAACGAACTTTAACCTTTAAGGTGGGGGGTGAACTCCTTGTGTTTAAACCTTCAGCTACATCCCGTTCCCCCTTGGTTGTTCAGTCTGATTCGTTGATTAAGGAACAGTACCAGCCAGTTCAGACCCCCACATACCTGACACAGACCACCACAGGCCAGAACAAGGGCCAAAATGGCCAGAGCACACTCACACCGATCGGTGAGGTACCCCCCACCGATCGGTGAGGTACCCCCCACCGATCGTCATACCACCCACACCGATCGTCATCAAGGGTCCCACCGATCGGTGGTAGGCCTGAAAACCCCTGTGAGCTGTGTTGTGGAGTCTAGCTGTGTTATTACTGATTTTATGGCTCCGTCTCACTGTTCTGGAGACCCTGTGGAGTCTGTTTGCTCTGTCCCATCTTTCGCAGGTCGCAATTTGAGTAGCTATTCGAATGGATTCAAGGGAAAGAGCTTGAGAGAAGAGCCGATGTGTGAGATGCCGCGCAATTTCTGGAGTCATCGCCCTTCTTATAATACACCATGGCAACTCGCAGTCCTCCAAGATGATTTTGGAGACACTTCTGATGGAGGGTCACCCAGTGACCCATTTATTTGAACGATACTTAGACTTTGAGACATTTTTTTTGTTTTTAGTTGGACTATTCTTCGTTTTGAACAATTTTGTTTTTTTGGTCTGTTTTAGTTTTGGACAATTTGCAATTTGTAACTTTGAACATTGTGTGAGATGAGAGCGAGAGAGACATTTTTCCTCCTGTTTTGTAATGCTACAGGTAATGACGGAGCCGTCTAGCTGATGATAGCTCGGGATGGTGAGGACCTGTTCACCATTCACCGCCTTGCTTTGAACCGGTTTGGGGGAACTCTCGCTCATTCTGTAAGTCTACCCTCTCCACTTTCACTCTCACCTGCATTCCCCATTCTCCTTTAACCACCTTTGCACCGATTTTCGTCAATTGAGGACAATGACGAGTTTGGTTTGGGGGAGGGTTTTGGTTGTGTGCTTCATATGTGCTTCATTCATATGTACTATAAGCAGTTGCATGTTCATACGTGAAAATAAAATTTTTTAGAACTGTTTATGTGTGTGTATTGGTTTGAGATGTGCAAAACGACGATGAAGATATATACACTTAGCTTAATTCGTTTAAACTGTGGCCTAACCTATATGATACGACATATTGAGATTAGATTGGATTAACGAGTCTAACATGTCTAAATCGTCGTGTTTGATGTGAATCTACTTTGTATCGAAATGCTTCTCAATGACGTACTTTAATTCTTAACTTGTGTGCTTGTGCTTGATTCATAAGTGTGAATATTGACTCGTTGTAGTTTCCGAAGGTATGCACCCTAGGTCCGCGGACCGGGCATTCACTTAAATTTGAACTCCAATAAGCCAAATTGCCTTGATTCGTCCCTTTAGATGTAGGATCCACTCTTTATTAACCACGTTTCACAAGACTATATTTACTACCTTGGTTACAACCTTACAAATTATGAACTACATCGTAAAAACATCCTACCCAGACTGTAATGGTTGCGTATAGGAGAGTTATGTCACGAAAACGTGTCAAATGAAGAAAAGGGCCTGATTTTTGAAGTTTTTGAGCCTATGACGATAGGTGTGGCCTACTACACCGATCGGTGTAGGTGTATTGACGATAGGCAAGGCCCTGTTTTTGGCCTGTTTTAGTGTTATTTGAATATATGGAGAATAATTCAGCTCCACAGCAAGTTATACAGCAAGAATAGTGATCGAAAGTTGAGTTTCCAAACAATAAAGTGAAGTAATGAGATCTATTGTGAAGGTAGCAGTTCCAAAATGGTGCTATCAATGCATAAATGTGAATTCCTATTGTGTGAAGTGCAAATACTGAAGTTATGATAATGTCAAGAGATTCGAATTTTTGCCTATGATCGGTATTGGTTAATGTTTTGAACGTTTGGGTCTTTTCATTAGTGGTAGCGCAACCACCAGTTTTTTGAGCCCCACACTCCCATACGCGTTAGCACGCACCCATCTTTCACCTATTGAACATAGCCCCATTACAACCTTGTGCCCAGCATACCTTGAGAACTTTTAGTACTACGAGTATTATTTACGAACTTGAATCATGTTATTGAGTGTGCTTGTTGAGTCTCTACTTTTGAGCTCGTTTGCAAGGTCTTGCGTTATTCATGAAGAACATTGAAATTTAGGCATGTATAAGACCTGTTTTGAAGGTCGACTCTTGTGCACTTGTTCTTATCTATTTGTGAAAGCCATAGTTTGGATGAACAGAAAGCATGAGTGTCCAGAGTCGTTATCTCTTACCGTGGTCATTAAGTGTGCTTTGGTTTATGTTTACTTGAGGACAAGTAAAGGTTTGGTTTGGGGGAGTTTGATGTGCATATTTTATATGCACTTCTACCGACTCATTTGCTCCCCTTAGCATATCATTTACAGTTTATTCATGCTATTATTATGTCATATGCCCCGTATTTGCTACTTTGGTATGTTTAGTCTCCTATTTGCAGGTTAGACACATTCTAGGTGCGATCGGGAGCATATTTGGACATGCAAAGGACAAAGGACTATAGACCAGCCTTTCAATGAGCAGAACAACTCGTTTCGGAAGCTCAGCAAGCAAACAAAACCCAAGAACCAGCCCACACCGATCGGTGGGCCAGGACACCGATCGTCACACACTTCTTGGAGCCAGTAACACTCTCTTATAAGCCCCGTGTACATTTCAAACAGGCCCAGATCTACCTAAGGGCCTAGCACCTGGCTTGGACTATGAAATGAAGACAGAGGGAGAGGAAATGAAGCCCATACCGATCGGTGGGGCACTTGAGGGCCTCTCCACCGATCGTCCAGGACAAGCCCACTTTCGTTTTCTACCTCTCTAATCTACTGGGCAAGCTATTGAGCAACGGGACCGAAGCTTTCCCAAGCCCAAGTCACTCAGAAGAAACATCGAAGCCCAAAAGAGAAAACCTAGCCCTATATCAAGGAAAAGCTAAAAGAGTGAGAGGATCTCACCACCGCAGGACAGATCCCTTGTCACAGATCTAAAGCAATTTCCCATTTTTCATTTATGTAATTCCATTTCATTTAGAAGTAATTTCGTTTTCGTTTTCGATCATTTACAACACTATACCGATCGGCATAGACTTATACCGATCGGCATCCTCCTTGTTTTTGCCCTAATTCAGGTTCTGATTCAGTTTTATTTCGTTTTCTGTCATTTTCGTTCATGTTTGTACGTTTCTCGACCATGAATCTTGCCATACCATCCTGTGTCTTCTTGTTTTGCTTAATATCTATCACCATGAGTAGCTAATCTGCATGCTAGGGCTAGGGTGAACTATTGTGGATCCGGGATTTGGGGGTTCCAATTAAACCGTTTATGCATCTGAACCTATGTTTGATTTAATTGTCGTTTGACTGACCTAGGACGCTAGGTTATCATTTGTTTAGTGTATTTCCCCTGAGACTGGCCAAGTGATTGGGAAAATAGACCTGACACCGATCGTGGGAAGCCCTTCACCGATCGGTGGACACATAGGATAGTGATTTCTGTGAGACAGACCAGTAATCAGAGTGGCTAGGGGTGGTTAGGAGGCCGGACCAGCAACTTTCTCACCCTTTAGACTGTTTAGACCTTGGCTCGACCTATCCCTTTGACACCATAGTGAACCCGTTCTGCCCTAGTCTTCGTTTCATCTGATTTTCATATATTTACTTCGTTTTATATTTGTTTTCATTTATTCACTGCTTTCAATTTCGTACCTTCTAAACTCACCTCTCAACCTGTTAAACCTGTCACCTTAGCAGAATTGAATATCGACCTAAACTGATTAGATACATCACGCCTCCCTGTGATCGACCTGGACTTATCACTAGCTGCCCTAGTTAGTTGTAGTTTGGACTTATAAATATTGTTTGATAGCGGACTTAGAACGACATAAATCTCGCCTATCATTTATCAACACTCAAGTTTTTTGCTTTGGTTTCAATATGTTTTTCAAAGTAAAG
Source organism: Heliosperma pusillum (assembly GCA_022085475.1). Taxonomy (NCBI): domain Eukaryota; kingdom Viridiplantae; phylum Streptophyta; class Magnoliopsida; order Caryophyllales; family Caryophyllaceae; genus Heliosperma; species Heliosperma pusillum. The sequence goes on from JAIUZE010075007.1 coordinate 132,392, forward strand.
AGAGCAAAAATTTGCAATCTCTTCCGTTAAATACGCATTGCATATTGAACCTTCAACCCGAGCTTTGTTACCAATTTTCTTCTTCACGTGATTAAGAAACCTATTCAATAATTTATGGGATTAATAGTTGTTAAGACTAGTATATAAATATTAAATCAATTAAAGAGATATTACGATAATAATTATAATTTAATTACTACTTAGTGATGTTACCTTTCAAATGGATACATCCACCTATATTGGACGGGGCCTCCAACTTTGGCTTCGTAAGGCAAATGTATCGGTACATGCTCCATGGAATTAAAAAATGATGGAGGAAATATCATCTCGAACTTACACAATATCTCTGGTATTTGCTCCTCAAGACGAATCATGTCATCAACACATATTGAAGACGAACATAAATCTCGAAAAAATTGACTTATCTCAACAATTGCATTCCACACAGGAGTGGGGAGGAGATGTCTCAAAGATACAGGTAATAATCGTTCCATGAAGATATGACAATCATGACTTTTCAAGCCTTGCAACTTTAGCTCCTTCATATCAACACATCGACTAAAATCGGATGCATATCCGTCAGGAAATTTTAACTTTCTTAACCACTCACATAATACCTTCCTTTCAGCTTTGTCAAGTGTAAAAATACATTTTGCCTTAGACTCATCGCTACGAATGTGAAGATTGGGACGATGACAAATTGTCTTCAAATCTTCTCGTGATTTAACAGTATCACAAGTCTTTCCCTTTACATCCATAATCGTGTGAATCAGTTGCTCAAAGAAGTTCTTTTCTATATGCATTACATCCAAATTGTGCCTAATTAACATCGTCTTCCAATAAGGAAGATCCCAAAAAATGCTTCTTTTAAACCAACCAATTTTCTTCTTCTTCAGCACCTCCGTCTCTGCTTTAGTACAATCAATACTACGTGACAAATCACAAACCATATCCCACACCTTATCCCCCGAAAGTCGATCTAAAGCATGATTCCGCTCCACTTTACATTTTCTGAAAGCTTTTTTGTTGCTCCTAAAGGCATGCCCCTCCGGTAAGAATTGTCTATGACAATCAAACCAACTCACTTTTTTGGAACAAGGTAGCGAAAATGCTTTGCTTTGGTACATGCAACAAGGACATGCCTTTTTTCCCGCGGTAGACCATCCAGATAGCATACCGTAGGCGGGAAAATCATTAATGGTCCACAACAATGAAGCTCTTAGTTGAAAATTTTGCTTTAAAGACACATCATATGTTTGCACACCTACTTCCCACAATTGTTTCAATTCTTCCACCAAAGGTTGCAAATAAACATCTAAGGCGATTTTTGGATTATCAGGACCAGGAATAATTAGTGACAAGAAGATGAATTGTTTTTTCATACATAACCAAGGTGGTAAGTTGTATGGAGTGACCATTACGGGCCAAGAAGAGTACTTTCTACCAAACTGGCCAAATGGAGCAAAACCATCCGTACAAAGGCCAAGTCGCACATTACGGGGTTCCTCAGCAAAGTCGGGGTAAAGCATATCAAACCGCTTCCATTCCTCTCCATCACTCGGATGACACATCTTTCCCGGAGTACGAGGATTTTCCTTGTGCCATCTCATTTGCTCGGCAATGTTTTTGGTAGCAAACATTCTTTGAAGTCTAGGAGCTAGAGGAAAGTAAGTTACGGGATTTTCGGGTATTGGTTTCTTACTCTTTTCACCTCTCTTTTTTTCATTCTTTCCCTTTTTACCTTTCAAGACAATACTTCCCTCAATTGTCTTATATCTAGCCTTTTCACATTTACTACACTTGTCAAGCAAAGCATCATCCTTCCAAAAGAGCATACATCCATCGGGACATGCATCAATCTTGTAATGCGGAAGTTGTAGACCTTTCACTACTTTTTTGGTATTGTAGAATGATCGGGTCATGACATTATTATCGGGGATAACATCCTCAATCAAAGAAGCAATGCCATCAACACAAGTAAATGGCAAATTGTACTCACATTTCAAAGTTACTATCCTAGAGGCGGCTTCTAACAATGACATTTTGCTCCCTTCATATAATGGTTTTTCACTCGCCTTTAACATATCAAAAAAGGCTTTTGCTTGTGGGTGTGGTTCTTCTTCACTCATTGGTATATGATCATTATTGAAAATATTAGACTCAAATGCATCAACTACCATATCTCTATATGGGTTCTCATTTTGTGGGATTTGAGATTGTTCGGGAAGTGAAAAAAATGATTCTCCATGAGAAATCCAATTGTAGTAGTTTGGACAAAACCCGTTTGTATAAAGATGTTCTTGAACCTCAATGTCATGTAGATATTTCATGTTTTTGCATTTAATACAAGGACACCTAAGTTTCAGTGCTACTAAATCATACTCGTCTTGTTGTCTAGCAAATTCAATAAACTCGGCAACCCCCTTTATAAATCTAGCGGTAGGACGTCTTTTCTTATCAATTCTATCTTCGTACATTCATGTACGCTCCAATCTCTTCATTTTAATCTAAACATTAACCAAGACAACAAGTACAAAAAATACTAACACTAATCAAAACCCCAAATATTAACAACATTAACACAAACAATCATATTTATCAAAACCTTAAGACTAGTATACTAACACAAATCAAAATCATTCATACTAACAAAATAATACTAATAACACTAATATTATTAACATACTAAAACTAATAAAAAAACACTAACCAAAACCCCTATACTACCAACACTAACACAAATCATGAAAATTATCAAATCCCCATTACTAACAACACTAACCCAAATCAAAATTAACAATACCAACAAAATTAATACTAACAACACTAATAATATCAACAACACTACCACTAATCAAAAACCCCCAATTAATCTAAGGATTCAATTTACAACAAACACTTAACATCTAAACCAATAATCATCACAAATGTTTATATAAACATATAAAATCAACTAAATACAAGTAGGAATCACAAATTAAACAAACAAACTAAATTAATTGAAGGATTGAAATTAGAACAAATATACCTTCACCAATTAGAAGAAACAAAGCAACACAAGAAAAAGGAGAGCACAAAGATCCGGTGGAGCTAGTGTCGGAGTGGTGGTCGGAGTGGTGGTCGGAGTGGTGGTTGAGGGAGTGGTGGTGGCGATTTTGTATTGGGGTTTTTCGGGTTTTTCGAGTTTGAAGAAGATTGATGAAAGCAAAGTGTGCGGATGAGTTTGCGATTCTGGAATAATACACAAAATGGCGACTGAAATGGGTAGTCACCAAATTGGCGACTGATTTCAGTCGCCAATTGGCTTATCAGTCGCCAATTTGGCGACTGATTTCAGTCGCCCGAGGTTTTATGATAAAATTCTGAGTCTTTGTGGTAGTCGCCAAATTGGCGACTATTTTCAGTCGCCCGATTTTATTTTCAGTCGCCAAATTGGCGACTACTAGTATCAGTCGCCTTATTACAGTCGCCTGAATCAAGATTTCTTGTAGTGGTGGGAGTTTCTCGGCAGTGGTTGCGGGAGAGGGAGGGGGAGGCAGTCGAGGGTAGGGGAGGGGGAGAGTCGTCGGTGGGTGGGTCATCGGTGGTGGGTGAGGTCAGCCGGCGCTGGGGTGGGTCGGCTGACGTGGGGTAGGTCGTCGGCGGGTCGGCCGGTGGTGGGTCGGTGGTGGTGAGGTGAGGGAAGGGAGAAAAAATTTAATTTGTGGGAGTGAATGAAAAAATGACAAGGATATTAGTGTAAAAGTCGTATGTGAAAGACTAAAATCCGTATGTAAAAGAGCACGTCCCCAAAATAATTCTCACAAAAATGAAAACCTTTATTGACTAAATAATAGATTTGCATACTACGGATTGAAAGATGAAACAATTATGGGGATTACCATCGACAGATTATCGATGGAAGCCCCACTATTTTAATGGAGGCTAGGGTTTATTAGAGAGAGTTTTTTTAGAGAAAGAATATATTTTTTTTCAACTATTGTATTCTCGGTGGTTTTCCATTCATTCGTGGTTTTAGTTCCAGAGATAGTGACAAGAGTAGTTCGTTGATGTTTCGTCGCATGTTCTTTCGAAGGATACATGTTATTTGACAACGATATTTGGAACCAATAAGAGATCAATTTTTTTCTCAGAATGAATCAAACGAATGATCCCCTCATTAAAAGCTACATCGATACGAGGACGAGCCGAATTGTCAGATCATGTTTTGAGATCCCTAGTTTATAGCAAAATTATTTTTCTTTGGTTTCAATTAGATTTGTTTTCAATTATACATCTCCTTTGTAAGTGTCGTAAGGCGTTCTATTAATGAATTGTAATTTTCTTTCAAAAAAAAATTAGGCTAGTGTAGAAATCCAATATATAACCCAAGGGAATTAACAATTCCCCATTTCTGATACCTCAATTGGTATCCACACAGGTACTAGACTCCAATTAACAATTCCCCATTTCTGATACCTCAATTGGTATCCACACAGGTACTAGACTCCAATTAACAATTCCCCATTTCTGATACCTCTACCGGTATCCACATAGATACTAAACTCCACTTTGCATGCTAGTATTTGAAGGGCGGATTTTAATAGGAATCACCCTTTTTTTCTATTCTCTTATGTTTCATAACTTTTGATAGACTAAAACTGAATATGAATATAAATTAGGTTGTCATACAAACCCTTCTTTATATAAATGAGGTACATAGATTAGTTTCCATGATTATAAGTTCATAGCAACCTAAAGCGCAACTGAGCCAAATCTATATTAGAGACCGATTAATGTTTGTTATAGTCCTGACCCATATTTACAATAATCCCATATTTTTTCTACATGTGAACCAATAAACTCATTTAAGACTATCAAATACGTAAACTATTGAAATGTCAAATCGACATCAGACTTTAACAAGATATATTGATTACAGTCTTTAAATGGTATTTCAGGTGGGATCGTAAACATAACTCCTTCGACAAAGTACAAAACTACACTAAATGGTAAAAATGCATCTTTTTTTTTTTTAACGTAGAACGCAAGCAATATATATAGAGTATTATAGATGAAACAGCACTAACACAAAATATATATGGAGTATGAATCAAGTTTATGGAATATATATGGTGTCTCGTTACAAGCAACACATATTCCAATCATCCATGCCAAGGAAATGCATGCATAAATCTAATCACTTGATACGCTTCTCAAGGATTTACACCTTTAATATACTAATCAATTTAAGTACTTATTAGTTCAAGTGTTAATTAACTCAAATACAAAACCTTAAGAAGAGTTATCCTTATCAGTTAGCCTTTAATCAAGTTACTCTGAAACATAGTTTATTTGGTGTCATGGCTTCAATAAGAACAACACTTCGTTGCAGCATTCGCAGTTTCCTCGTCACAATCTGTCTCTTATCGGCTTTCTCTTTTAACCTAAGTGGTACGTTACTACATTTTGTCTATCAATCATATCTATATTTCATGTCATTGTTTGTGTGTGTGAGTTACATGGTTTGTACCCACTGGTAGATCTAGATGGGCTAGCAGGGGCGCTCGCTCCCCGTCGGATGAGATTTTCGAAAATTGAAGTTAAAAAAAAAATTGAGTGTAATAGTCATTCGCCTCCCCTAAAATTTTTTTCCTCCCTAAGTTGAAAATCTTGCTCCGCCTCTGTTTGTACCGAATATATTTGAAAACGGAAGGTAAAGTTGGTCTTTTTAAAATTGATTATGATGTAAATCAAGTTATGTGAATAGTTTTGATATTTTTAAAAGTCGAGGTCATAAATCAATCTCTCGTAAGTCGGAACCTTACCTCAGGGTAAAAAGAGCCACAACAAGAACGATTTTGATGTTGATGACATTTGAACCAAGGTCATGAAAGTCACCTTTCATAACTTTATCAACTAAGTTAGTTGACAAGATTACATATTTCCATATGCAGCTTTTACGTTATCTAGAATCTACAAAATACATGATATAATTCGTGAATTATACGACAAAGTGGCAAATTCTGGCTTATCTAGTTGAATTTGTATGTTTTTTTGACCTTAAATTAGGCGCAAGATCAGTTAATATATTTGGCAAGGAGGTTTATATCAGTAAATTATTATTGTCAGAATACCTTCGTCTTGATTATTAGACGAAGACCACTTCGGTCATCCAAACTTATATGTCCCAAGTGCGATTACTGCCATGTTTATATCATTTGTGTATGAATGAATGACCAACACATACCTCTTCATCGACATGATAATCATCTTTATTAATCACTCATTCGAATTAACTTTCCATTGTTCTACGTATTGAATATAGATGCTCGAAGTCATTTGGAGATATACAAGCTTAAAAAGAGGATGGCACTTTCGAACTACAACACAGAAATCGACTCATTAGACCTCGCAACAATTGACGCCTATGACCCGGAATTATCAACATTCGAATCACCACCTCTTAATCAGGATTACTCATCCTTAGTTGCACCATCACCTATAACTACCAACCCACCACTAATCACCCCATCTCCAAGCCCATTATACGGAAATCCGCGGACTTCCGACCCACCCGTATACGGATCCAGTCCAAATAACCGAAACCCAATTGCATCCCCTCATTATGGGCCTATTAACCCCATTACACCAAAGCCCACATTGCGTCCTGTAGGAGCCCCAACACATAACCCGGCCGGGTCGGTTTGGTGTGTTGCTAGGCCCACGATTCCGGAACCATTTCTACAAGAGGCCATGGATTATGCTTGTGGGGCCGGAGCGGATTGTGGGCCGGTTAAGCCTTATGGATCATGCTATGTGCCCAATACATTGGTGGCCCATGCTTCGTATGCTTTCAATAGTTATTGGCAAAGGACAAAGATTTTGGGAGGCACTTGTGATTTTGGGGGCACTGCTATGCTCATTACTATTGACCCAAGTAAGAATTCTCAATCTTTTACCATAACTTTGTGCTCGGATGTTCGGTTTCAACGAATTTGTAGTTTTTATTGATTTTAATAACGATTTCCTCTAAGACGGTTGTATATCATATATGTTATATAGTGACCACTTTGAAAAAAATGATCATATTCTAGATATAAAAAGCGGTCACTATTTATTAAAAAATAATCACTGTAAATTGATCTCACCATACGACCGTCTTATGCATTTGCGAGTTTGATTAATCACCTAACGAAATAATTGTTGTTCGCAGGTTATGATAGATGTCAATTCGTGTATAATTGATCATTGGACATGGCGAGTTTATGGATGAGGTACTTCACCCGTGGATGTATCAATTCGTATAATAATTATAGTGGTAGTATAATTTTGCAATTTAGGATTGATCTATATTTTCATTATCCTAGTGTAAATTTATAATAAAGACATGATTGATACTACTAAATAAATGATAGAAAATGAATTTGAATCCTCTTCATTAGGGGTGCTAACGAGCCAAGCCGAGCGCGAGCTTGGCCTTGCTCGGCTTGTGCTCAAGAACCAAAACTTAAGCTCAAGCCACGATCTCGAGCTTACCCGAACTTGAAAAAAATGTGCTCATTATCAAGCTTGCGAGCCTATATATAACTCCCATTTTTTTTTTTAGTTTTTTTCTTCCGATATTTTCAATAACAAGGCTCGAAGGATATATATTTAAAAATGTTTGGTAAATAAGTTAGATATTTGATATATGTGATACCAGTATATAATCATGATAATTTTTTTTTATTATAAACTATGAGTAATATCTTATTTAATTACACAAGTTCGTGCTGCTCGCGAGCTTTTCGAGCCGAGCCAGCGTTTGCTCGGCTTGACTCGTTAAGCTCTCGAGCCGAGCCCAAGCCGAGCTTTGACCGAGCCGATCTCAATTCAAGTTGCTCGCGAGCTGTTGCGTCTCATTATCACCCCTACTCTTCATTTCCAAAAAGACGGGAGTATTCGTTACTAGCCTAGGACTAGGAGCATGATTTTTACAAAAATACTCCTCCATCCCATTAATTATTTTACAAGTGCAAATTTTTATCGTCGATTAAATTCAACATTCAACGATCACAAATTAAAACAAAAAGATGAGGGAATTGACCGGTTTAAGAAGAATAAACGAACGGTTCATGGCACAACAGACCGCTTCAAGACATCAACGATCTGGTTCTATATGTAACGGCCAATTCAAGCTAAGACGACAGTCCGGTTTAAGGTGGAACAAACGGTTGAGGCCCTTAAAGGGCTTTGTTCACTATAAAATAACAAGTCAGTTTAAGATAGTTTTAGCAAGGTTCCAGGCTTAAACGGTGAATAAACTTTTCCATCTCGCCTTTCAGATCGATCTCTAGGTTTATTCTCATTTACAACGGTTGTGTTATAACGGAAACGAGAAAGAACAAATAAAAAACGATAAAGACGACAATAACGCAGAGATTTACGTGGTTTAGTTGTGTTAGCTACGTCCACATTGCAAAAGAGAGGAATTTATTGATAATGAGTAGGTTACAGAGTTTTAGATTCAGATTAAGAAGTTATGATATGCATAACTGTTAGGGTAAGAGAGTTTATATATTACGGAGTAATATGTAAAACCTAATACAAAAAAACCTCGAATGCCCAAAACACAACGATAGTTCACAGCAGAATCGTAGCGCAAAAAGATTAACCAATACCGTTTAATTTACGCCCCGAGCCCCCACCGAGGAGTTTCACCCCTGGACACCGACTCCCTAATCGGTCAGCGAGGCTCCGTATAATCATTTGAAGTGACAACTACAACGATTCAAAGGCACAAATCAAACAGGTTGTAATAAAGAAGTAGTGAAATATTAAGAAGCTAAGTATAAAATCACATGTCAATAAAGCTCACACGAGCCATTTATTTTAATTGCTAATTATCATTCCATACATGAAAGTTGAAAGATGCAAGAAAGCTTGAACTAAAATTGAAAATGCCATGCATAATAGATACTACAAACAAGTACATACGTTCAGCAATATTAAAACACAGACAATTAACAGAAAAAATACGATAATAATAATTGCGATTTGATGATGATGATGATGATGATGACGATGACGATGACGATATGCAGAGATAATGCGATTTGAAGCTAAGGTCCATCCGATGATTATGATGGACGAGGGGTATGAGGAGTCGAGAGGATTGCATGACAGAAGGGTGAGGTTCCTGTACCAATGTCCATCTCTATTATCCCTCCTTCCTTCTCTACAGTAGCGCTTCTACCAGGCGCCAGTTGTAACCTCCAACGAAGAAGATCCCAATCCAAAAAACTGTTTGAACGACGCACATCACACAAAACCTGCATGCACAACCACATTCACATTCATCATTTTCGACCTATCAATAAGTTATAAGTCTGGTTGAAAATGGGTTACATTTCGTCGCAAGTTCAAAGCGAGGTAAAAGTGACTCATTCGAAGATGTAATGTAACCAAAACAATTTTTTGAGCTATAGCAGTTTGTCGGGACAGATGGTCACAATAGTCATTAAAATGACGATATTTGATCCATTTTAGCTTCTGACAATCGACCTCATTATATTAACATCACAATCGACTTCATTATAATCCCAAGGTTAAGTCAAGTTGATCATAACAAGATGTATAATACTCTCTCTTATTCACTACTTTCTCTGTCTCGGTCATTTGTTTACCTTTATTTTTGGAGCAAAGATTAAGGAGAGGGTCGGGGCATTGATTGGATGACAAGTAGACTATAGTCCCCTTGAGAGATCAAAATAATCATTAAAAACCTTCTTTATATAGAATGGTAAACAAATGAATAAAACACCGGAAAAATGAAAAATGGTAAACAAATAAAGTATAATTTTCCATTCCATTTTACACAATTTTACACAAGAAATAAAATAATGAATTTGAACTACACAAAATAAACTACCCCACATGCCATTCAATTTGAGCTGCACAATACTTACCAAATAAGTAAATAGAGAAAATATGTTGAATAATGCGAAAAATGAAGATTATCAAAAATGAAGATTATCAAAAATAGAAGAGTTAATAATAATAATAATAATAATAATAAGAATAATAATAATAAATAAATAATTAATAATTTAATTATAAATTTAAAAATAAAGCAAACGTAAACTATTCACAACAACAGAGTGAATTTGAGATTACATACTTTGGAATTAGTGGCGCCGAAGGCCTTCCACGGGACACGCCAACCTATCAAATAAAAGCGGACTTGGCCAGACGCATTCTTACCGCGGTAGACAAGGAAACCCGAAGAGCCCAGTGCAGCCGAGGTTGGCTTAACATGAAGGAATGAAGCCCACTGGCCATTACCTATGACCAACGGGTACGGAGTCCGACCAATATGGCCTTCTTCCTCCTTATACGTTTCCAAACGAAGGGTGTCACCGGTGGCATTGTACACCATCATATGGGCGGTCACACCGTTCCCATACAACCTCTTTAGTTCTCTCACGTACGTCTCGGCTGCTGCCGCAAAATCTTGTTTTGCAAGTAAGGCCTCTCGAGCTCGAAATTCTAGGGTTTTGGCCTCGCCTGCGTATAGCGATAATCTATCCAAGTAATAGTTATCAACCACCGCGCCAAATGGATTCGCCATCTTCTCCCTTTTCTTTCTTTTGCTTTTTATTTCCTTTATTATATGTGTGATTCTATGTTACCAGTCTCTTAAGCTCTTTGTATGTCTATATATAGAGAGCTAAAATGTAGTAAGTCTCCCTCGTAACGGAAACAGAAATTAGAGTGGCTAGAAAAATCACATATGCCTTGTCTTTTATCTATCATGTGATTTTTAATCCACCTGTCAAAAGCTTGTGATGAATAATCGAATAGTTGAATATGGCTAATGACCCGTCACAAATAATGAGAATTTGTGCCTATGGTAGTTAGACTATAGAATCAGTTCTATTACTTTTTTTATATAAAAAACACTACAATATTAATTTCATATATTCATTTACTAATACGTTTTCAGTGTATGCGAGGAGGTATATGGAATTTTTTTTGGCTAAATGAGGTAAACTAATTGTCGTTTTATGCTTTGTTTGTAACTATTTAGGACCAATGAATCTACGTCAACATTTTTCGAGATTTAAAGCAAAATCACTATTTAAATTAACTCAAAAAAAAATTTATAAGCTCAATTTAATTTGATACAATTGTATAATACTCGGTATATTTTTTTTCCCGTAAAGACCGGTAATAGGCTCAAAGCTCTACAAGTTTTATATATGAGAGATAATGTCACCATAAAATTGATATATTGTGAAATCTTTTAAATTTTCAAATAAAAAAAATGACCACATGAAATAAAATGTATATGAATCTCGGTTTAAGCAGAATTGAATTTTTTTTACTCTATACTGTAACTAAATTATGAATGTTTTTTTGCAATTAAACTCTAAAATTTATTGTAAGATTGTATTTTTTTTTGTTGTACAATAAAATCTATTCTAAGATAGATATTTTTACTTTATGATTGAAAACTAATTTTCTATTTACGTTATATTTTTTCCTATATTTTTTAAAACTTATGATACGGAGTAATAATTTAGGGTTAATAATGTTCAGCTATTGAGTGATTAACCGTCATGTCATCATTTAATATTTAGCTTTTGGTCCCTATTACCGACTTGACAATCGGGTCAATCGGATCGGGTCAATTCAGTTTGTTAAGGTTTGCAAGAATTCAGGTAGGATAGTATTATTTCACGTTCGGGTTAATTTCGAGTTTTCAAGTTATCTGAAGATAACGATAAGTTTGCGGTAAAAAATATTCTGGTCGGGTTGAACATAGTCGGGTCGATTTAGATTTTTGGTCAGGATCGGGTCGGGTAAGATCAGTTTTGCCAGGGTCCAACGATATAATATTTGGGCTCGGGCACTGTCCGGGTCAGCTTATTCTACAAACCGACATACATAGGCCCTGTTCTTTTCAGCTTAATTTCAGCTCGTTTTATTTCAGCTCAGCTCTATTCAACACAGTTTAGTTTAGCTTTAACCAGTTCTATTCAACTCATCTCTTCACAAAATTAGGTCTTACTTCAACTTCATTCACTTTAACTCGGCTCCATTCAATTTAGTTCAATTAAGCTCACCTCCATTTAACTCAATTCAGCTCATTTAAGCTCATTTCAGTCGAAAAGAACAGGGCCATAGTCATATAATACACCCGACTCGTATTATACCTGAAACCGTAATTACCCGACCCGTAACTATAGTTACAACTTTACAAGACCCAAGTCACACTAACCAACTTGGCCGGGTATCTACTTTCTATATATACTATATATGGAAGGAAGCGTTGAGTAGTAGTTGTGGAAGTGTGGAAGAAACTAACGGTAATAAAAAAAAAAATGAGTGCTGTGTTTGGAACTGTAGTATCAAGGGAAGTGGTGTCCCGGTTGCCAAGGTACGCAAACAGAAAAATAAACCAAGTCGATCTAGCCCGGGAGGCGATTCGATTCATCCAATCGGATGATAAGAACGCGAGGGCGTTGTCTCATGTACTTGACCTCAAGTGGCAATATGGCAATGGTGTTAGCACACATTTGCTTATTTACAATGGTACTGGCACTAGACTTACGCTGGTGGCTAGTCGTGATTGGAGTGGAGGTAACTTTAAGATGGAACCGCCTCGAACTTTTGAAAATGGCCAGTGGATTGCCTTCCTCCATGTCAAACCTCCGGCACTGGCTGAAGGTTCAATTGGTGCTCGTGTCTATCGTGCCACTGATGTTGACGGTAATGCTCGCGACTTTCTTATCGCTTGGAACTGTCCTTGGTCTGGCTCTCAAAACTCGGTAAGCATTTATCGTCTCTAGCTAGGTTTTATCAGCAACAACAAACCTAATATATATTTGAGTTTGTGTGTATTTTTTCTGGATATTTTTAACTTTATGATTTAACTTTTAATAATTTTTTGTTATTATAACTCAAATTTAATTAACATATATATGCTGTTTTTTAGTTAGATTGTAATTTTATGAGTTTGGTGTTTAAGTGAAACAACTCAAAACTTTATTATATTGCTCACAATCTTTATAACAAAATTCTAAAATTTTATTATAAAGTTCAGAAACTACACTATCAGAATTATAGTCTTCTTACTACTACTTGTATGTATGTATGTATTTAGACCTGGCAAAACCAACCCGACTCAAAAAAGCTGAAACCGAGACCCGAAATTGACCCGAACTACAACCCTCGCTCCAATGTAACCCGAAACCCGAATTGACCCGACCCGACCCGAATATGGCCCGAACTTTGTTGACTGGAAACTGACTCAACAACCTGATCCGAAACCACTAGCCGTAATATTATTTACGTGAGTGAAATATCAAAATTATACTAAAAATAGGTTAATCAAAATTAGTCTAATACAATTTAGTTAATTAATAGAATACAGTTTAGTTAACTAATAGGGTAATCAAAATTCGTCCAATACAATTTTGTTAATTAATATCGATTTTTCTATAATATGCCCACTGTTCACGTTATAAGATAACCAAAATGAAAATAACTAATCGCTAGATTCATGAAAAATTGAAATTGTAATCACATTCACCTTTTTTCCAATAAAATAAAATTTAATTATTTCCATTTTAGTTATTTTAACATGTTCTCGGTATCAAAATTACCTTAATTAATACAGTTTTTGTTCTAATATCACTAATTAATCCGGATTTTAATAATGTAGGTTCTTACTCAAGTGGGACCCGTGGGTTCTTTCACGGGACGTTGGGATGCTTTATATACCAACCTGAGACGTGCGCGCAAGATTGCCCGACACACATTAGACAACAATTTCGAATCAAGTGTGACTATCGGCGGTTTAACTTCTCCAGAATATATTGCAGTTCTTCAGCACAAGTTTCAGCCATTACCCGAAGAACTCTAGGAGTCTAGGTGTACCTTCTCACAAAGACGGGGTGACTCGTCTTAAGCTTAAGACGGGATAATTCCCCTTTAAAAGAGCAAGTAGAGGGACAACTTGCATTAAAATCGTAATGTACAAAGACGGGGCGATTCGTCTGAATTATTATTATCTTTGTGTAATAATGTAATCTTGAATTTTCATTTGTGTCGTAAATCATAATGTACTTTTTTCAATTCCTAGTATGTAAGCAATAACAATAGATCGATTGGCCCGTCACTTGTGTCGTAAATCATAATGTACTCATTTTGCGTTTCATTCCGTGATACAAAAATTAGACAGATAATCTTAACTAGGAGTACATATTTTCTACTAGGTTTCATGTACATACGTAGACTCATTACCAAATGCAATTACGCAACCTATATAACACTCCGTATAATGTACTCTTTTCAATTCCAAATGGAATCCGTTGTTACCCGTGTAGCTTTCAATACGCTCGTTCTCATTGTTGTTACTTGTATTATCTCGTCATTTAATACGGTTAATTTCACAATTTAGGTTGCTTCTACTAAACTTTCACTTTTCTTGATGTTGTTATTTTTATTTATACTACTCATGTACATATAGAAATGACGTGATTGATAAATATAAATATAAGTGTTGTATGATAATTCATTGCAACTTTAAGATATTTAAAGTCCAATAATTAAAGACTTGACAAAATAATTTAAATGGGAAGAATTGAAAAAATGGAGGTACGTACCAACCTATTTTGCACTTTTAGTTAGACATACATATATGAATATATGAATATATTTTATCTCTTTTTTCTACTTGATTTATTAGTTTTATAACATACTAGATTTCATGCCCGTGCGATGCACGGGTCTACATTAATGTCATTTTCATAAATTTTCTATAACAATTAACTTATAAAGATAAAAATTTTAAGAATTAAGACTATAATAAATATAATTTTTAAGAAAATAATATTGATATATTGATTCAAATTCTATTTTAAACATATTTTACCAACTTTGTCAAGACTTATGTTATGTTTGATCTATATTATGTCCCGAAAAATATTAACATAACCCTAATTAATACAAAATTAACATCATTTAATAGGCTTACATATGTTTTTATTGATACATTCACAACAAAAAAATGATCCAAATAACCTAAGAATTAAGCTCTCTAAGACAATACTTAAGAGACTCAAAAGATTTTGGTTTGATACATAAGTTCCTAATATGACTCATATTTGTAATCATGAGATCACTACGTTATGCTAATTGTCTGATATGGGACAATTCTACTATTTATAGATAGTATATTCATTACACCTATATTATTTTTCAATGTGAGATAAATAACATGCTAAGAATTACACCAAGTATGATATCCTTTTTTTTACCACGGATCTATTTATATTTTTTTCATAATTAATACAAAATTTTAAGAGCTCTCTAAAACAATATTTGAGAGACTTAAATGATCTTAGGTTGATATCTAAGTTTCAAGGACGATTTATATTTATAATCAGATGATCAACCCAGTTTATGATATTTTTCCAATGTGGGACAATTCTTTTATTTATATGTAATTTATTCACCACACCTACATTATTTTTTCAATGTGGGACAAATAACATATTAAGTAATACACCATTAAGATGAAGATAATAATACAAACTTTTAAAAGCCCTGTAAGACAATACTTAAGATATTCAAAAGATTTTTAGTTGATATCTAAGTTCAAAGGATGACTCATTTTTATAATATTTTTTATGTGAAATGAAATGTAAAAATTTTTATAGAAAAATTATAAACACCACTTGAATATAATATAGGCAATGTATTTTTAAATAATTAAAAGATTTTTCACTTTATTAATTTTAATGATGTAAGGTTAACTAATGTGGAGATAATAATACATGATGTGGGACAATTGTATTATTTAATATCATACTAACTTACTAAGTGACACGCCATATTTTTTATAAAATAATTAATGTTTTATTGATATTATTTATAATATTTTCCTAAATTAATTTTTGATGAAGATTTTGATATACGTACGATTATATTCTTAAGGACTCTGATAGACAATACGCAAAAAACTCATATTTTTAATCATAAAATCACCTTACTTTGTGTAATTTTTCAATATGAGATCATTCTACTATTTATAGGTATTAGATTCACCATACCTAAATTATTTTTTCAGTGTGAGACAAATAACATACTAAGAATTACACCAAGTATGTGCAAATAATATTAGAATATATATATACTCTAATGGTAGCAGCAAAACCCATGTTATTATTGGTTTGATGAAATCGTAATATTACTTTGCTGCACCGACTTATTGTCGCATGATAAACTTATATGAGTTATTTGTTTAGAATGATCTTACCTGGTTTCATAATTTTGGTACATTTTGTTAATCATATTGATGTTTCATTCAAACTGGTCAATCGTATTAATATTGGTACATTTTGTTAGAAATCATATTGATGTTTCATTCAAACTGGTCAATCATATTAACATTGGTACATTTTTTATGCATGATTTTGGTTGTATTATTAGCATAATTCAACTGGGTTGTACTTTGTTCAATTGTTATGAACTTATGAATAATGATCTTAATGGTGTAGCAATTTGGGGATTAAAAGAGAATTGTAATTGTTTTATTGGTGTAGTGTGATCCATCAATATACACTGAAATGTCAGAAAAAAATGTCCACCAAGAAAAAATGTTTATGGAGTATGGAGTATGGAGTATGGAGTAGTCAGTAGTGGCTATAAGATATGTGGGAATGGTTAATCTTATCGTCGAAAGATGTCAAATGAAACCATTTATAGCAGCATGAGTAGTAGCTGTTTGCTCAAAATTAATCAAGCCTTTTACATGCTCATAAGTTTCAAAAATGACTTCTATTTATAATTATAGGGTCACCCTAACTTATGCTAATTCTTCGATGTCGGACTATTTTTCTTTTTATATATAGTATATTCACCACGCTTACATTATGTTCCATTATGGGTCAAATAACATACTATACCAATATAAGTAGTACATCGTCGATAGTTTCTTAAATTAAATTTTAATACACTCATAAGAGCTATCTAAGAGAATACTTAAGAGACTCAAAAAAATATAAAATTTATACTCCAATGAAAGCATTTTTCGCTAAAAATCCAAATATGTAAGTGTCGAAATGTTTTAATTATTTCAATATACATTTCATATATTATATTTAAGTGATGTTTATAATTTTTATATAAAAACTTTTACCCGGTCTTTTAGATAATATTTATAATATTTTTCTAAATTGTTTTATGATGATGTAAATTTTACTATTTTGGAGATAATGATATAAACTTTTAAGAGGTCTCTACAATACTTAAGAAACTCAAAATATTTTGGGTTGATACCTATCTAAGTTTCAAAGATGACTGCTATTTATAATCATATAATCATCATAACTTATGATATTTTTTCAATGTGGGACAATTCTATTACTTATATGTGCTATATTCACCACATCTCTAATATTTTTCAATATCGGACAAATAACATACTAAATAATTATTTCTTAACCTTTACTAAACTATTATATTAATATTAGAATAATAAAAATTATTTTAAAAGTCATTTATTTAATTTTCGCATGCGTATACTCTAATTGTATTATATTATTAAAAAATTGGTAGCAAATAATACAAAATTTATACTCCAATGAAAGCATTTTTCGCCACGAATCCAAATATGTAAGTTTTGAAATGTTTTGCATTATAATTTTTTGCTAGATTGATAATCAAACATTTTCTTACGTAAATAATAGTTGTAATATTAAAAATATTGCATAATATCTTTTCTTAATCTTGTAAGATCTTATAATATACTTTTCCAAAAACTGAAAAAGATGATGTGAACCAATAGAATTGCTCGAAAAAAGCCTGTTTTATATATATATATATTGATTCTAATTTTAAGGAATAGTATATAAATAGGGTATTTCATATACATAGATAAATATTTTATGTATTACTCACTCCTATCCTTACCAATGTACTCGTGGGCCCGGGTACAAGTTTTAAGAAAATTGTCTCACAAATAGTAAAATGTCATAAATAGCCCTTAGATTTAAATATGAAAATAGCCCAAATGGTTGTTATTTGATGGCATTTTATATAATTAAATGGATGTTGAAAGATAAAATGGTCTTATTATGAAACTTATTTTGTGGATATCCATTAGTCACACATATTATGAATGTCAATAATGTAGGATGGTTCTAGATTAAGTCTTTTACATTCCTATGGCGTAACTCCATTTTATATTCGTGTATATTGTGGGAAATCCGTATTACCACAATACAATTATTATAGGATTATAACGAAATAGTAATAACTTGATTATACTAGTCATAAACGAAAACAACAAAAGGAATATAGAAATCAACCTACGGTCCTAGCAATCGGCGTAAAGAACATAGATATCAAGGTAGATATCCTCCTAATCGTTGCACCCAAGATGCTCCGAGAAATACCCTTGTGTTGCTAGAAGTTATCAAAAATTACTGTTAACTTTTGATTTGTGTTTATGTCAAAAGTCACTATCAACTTTTGTCAGTTTGTTTAATGTGTAGATGGAGGCTGTGTGAGAATTAGGTTAGGTTAGAAAGTTGAAAATCTGAATTTTCTATTACTCACCTCACCTTCTCACGGCTCAATTTCTTTTTATATGAGGAGATTTGGTCTCCTCAAATAACAACCCATTGACCCGAAAACCCGAGTGTATCTGGATACCTTGTTTCGGTCATTTTAGCTTCCAATATAATGTAATATATTATAATCGTCATTTGTCAATGGACCGACATTATAATCCGTCATTAATTATAAATATCCGTATATTTATAATTTGCCAATTAATTATAACGGTTTATGTTTAATTAGCTTACATTATATACTATAATTAAACATAACTTTTTATATTCAATTTTACGAATTACAGTTAATTCGTCTCAGCTAACTTTCGTCTCATCATCACATTGACTAACCTTTTAGTCAAATACACTGACTAACCTTTTAGTCATGTAATTTGGGCATCAATATGATCATTTTCTCAAATAATCACATCTCTCAAACACATCCTATAGGTGTGACTTTAGGGACCAGTTGATCACCGCCATCTGTATGACAATAACGTTCAAAAACTTATCTAGAAGCCAACCGATTATTGATAA
Organism: Heliosperma pusillum; assembly: GCA_022085475.1. Lineage (NCBI taxonomy): Eukaryota > Viridiplantae > Streptophyta > Magnoliopsida > Caryophyllales > Caryophyllaceae > Heliosperma > Heliosperma pusillum. Next base: position 151,516 of record JAIUZE010075007.1, read on the forward strand.
AACGTTAATCAACTGATTATTATACAAACAGTTATACCTGTGAACATAACAAGGAGATTTATTTAGTTATTGACACTAACTGGAGGACAATAGCGCCAACAATCTCCCACTTGTCCGTACAAGTGTATGTGCGATAACCGATTCTCATATCCATAATAAATTTCTCCCACTCAATGTAAACAAATTTGCAAAGTCCGTATTCACAAAGGGCGTAGTTTACAAGTGATCAGTATCAAGAGTGGTTTCCCCGACTAGAGAGTAACTTAACTGATAAACGAATCTATATTCGAGCATGGCCATGCATTTCAGTTACAGCTCCTCGAGTGGCCCTGAGAAATATCATATCCTGATAAAGGTGGGATATTTTCTTCAACTCGAAACTTGCAGATACAAGCGCAGTATGAAATGACCCAGTGAAAATCTACTTAGCCTCCTGTTACGGTCGACCATGAGAAAGAAACCAAAGTCCCCCAAAAACTGCCTTTATCTCAAGAGACAGTCGATAGTCAAAAGAATCGACTCTAGGAACACTATGGATGTCCTATCCACGACCTGGCACCTAATGTTCCGAAACATTTAGGACTCCATAACGTCGTCACAAAATGTCCTGCGCAGTATCATTATAACTCGCATCTGTGATCGATCAGTCAACAGTTTGACTGATGGCTCGTTGAACCCACCATCAATCGACGTCACAAAATAATTGCCAGAGTTATCAGCTCATGTAGGCAATTACAGACCAAAACAAAATATAATGTAATTCAGTTCACTTTGTGGTGTTAAATGTTGTCCGTACAACCCACATGAAAACAAAATATAAACAAAACGATGATTTTATAGATAGTTTTTATGAAAAGATACAGGTGTCTAATCCATAAAAAACAACTAATACAACTCAGGAACACGTTTGATTCCCATGGAAAAAACGTGCCCTTCATGTTTATCATATCTCAATGGTTTAGTGAGAGGATCTGCGACGTTGTCATCCGTAGCAATCTTGTCTATCACTATCTCCCTTTGCTCCACATAATCTCGGATCATGTGAGCCTTCCGTTGTACATGCCTAGACTTGTTGCTGGACTTGGGCTCCTTGGCCTGGAAGATGGCACCACTATTATCACAATAGATGGTGATCGGGTCATCCGAACTAGGAACTACAGTTAGTCCTTGTAAGAATTGACGCATCCATATAGCTTCCTTCGCAGCCTCTGAAGCAGCATAGTACTCGGATTCAGTCGTAGAATCTGCTATAACAGTTTGTTTGGAGCTCTTCCAGCTGACCGCAGCGCCATTAAGAGTAAAAACGAATCCAGACTGAGATTTCGAGTCATCTCGATCCGTTTGGAAGCTAGCATCTGCGTAACCGATTGCGCATAGCTCAGTGTCACCTCAATAAGTCAATACCCAATCCTTAGTCCTCCGTAGGTACTTAAGGATATTCTTAACAGCCATCCAGTGTGTTTCACCTGGATTGCCTTGGTATCGACTATATCCAATGCATTGCAACCGTCCGGGTGATGCAATCAGGCATACATGATCGATCTATGCTGGATGCAAAGGATACGGGGACTCATGCGCTCGGACCATCTTACGATGTGTCAGTTGGTGCCTGAGAGCTACTCAATGCCACCCCAGAAGAGACCATGGAAGGTTCCCCTTCTTGGAGTGGGTCATGCTGAACCTCTCAAGAATCTTATCTATATAAGACTCCTGACTGAGGGATAACATCCGTCGTGATCTATCTCTGTAGATACGGATCCCCAAAATTCTTTGTGCCTGGCCCAGATCTTTCATCTGGAAATGGTTCTTTAACCAAAATTTTACCGAAGTTAAGAGAGGTATGTCATTCCCAATCAAGAGTATGTCATCGACATACAATATTAGGAAGACAATCTTGCTCCCACTCGACTTGATATATAAGCCTGGTCCTCGACCGATCGAGTTAGTAAATCCTCTCTTTTACACCTGGTCGGAAAACGATGATATCCAACTCCGAGAAGCCTGCTTAAGTCCATAGATGGAACGCTTAAGCTTGCATACCTTCTTAGGATTCTTAGGATCAATGAAACCTTCGGGTTGTACCATGTACAACTCCTCCTCCAAATAACCGTTTAAGAAGGCGGTTATCACGTCCATTTGCCAAATTTCATAGTCATGAAAGGCGGCAATCGCTAAGATTATCCGAATGGAACGCAGCATGACTACGGGTGCAAAGACTTCATCATAATGCAATCCGTGCACTTGAGTGAAACCCTTTGCCACTAGTCGTGCTTTGTATGTATCTGGTTGTCCTTCTACAGAATGCTTTATTTTGTAAAGTCATTTGCACTGAAGAGGCCGAACCTTATCAGGTAAGTCAACCAGATCCCATACGTCATTCTCATACATAGAGTCCATCTCGGATTGCATGGCATCAAGCCATAGCTTAGAGTCGGAACAGGTCACAACACCTTTATAGGTAGCGGGTTCGTTACTCTCAAGGAGTAAAACGTCATCACTCTCATTCTCCTCGACCATACCAATGTATCTGTCTGGAGGAATAGAGTGTCTACCCGACCTCCTAGGTTCCAAAGGAATATTAACCGCAGCTAATGATGAAGGAACAGTTTCCTCCATTGGTTGCTTGGTTGTTGGTTCTTGAATCTCCGACAGTTCGAAGGTTCCATTACTTGTCCTATTCTCGAGAAATTCTTTCTCTAAGAACGTCACACTAGCCGCAACAAAAACTCGATGTTCGGTAGGCGAGTAAAAGGAATGACCAAACATCCCTTTTGGATAACCAATAAAGTATGTCTTGACCGATCGTGGGCCGAGCTTATCGTCAGGTCTCCACTTGACATAAGCCTCGCCGCCCCAAACCCGAATAAAGGACAAGTTAGGGACCGTTCCCTTCCATAATTCATATGGAGTCTTGTCTACAGCTTTAGACGGACTTCGGTTAAGTATTAGAGCAGCTGACAAAAGAGCATAACCCCACAATGAATCAGGTACAACCGTGTGACTCATCATGGATCGAACCATATCAAGTAATGTTCGATTTCGCCGTTCGGACACACCATTCAATTGTGGTGTTCCAGGTGGAGTTAACTGCAGTACTACACCACAGTCTTTAAGGTGTCGATCAAACTCATTCGAAAGATATTCGCCACCACGATCTGAACGTAGTGCTTTAATCTTTCTATCCAGCTGGTTTTCAAACTTATTCTGGAATTCCTTGAACTTGTCAAAGGACTCACTTTTATGCTTCATTAAGTAGACATAACCATATCTACTCAAATCGTCCGTGAAAGTGATAAAATAACTATAGCCATCTCTAGCGTTGATTGACATAGGTCCACACACATCAGTATGTATGAGTCCTAATAGGTCAGCAGCGCGCATTCCAACACCTTTGAAGGAAATTCGAGTCATTTTGCCTATGAGACATGATTCACACGTGCCAAAAGATTCATAGTCAAATGGGGAGATAGTCCCATTGTCAATGAGTTTCTTCACGCGTTTTTCATTTATATGTCCCATACGGCAATGCCATAAATAGGTCAAAAGATGAAATGATTTATTTAATATTAAATTAAGGGAGTACTATTTAGTGAACCTGACACCCTAAACATTATTAACTTATTGAATTCGTTGCTTAAGTTACATCCCCTTGTTATTAAAAAAATCTCAAACCTTCAAACCCTGGATAAACCAATTAACCTATTTTCAACCTATAAATTAAATAATCAACAATTAACTATGTTTTCTTGTGAATTCGACACCCTACTTAGATATTACCTAAGGTACCTACTTAGGAAACGCTATATTTTATTTAGGGATATTCTACATGGTACCCCTCAATTTTTTGACTTTCTACGTGGTACCCCTACACTTTTGGAAACATACATGGTACCCCTAAGTTTTCTAATTTCCATTAAGCGTAACCCCAATTATTTTTTCCGTTAGTTAGTATTTGTTTTAGACGTTAAGTACTGAGTAGGACGCCTACGTGGATGATGACTCGTTGTGACTATGACTATTACTTGGCACTATAAAACCCTCACTCTCTTAGCCTGTTTAACACACCTCTCCTCTCATTCTACCCTTTCATATCCAGATCTTCATCTTTATCTTTCTCAGTTTCTTTTCTCATTTCCTTCTTTGCATGAACTACCTCTCATTTTACCCTATGTTTCTTGATACCTAAGTGTAATTATTGTCGTGATCTTCATCTATTTGGTGATTGAAGTATATATAATAATTTCCCTCAATAAAATCTCCATTAACACTTGTATTACAATATTCATCTTCATCTTCACTAGCACGTTTTTTTTAAATCCTTTGTGATGGTAACATACTCTTCCGATAACCACATAACAAAATGATTACAATCTAGGGATTCAGGGGTTGTTGAAACCTGATATCATAATTATAGCTTTCCTACCACATCGATTGAAACATTGGTTCCTAAAATCAACACCATCTATTGATAATTTTTCCAAGAAGATGAAGAATCAATAAGTGATAAATGAAGAAACAAAAAAAAACTAAAACAATTATCACAGAAACTAAGAAGGAAGAAGGAAGTAGAAAGAAGAAAGATGGAAGATGATGAAAGAAAGAAGACATTAAATAATGTTTATTGGGAGGGGAAATGAGGGAAAAAATGGCAGAAAACTATAGCTACTAACACAAACGCCATTCATCATCCACCTAGGCGTCCTACTCATCACTTAACGTCTAAAAACAATACTAATTGACGGAAAAAATAATTAGGGTTACGCTTAATGAAAATCAGAAAACTTAGGGGTACCATGTATGTTTCCAAAAGTGTAGGGGTACCACGTAGAAAGTCGAAAAGTTGAGGGGTACCATGTAGAATATCCCTTTTATTTATGAGTAGACGATGATTGTAGCCTTATTATGCATCATCCCCGGGTTAATGACTTAGTTATTTATTTCTTATTTAAGTTTAAGTTACACTTCTTTTGTTGTTAGAAACTCATTCTATTCAATAGTTGAGACTGTATTCCAGTATATATAATCACTATAATCAATTTTTTTCCGCAACACAACTATAAACTTTTATGAATAACTCTCGGAGTCCGATGATTATATCATTCCAATATCAATAATTTTCATTGAATACGGGCATATATGTCTTCAATGAAGAGAGAGTGGATTACATGTTCCAATAACCCATCTACCCACCAATCCCTGTTTTATCTTCATTGAATACGGATATGTGAATCTTCAATGAGACCAACTGTTCCGACTTCCATTAGTCCATCTACCCACCCATGGGGCCATGACCCATCCCTATTCCCCATACATCGTACATGGGCTACCCCTCCAAGACCTCCTACGGCCGCAAAAAATGAACACTTTATCATCCTCATTTTATTTCACACCATATTAAAACATCCATTTTCTCATATATAAATAATAAATCCTTCTTCCTACCTTCCTTGTTCCCCAAACAAAGCCTAAAAAATGGCGATGGCGAGCATAACACGAAGAAAATCAATCCCTTTAACTAAAACCCTTCTCTACAATCCCTGCCTCTCTTCCTTTACTCGTCGTTTCGCTTCTGGATCCGTTGAAAACGACGTCGTCGTCGTTGGTGGTGGGCCCGGTGGTTACGTTGCCGCCATTAAAGCTGCTCAATTAGGTCTTAAAACTACCTGCATCGAAAAGCGTGGTACTCTCGGTGGTACTTGTCTTAATGTCGGATGTATTCCATCTAAGGTTGTTTATCGAATTTAATTACGTTTTTTGTTTTTTGTTGAATAATTTTGATTGTTGTTTTTGATTGGGAAATTATGAAATAGTGATTGATTATGTTGATTGGTGTTTGTTCAACTCAATTACGGCGATTTGTTTATGTAATTGTGGTATTAGTGATTTTGATTTTCGATTGGTAGAATTGATAATCGAGATTGCGAAACATGTTATCCCTCCGTTTCAATCATTTGTTTACTTCTCGGTATTATAATCTTTGTTGGTGTATTTTAGTCAAAGCTAAATAAATGATTAGGACGGAGTAAGTACCAGTACTCTATTTTGAGAGACGGTCTCATGATAATTTAGGGTTGGACACTTGGACTAACTCATTTAACTCAAATAAATTCGGCTCATTTGCCTCTTAACCCTGGAAAAAGCCGGAATGAAATAATACTAATCGGTTATATAGGTTGGTCTTGTGATATATGAGAATTTGCGACAGATATCTAGAAAGCAGTATGGGGCATGTCCCTTGAGAAACAGTACCATGTATTTCAATGACGACGGATTATATGGGTTGTTTCATGGAACTCTTATCCCGAGATTCTCTTATGAAATCGAGTATATGGTTTGGTCATATGAGATTGCGATAGATATTTAGCAAGTAGTAAGTCCCTTGAGATAGGGTGGTATTATATAGGGGTGTTAACAGCGGATTATATGGTTGGTTTCATGGAATTCTTACAGAGTTATCACGAGACTTTCTGATATGAGAATTCGCAATAGCTGAGTGGTCATGGTGGCTTTATTGTAGGTCTGATGATGTACAACTCTGATGCATGTTCTGTCTGTTATGATTAGTTTAGCAATTTGGATGATGATTTCTGCTTGATGTCGAGCTTAACTGTGATTCATCTATGCGTGTTGCTGATTTATGTTTTATGTTGAATTGGCTTTTGCCGTCTGCCAATTTCATAAGCTAATGTGTAGCTGACATTAACTGTAATTATATAAGGCCTCTTGGTTACAATAACTTTGCAATTAGACAGAGGAAAAAATGTGTTTAAGTAAGTTATTCTGGTTTCAAGTTGCAGATGGCATTAAACTGTAATCGCAGAGTGGATCTTCTAGGTTACAGTATTCGTCCTGTATTGTTTTAAATCGGGATGTTAATATAAACTATCCATCTTATGATTGGCTTTTATTCTGGGGCTCATATAAAACTTAAATTAGAATGTCTGATCTTATATGAAGTGATGCTAAAGGGTGTGAATGAGCGTTGCCGAAAATTTTAAAGTTCGTAGAGTTTTTCATTGTGCCCCTTTTGTTCTTTAGATTCTAATATGTTTAAAATAATCTAATAGACTCTTAAACTCCTTTGAGTAGCGCTTCAAATTACATAATTACTCTCAACTGTCTCTTTTAAATGTCATGTTTTGACAGTTACTCATTACTCAGCAAGATTATGAAGAGCCATCCACATAATCGTCCTTTACTCAAAAATACATATTACTGTGCTGCCCTGCTCTGATTTTTAATACGAAGAACGTCAAGAGATCTGTAGCCTACCTCATCACTGCCTATTGATCAACATTTTTTTTTATATTTTCAGGCACTTCTTCATTCTTCTCATATGTTTCATGAAACAAAGCATTCTTTTGCTAATCATGTTGCTGATTTATGCTTTCTGCTGATTTGTTTTTTGTCTGCCGATTTCATATGCTAATGTAACTATGGGTTTATTTAAGTTCTCTTGGTTACAATAGCATGCAACTAGACAGAGGAAAATGTGTATCAAATAACTTATTCTGGTTTCAATTTGGAGCTGACAACTGTAGTCGCCAAATGAGTTTCTAGGTTCCACTATTTGTCCAGGGTTAATTCGTACCTGAAATGTTTGTGATCTTATGTTGATGAATGTTCAAGAGCATAAACATTTTGTGCATTATTTACTTCTTGTAAACCCCTTGTGTTTATTAGATTCTGACGTTTACCGTCGGAAATCATCTAATATGCTCTTAAACTCATTGCAAAGCTTTTGGATAACATAATTACTCTTATCCACTTTTTTAATTGTCATGTTTAGGCACTTGAGTGATTAATCAGCAATAACCTGTTTAGCACTTTAGCGCAGCAGATAGTCCTCATTTATTCAGAAATAAACATCAACAATGCCACCCAACCCTTACTTTAAACACGAAGAATGTCAAGAAATCTTTAGCCTACCGCCTATTGATCAACATTTTTTTGTGTGTTTTCAGGCACTTCTCCATTCTTCTCATATGTTCCATGAAGCAAAGCATTCTTTTGCTAATCATGGTGTGAAGTGCTCATCAGTGGAGATCGATGTAGCAGCCATGATGGCTCAAAAAGACAAAGCCGTGTCGAACCTGACCAAGGGTATTGAGGGTTTGTTCAAGAAGAACAAAGTAACCTATGTCAAGGGATATGGAAAAGTGACCTCTCCTTCTGAAGTCTCTGTGGACACCATTGAAGGTGGAAGCACTGTTGTCAAAGGCAAACATATAATTGTTGCTACTGGTTCTGATGTCAAGTCTCTTCCCGGCATTGAAATTGATGAGAAGAGAATCGTTTCATCTACTGGAGCTTTAGCCCTAACAGAAATCCCCAAGAGATTGGTGGTGATTGGTGCCGGCTACATCGGGCTTGAAATGGGGTCTGTATGGGGCAGGCTGGGTTCCGAGGTTACTGTGGTTGAGTTTGGTCCTGATATTGTTCCTTCCATGGATGGTGAAGTGCGCAGGCAGTTCCAACGTTCCCTTGAGAAGCAAGGCATGAAGTTCAAGCTGAAGACCAAGGTCCTTGGCGTTGACACTTCCGGGGATACCCTCAAGCTGACACTTGAGCCTTCAGCTGGAGGTGAGCAGACCACCTTTGAAGCAGATGTGGTTCTTGTGTCAGCCGGTCGAGTCCCGTTCACCGAGGGTCTTGGACTCGATAAACTTGGTGTAGAAATGGACAAGGTAGGCCGTATCCTTGTCAATGAACGATTTGCCTCCAATGTACCCGGAATTTATGCCATCGGGGATGTGATCCCAGGACCTATGTTGGCCCACAAGGCAGAGGAGGACGGAGTTGCCTGTGTCGAGTTCATTGCAGGAAAGGAAGGACACGTGGACTACGACATGGTTCCTGGTGTGGTATACACTCACCCTGAGGTGGCGTCTGTCGGGAAGACGGAGGAGCAGGTCAAGAGCCTTGGTGTGGAGTACAAGGTGGGCAAATTCCCATTCATGGCTAACAGCAGAGCCAAGGCAATTGATAATGCAGAAGGCCTGGTAAAGATATTGGCAGATAAGGAGAGTGACAAGATATTGGGAGTACACATTATGTCACCAAATGCAGGTGAGCTTATCCACGAGGCAGTTTTGGCATTACAATATGGGGCATCTAGCGAGGATATTGCACGCACTTGCCACGCACATCCTACTATGAGTGAGGCTATCAAAGAAGCTGCTATGGCCACCTACGATAAACCCATCCACATCTAAAATACAATCGCTCTCTTTTTCTGTGATTGATTTATGATTCTGAGATTTTGTTGTTATTTTGGCAGATACAGTATTTGATACTTGCCTAAGTGTTTGATTAGATAAGCTCATGTTTTTGTTTTCTCATAATATTCTCTTAAATTTGGTATGAAAAATATCGGATGGATTTCTGAGATGTGGTATTAACCCACAAAACTACATTCACAACAGCTTTGTAGTTTGTACATGTATTGTTGGTTGCAGCAATGTTATAATTAAGGTTTTAGCAGCTGCATTCCCCGATTTGAGTAAAATGTGATCTCATTGATCCCGCTCCCTGATCCAAGACGTGGTATTAACCCGCGAAATTACTTTCACAACAACTTTGTAGTTTGTAGTTTCTATATGTATTGTTGGTTGTAGAGGGGAGAAGAAACTGTTACATTGAAGTGTATAGACATTAGCCTCTTTTGGAGACAGGGGGAATGAAGACAAAGAAATGTAAATAATTAAGCAAAGTAGGTGTGTACTAGGTGTAAGATAAATAGGTGTGTGCTAGGTGAGATAAGTAGGCTACATTAGTGTCTTACACAAAGTGCTAAGTGTATCATTAGTGTCTTATTAATAATGTTGGAATTGAAGGCGCTGAAGTACGTACTTATCTGAACTTATCACCGCTTTATTTTACGATTATTTGAAATAATTTAGTAGTTTCACATAAATTTCTAGCTTATATTATATGAATAATTTGCCTAATTTTCAACTTTTTTTTTCATGTTAGTGTAGGTCGAAGAACAGAGGAAACAAATGCAGTAAGAACTTGAAGTTGAGAAAAACGTGCTCGACATGATCAATAAGCGTATGTTTCATACTCTATGCATATCTTTCAAATTATCACTCGAGGTATTCGTCGAGTTACCAAAACATGATGAATTTGGAATTTTTTTCTTAAGTAGGGCTTTAATGACACTTATTTACAAAAGTAGGGCTCATTCCAACTTATTTACACGGAATGGGTCCACGTCAGCAAATTTATTATTTTTTTAAAAATTTTCAACCAGTCGCTGAACCATTCAGCGACTGATAACTGAGTTCAATTTTTTTTTAGGTTTTAAGATCTCAGTCACTGAACCATTCAGCGACTGAGAACAGAGTTCAAGTTTTTTTGGTTTTTAAGAACTCAGTCGCTGAATGGTTCAGCGACTGAGATCTTAAAACCCAAGAAAAGTTGAACTAAATTATCTGTTGCTGAACTATTCAGCGACTGAATTCATAAAACCAAAAAATATTGATTTCAGTTCTCAGTCGCTGAACCATTCAGCGACTGAGATCTTAAAACCCAAGAAAATTTGAACTAAGTTATCAGTTCCTGAACTATTCAGCGACTGAGTTCATAAAACCAAAAAAAATTGATTTCAGTTCTCAGTCGCTGAACCATTCAGCGACTGAGATCTTAAAATTCAAGAAAAATTGAACTAAGTTATCAGTCGTTGAATGGTTCAGCGACTGGGTTCATAAAACCAAAAAAAATTGATTTCAGTTCTCAGTCGCTGAACCATTCAGCGACTGAGATCTTAAAACCCAAGAAAAATTGAACTAAGTTATCAGTCGCTGAATGGTTCAGCGACTGATTGAAATTTTTTAAAAAAATAATAAATTTGCTGACGTGGACCCATTCCGTGTAAATAAGTTGGAATGAGCCCTACTTTTATAAATAAGTGTCATTAAAACCCTACTTAAGAAAAAAATTCATGAATTTGTTGGTACTCTAAATTACATGGATGGTCTCAGGTTTCAAAACATTCGAGAGTTGAATAACAGTGTTGAGAGATTCTAGCTAAGCATCCAATAGCTATTTAGGTGTTTTGAATGCCTACTAATGGGAGAATTAACTTACGTATCCCCTCTAGTTAATTGACAACTCCTCTGAAATTCAATTATTGCATGAGCAAACAAACGACTTTTTCGAATTCATGTAAATTTGTACATACAAAAATAATTCACATGAATTGGATTTTTCACTATTAATTGAATTCCATGATCAACCAAACGATACCAAAATGAATTCTATACACTTTTATTTGGACTAACTTTCTTTTGGATTGGTCACATAATCTCATACCATTTGACCATTTCACAATTAAATAAGTGAGACTTATCAACTCATAAAACAGTTATATAATGATACCATTCGTTTCATAATATTTAAAATTTAACAAAATACATTTCTCATTATAGTTAACCTCTAAATTAGTTTTTCCGTCTCATTTTTTTTTTGAATCAAAAGAATGAGAAATGTCAAAAACCAATGAGTTGCTAACTAAAAATTTATTAACTAAAATGAATGAAAAGGTTTATGTTGTGTATTTAGATGTACGACATGTACCTCATATGGAGTGAATGCTAGCAGCTTTTGCAATTAGTAGACTATACAATCGTATAGAGTGGATTTGGAGGTTTATAATAAGAGATTTGAGCTTCTATGTACATTTTACGAGCTTTAGTGGAAAAAATCTGAGCGTCTTTATGTAAATTTTAACTCAATATATTATAATGAAAACTCAAAAATAATATGTATAAGTCAATTAGATTTTAATTCTGATACCTAAAAGATTGAAATATAACTCAAAAATTTTAAAAGCTCGAAAAAATTACAACATAAGCTCAATTAGAATTGTATTGGTTGTACTGTGCTCATATATATCTGAATGTAAAATCTTATTTGCGGCTATAATTGATGATTGATGATTGCAAGTGTATGCGCATATTAACATACTTGATAGCAATTAGCAGATAACAGATCGAAAATAGATGAGAATAAAGTTTCTTTAGGATATTCTATGTAGTCCATCAATCAGGGGCGAACCCACTTGGTAGCAAGGGGTCGCCCCCGCTACCCCAAACACAAAAAAATTGGTTTAGTCGGCGGATTTTTGCTACCCCAAATATTACTGTATAGTAAATAAGTAAATGTTATCTCATTAATTATGTAGTGAATATCTTATAGCTCAGTGGTAAAGACTTTGATTTTCAATCTGTAGTCCTGGGTTCGACCCCCACTGCATGCATTTTCCCTTTTTTTTGCTGCATTTAAATAAATGCTTATGTGAAGTAATAATACGGGGAATATCTAAAGTCAATTATTCTATTAAACTTTCCTTAAGAAAGTAAATCCGTATTAACTATTTAGCAACCAAATATTTTCTTTGATAAATATTTTTGAATGAGTTTTGGGTACCACATTTTTATTTTCTCTAATGTTATTGTATAGAGTTTATTTTTTATGGTGAATTACTAATCAAGAATAATTAAAAAATTCTAGATGTATAAAATAAAATTAATGAAAATCTGCTAAATTGCAACATGAAAAGTTTAGTCGATGAAATAGAACACAAAAAAATTAATTGATCACAAATTACTAAAATTGAAATTTTATTAGAAAGTAACAATATTTGTAGTTATTACTGTGTAAGTAGTAATTGTACTCGTTATAGATTTGTGAATTACATTTAATAAGTTATATATATTTTTCTTGATTTCAAAATTTATCGATATTTATAAGCTAAATTTTATTTGCTACCCCGGAAATTAAATCCTGGGTTCGCCCCTGCCATCAATTCACAACACCTAGTTTAACGTAAGAAGGGATTTTCTTGAGCTTAAAACGGTTTACTTAACCATTTAAAAATGGTAAACATCTAAAAGTCAAAAACGGATGAATCGCATAATAGTTGTAGAAGTTGGTTATTCAGATCCGGTTTTTAATTATTTATTTACTTACGGATTTATTTATTTTCATTACTAGATATTTTGATACGATTTCTGATGATGTATTATTTAATTTACCGCAAGAACGAGAATCGAACACAGCTGAGCTGACATAGTCGGGTTCAGATTAAGTTAGGAGTAGCTGAAACAATTAAGAGTAGTTAATTAGTACTGAATAAAACTAATCAAAAGATTAGATTTAGTTGTTTTTTAAAATAAAAAAAAATTAGATTTAGTTAACTCATAATTTATTAGATAAGTTTAGTATTTTATTTATGTTCTACTTGGTGGTTGATCAAAATTTATTAGATAAGTCAAGATTAATAAAATTTCAGATTCACGATAAAGGTTGATCAAACTTTCAGATTTGAGACGGTATTTCAAATCTTTGATTAAGTTTAATAGATCTTTAACATAATTCATCCCTTCTAGTTAAATAGGTCTTAAACTGGCATCCATTGTTCTAGATATAAGTATTTCAAGAAAATATCCCATTGACTCGTAGTCTTGACTCTTGGCGGACTATTAGTCAAATATCCTCACGAAATCAAACTTGCCCCTCAGTCTCACGAGTCACGAATTCGACACCTATCACAACAATCCTCGTTATTTTAATTTTGCTTCCGCATTCGTATCATATTTCGATTACCCTCTTCATTTGTGTTTAATTCTGATTTTAACATGCATATGAATATGAATATGAATATGAATATGAATATGAATATATGATGCTGAAGTTTCGTGTATTAAAACCGTTTTAAGTAATAACGAAACCATTAAAAAATGTCGCGCAGATTGATAGTAGCATGCAGCATGGCATTGGTTTATCATTTTTAATGTTCTTTTACGGATAATGTGCACGCCCTTAATGAAAAAGCAATGCCAACATTAATGCTTTTTAAAGCTTAATCATGATCTTTTGTTCCCTAATCCTTCTATTAATTTGATTTACACGTAATTATGTTGGTTTCATACTTCACAACTAAAATACCTTTAATCATTTTAGTTAGTTTTAAATTAGATTATATGATAGTAGTTGTTTTTTGGCCCTTTAGAGGGTTAGGCTTAGTCCTAAGAAAAACTAAGGAAAAAACTTTTACAGAAATTATGTTGGTTTCAAACTCTAACACTAAACTTTGTTGGTCGTCATATTTGGGGATTAACTTTGTTTGTAAAGCTATGTTGTAGTAAAGTGACAATTAGAGAATTAAAACAAACTTGGCAATAAAAAAATAAAGATATTTTACATGATACCTCTTTTTTTAAGTTAAAAAATTTTGATTTTATAATTTTTTGGTTACAAACTCAAACTAAACATCTTGTAAAGACAATAAATTTAAAAAATGTTACTTTATGAATTCGTAGCCATGCGATATAGTTACTTTATGAATCTCGAGAAGATGATCAATTTGGAAAAAAAAAGTTGCAGCTTTCCGTATTCATGATCATAAATTATAAGCAGTCAAAGTCTTTTTTACAAGAAAAGGTCGCTTACTTGAGAGACAATATCTCAATAAACTTATTGAGAGAACAATTACAAATTGATAGAAAAATGGTACAAAAATTAACAAAATAGGTACATATACTAAAAAAGGGCACTAATAATAAGGGTTACAATATATGATAAAATAGGTACGATGGTTATTGTTGAGACCATTTCTAAATTAAATTGGTTGATGATGCCTTAAGACAAATTAATCTTATTGTTAATATAATGTGTGTCTCTTAAGTTTTAATCTTATAGCTATGGAATCTCAAGTAATCGTTCAAGGTTGCACAAGAAGATCAAGAGATGAAGATCGTCATTGTTAGAGTCATAGTGTTGTATACGAGATCATTAGACTCGATTCATGCTAAGTACTTCAAAACTGACAGTGACATGTCGCTGTGGTTTCTGGCTCTTAAATATTTCGAAAATATTTAACTCTTGAAAATAGTTTTCCAAACTTTTAATCAACATTTTACATTGCGAAAATTCTGGTTTGATCTTTATAAAATGAAAGAAAGCTTTGTGTGTCTTGGAGAAGAGGTAGCTTGCACAAAAAGACACTTGCCAAAAATGGGCTGTTTACTTTTTCTATATTTGGTCACTACCATTTATGCTCTTTCTTGTTGGAAAAAACTACCCTTATTTGTCTAAATGTGTGCTACAAAATTAAGGTGACTAGTAAGCTAGATTACTTGTGCAAGTAATTCATTTTGCTTGCATAAGGGGTCATGGTTTCTTGTGCCTTAATTGACCTTCTTATTTGTTGTTCAAGCTTCAATTGTTTAATATTTTCTAACACTTGTACTTCATTGTAGTGTGTTATTTTTAATGTGAAGTACACTCTACCTTACATTATAAATACCACACTTATTTCATTTGAACAAGTGTGCAACAACAAAGATTAATAAGAAAAAAGACTTTGAGTTTTATTGAGTAAATTATCTTTGCAAAAAAACCGTTTTAACATTTCTTACTTAATTGTTTTGCAAAATATTTTTCTTAATTCTTTTACAAAGAGCTAGTTCGTTGCAACAAAGCATGTATTGTGTTCGATGATCTCGTGTTAGTACTTAATTGTTTTCTTCACTGTTCATTTTGTGAACATTTTGAGAAACACAAGTCTTGTAACAAACGAGTAGAACAAGTCTTAAGATAAAGTTATCTTGAGCAACTAGCAACTCGAAAGAGTTGGGGAAGTCTCTTGGCGGAGTAGCCTTGAGCAATAGTAACTCGAAAGAGTTGGGGAAGTCTCTTAGCGGAGTAGCTTTGAGCATAAGTCTTGGTGCGGAATAGCATTGAGCAAATAGCAACCGGAGTAGGTTGGGGAGTTATTTTATTATTCGGGGTCTTTGTTTGTATGAGTTTACTTCAAAGATGTTTAATAAGATGACGTTGGATGTAGGTCGCGGAGTAGTGACCGAACCAATTTAAAAACAACTTTGAGTTTTGTCTATTTCGTTTTTAATATTTCCGCTGCATTCTGAATTCACTGTTGATTCCACTGTGACATTTACTGGCTGAATCGTTGTTGAATACTTCTTACTTTTTAGTTCTAAGTGTCAACTTCTTCTTTCTTTTAAGTAGTGTCTTAATGATCATAGAGTTTTTTTAAAGAAGCTTTAATTAAGCTTAAAATTTTAAATAGACACCTAATTCACCCCTTCCCCCTCTTAGGTGATCTCGCCCTTGACTCTTCAGTTATGAAAACATGTATCAAATAAAAGAGATATTTTGAGTCACAAGTAATAAGAAAAGAGGTTAAAAAATAGATAAAGAGGTACGATGAAAGTGGTCTCTCAATAACTTATGAGAGAGATAACAAGAGGTAGCTCAAGAGATAAGTCATTTCCAAGTTTTTGTAAGATAATGTGTATTGTACTATTAACCCTCTCATAATTCGAGTGACATTGGTAATTATGGTAATGGCTTTATCACTACCCTTTTACTAATGGCGAGCTCAAAAGTTAATATGTCACTAAGAAATACTCCATTCATCTCATTTTTATGATGGTCTCCTTTTTATATAGAAGGATTTAGGAAAAAATGACGAATTACGAATTTTACCTCTTATATTAAATGAGTTGAGGTCCTAATAGTTTGTTGTAATGTCTTGTATAAAGTCATTTCCAAGCTGATTAGTACAAGGTTGACTGCAATTTTACCTGGTCTGGTTAGCCTCAACTAGGGAGACTTTATTTAAGGTAGAAGTATCATTGAGAACATTCTTATTTAAGATTTAATGAGATTATATAGCAAAAAGAGTTGTTCTTGGAGGTGTATATTCAAACTTGACCTAATGGCTAATGAAGGCCTATGATGGTGTGACTTTGCAGTTTGTTAATGAGATGTTAATTGCCGTAAGCTTTCCTCCCCAGTTCAAGGAGTTAATCATGTTATATGTCACCTATGCTTCCTTTTCTATATTCTTACATGGCGATAGTTTGGTTTTATTCCCCGAGAAAAATGCTCTAAGGCAAGGTGATCATATGTCAACTCTTCTTTTCACACTTTGGAGTATTTAAGCAAAATTCTTGAGCGTGTTGTTAATAATTGGAGTTCGGTTATCATGCTCTCTATAAATAGCTTAAACTCACATTTAATGTTTGTTGATGATTTACTAATGTTATGCGAAGGCGTATGAGTATTGGCAATTTGTGTTGTATTTGCCAGGTTGGTGTAGAGTCTGCTGTTTATATCTTTCAAAGTTGTAGTCAAAGAAACAGAACCTGGCAAGGTGTTGAACAGTGCATGTAATGCAGGCTGAATCCTGCTGATAGACTGCTCAGTTTCGAGTGTAAAAGATGATCCAAGATGAGAAAAAGGACAATGAATACCGATGTTCGTGTTGTCTGGTACCTCATTTGGATGCAGCCAAATCAGGCCAATGTGATAGCTATGCTTATACGCCAGAATGAGATATTAAACAGGTCCAGAAGGTAGTAAAGTGCAGAATTAGTGGTTCTCTGCCTCAAATGCTTCCTTTTAACAATCCTAATGCTACTGCCAATGATCCGCAACAAACTAAGTCAACGTAATTAGTTATTCCATTTTGCACATGCTTTATTATATTGTATATTTTACTTAGTCAATAGTTGTTGTAACCTACCCATGTTTGTAGCTTCTGGTACCTTAACTTTAGAAGGTTTAGTAGCTTAGTTTATCTATATATATTAGCTTGTAACACAGTAATTACATATCAATAACAATCATAATTAAAACCAATACTTTATATGGTATCAGTCTCCTCTACGATCCTACCCCTCCTTCTTCTTATCACTGTTGTATTTGACAAACAAACACCCATGGCAAACTCCAACAATCTCGTTCCCAACACCGGCGAACCCAACAAACCTCTCATCTCAATTTCGTTCCCCACCTGTACAAAATGAACCCCGACAACCTATCGCTCTTGGCGT
This sequence comes from Heliosperma pusillum, assembly GCA_022085475.1. NCBI lineage: Eukaryota > Viridiplantae > Streptophyta > Magnoliopsida > Caryophyllales > Caryophyllaceae > Heliosperma > Heliosperma pusillum. Next base: position 169,383 of record JAIUZE010075007.1, read on the forward strand.
TTCCAAATAACCCGACTCCTTCAAGGCTTCGGTTTATTCTGTTTCCTTGATGGATCCACAAATCCACCACCTAAGACCACCACACCCGCACCCACGACAGAAAAACCCACTCCTGAAGCCGTCCCAAACCCAACCTACAACACTTGGTTCAAACAAGACCAACTTATACTAGGAGCAATCGCAAGTACCCTTCACGACACTGTTGCACCAATAATTCTCGATTGCACTACCTCTCACGACACTTGGAATCTCCTTGCCTCAATGATAATCATTATTTATACACATATTTTATGCCTCCCTTAGACGCATTTAACTCGATTTACCGTCTTTCCTTGCTTATTTCTATGCTATTTTAGCTAGAATATAGATTCTGCCGCTTTTGTTATGTTTTAATGCAGATTGGATGCATTTGGAGCTTTTTGAGTAGATATGAAGCATGGCGGAGTTGGATCGTAGAAGGTTACGTTAGGCACGGGAATCGAGAATGAAAGAGAAGAAATGAAGAAAAATCGAAGAAACGAGGCTTTTGTAGGGAGGCTAGCCTTGCTCGGTCGAGTCGCACTGTGTTCATGCTCGATCGAGCAGAATCCCTATGTTTTCGGCGGCTTTTCCTATTTTCCTAAACTTTAACCTAATTAATTTGACCTTTTGTATTATAAAAAGAAAGCTCGTCTTTCATAATTAGACATGCTTTCTCATGCTTTTTAATACTTTTATGCTTTAAATCAGAAACCCTAATTTAGCTTGCTTTGCCTCTGGATTGTATTCATCAAAGACGATTGCCTTTAGTACAAGCTTGTAATCGGTATTCTTCAATCTTTCTTCGTTATTCAATTTAATTGCCTTCTAGTTCTTTAATTATTCTTTGTTCATCCTTTCATTATTGTTAATCATGTTTACTTTAATTATTATTGTTGTTGTTTATATCGTTATGAGTAGCTAAATTCCTTTCTAGGGTTGAAAGGGGATCTAGGATTGTTAGAAGGGGTAGATTAATTAATTGAATTTCAATTGCATGGTTATCGTTTGATTATCGTTTTAATTCTAGTTGTTTGATTACTGGCCAGGATTAATTAACTAGTCTCGCGAATTAGGATTGACACCGACCGGGTTAAGACTAAGATAGGCTACGATAATTGAATAGAACTCGTTTAATGACAACGATCGCATGTTAAATTGTAGATATAAAGGGCATAATTGAATCGACCGATCTTGTGACCTTAGATAACTTTATTGCATGGTAGTTGACTTCATCCTTACCCCTGAACAATAATTCTAGTGAATCTAAGACCCTAGACTTTTAATCTCATTGTTTTCAACCTTATTAGTTTGTTATTGCTTATTATTAGTTGTTATTATTATTAGTTGTTATTGTCATTGTTATTATTTATTGTTATTGATGATTGCTTTTAGTATAGAACTCAATCTCAAACCCCGAATTGTTACTTTAGAGACGAACTTAGTTTTACAGATTAGAATACTACCGCCTCCCTGTGGATTCGATACCTTACTTACCCCTGACTATTAGTTAGTAGTGAATTATTTTTACTTTGATTATAAGGTGACACGACTTTACCCTTATCAAATTTGGCGCCGTTGCCGGGGAGGCAACAGTTTTCTGTTTGTTTCTACTTAGTTTGTCTTTTTCGTCTCAGGGAACCTAAGTTCCTTGAGACCGTTCTCATCCTTTTCTTTAGTTTTTGTTTATGCCCAGGTGGTCTAGGTCCGTTCTCGTGCCCTACGAATCCGAACCAGAGAAGACTCTCCGGTCTAGACAAAACTTTTGGAAGGAATTCAAGAAGCGGAAGACTTGAGTACGCTTGAAACAGTTTACGCCGAATTCGTCGCAGAAAAACCATCCTTAGAAGAGGATACACCTATTTCTGCACCCACTACAACTATGCCTACTCTAGCCAGCCATTCGGAGCCTACCGTTGCATCTATTCCCAAGGGATTTCAACTCCCTACTACGGGTAATAGTACTTTTGAGATTCGTCCATCTTATATCTCTTTGGTGGAGCGAAACATATTTGGAGGGAGCCCTACTGAGGAGCCTGCTAAGCATATGGAGAATTTCACCAACTATTGTTGCTCTATTCCTTTAACGGGAGGAGTGACGCAAGATCAGATTAAGTTGGTGTTGTTTCCCTTTTCACTACGAGACGGGGCAGAAGATTGGTTGAGTGAGTTAGATATGGCTGCACTTGGCATCACCGATTGGAATTCTTTGGCTCTTGCATTCTATAAAAGATATTTTACGCCACAGAAAACCAATGCCTTTCGAAGTCAAATCACAAGTTTCAAACAAGATCCAAATGAGAACTTTAATGAGGCATGGGTTCGCTTCAAAAAGCTTGTCAAGTCTGTTCCACATCATGGTTTTGATACTTGGTTTCTATGCAACCAATTTTATAATAGGTTATATGATGATCAGAGGACGTTGTTAGATTCTGCTTTTAATGGGAGATTCCAAAATAACACTACTGATGCCAATGCTTGGAAGTTAATTGATGAGATGGCTACTCACACTGCTGAGTATGGGAATCCTAGGGGTAATGTGAGGAGAGGAGGTTCGGATAATGCAGTTGCAGCTCAGTTGGAGGCATTAACAGCCAAAATTGCCGAGTTACAAACTTCAAAGTCCTTAGAAAATAAGCAAACGGTTCATGCCATGGTTCAACAAGAGCCAACCTGTGAACGATGTGGTACTATGGGGCATAATGCAGTGGAATGTATGAGTACGGTTGAGCAAGTACTTGCCTTTCAATCTTTTAAGCAAGGTACACCTTACTCCAATTTTTACAATGAAAGGACAAAAGAGCATCCCAATTTCTCCTACCGAAGTCAGAATGTTCTTAATCCTACCCCACCGCCACATCAGAAACAAGGTTCTTCTTATGTGATTCCTCAGAATCGCAATTTCCAAGGTAATTACAATCGTTCCAATCAAGGAGGCCAAAACTTTCAACAACCTCCACCTCCACCACCTCCAACTAATGACATGGCGGAATTGAAAGCCATGTTGCAGCAGAGTCTTATGATACAACAAAAGCAACATGCTCAGATCTCACAGTTGATAGCTCATAACAAGATGGTTGATACTCAAATTGCCCAAATGACAATTCAAAATCCACATAAACAACCAGGTAATCTTCCTTCTCAAGGACACCCTCCACATGAACAAGCCAATGCTATCACTTTGTGGAGTGGAACCCATTACAAAGGCCCCGAAATGATAGGGGATGAAACCAATGAAAGCTTGGAAGTAGCTGATCAAAGTTCCAAAAACAGCGAAAAAGGGGCTGAAATTAAGGTTGCTCGATCGAGCAGAACCCCCTTGATCGATCGAGCAACCCTTGAAAAAGTTGAAAATTCTGCTAAAAAAGTTCGTGAAAGTTACTGTTCTGAAAAACCCGATCGAGCAACCCCTCTGCTCGATCGAGCAACCCCTCTGCTCGATCGAGCAACCCCTGATCAGGATGATAACACTTCTAATTCATCTTCCAAAGCCAAAGAAGCCGAGCCAATTGTCATTGCACTTCCCTTTCCGCACCGCCAACATAAATCCAAGCTTGATAAACAGTTTGGGAGGTTTATGGAAGTGGTCAAGAATTTGCAAGTGAGTGTCCCTTTTACCGAGTTGATCACTCAAGTGCCGGCTTATGCAAAGTTCATGAAAGACATATTGACAAGGAAGCGGTCCTTTAATGAAGTGGAGACGGTTGCATTTACTGAGGAATGCAGTGCTGTGTTGCAATCCAGATCACCACCAAAGTTAAAGGATCCAGGGAGTTTTTCTATTCCTTGTAATATAGGTTGCTTAGCTATAGATAAAGCCCTTTGTAATTTAGGGGCTAGTGTTAGTGTTATGCCATTTTCTATATGCAAAAAGCTTAATATGGGTCAACTTACTGTTACAACCATGACCTTACAAATGGCCGACCGTTCTATTAAACATCCTTTGGGGATTTTAGAAGACGTACCGGTTCGAGTAGGGAAGTTTTTCATACCAGTTGACTTTGTTGTCTTAGATATGGCTGAGGACACCCAAATTCCTATCATCTTGGGACGACCATTCCTCCATACTGCGGGGGCGGTTATAGATGTTAAGAATGGGAGACTTACACTAACAGTGGGTGATGATACAATCACTTTCAATTTAGACAATGTAATGAAACACCCCATGTTAGAAGAGACATGTCATAGAGTCGATATTGTTGATTTATCTATTGATGACTGTCTTTCTTTGTGATTGAATAGGGATCCTATGGAGATCGCCTTAATTTTCAGCACTGCTGAAGCTGGAAGCTCACGGAGTGAAGAAGTAGTTGAGATGGAAAAACTGCTGACATGAGAGGACTGCAAGGCACAGAAGGTTTATAGCTTAGGTAACCCCCCTAAGGTTACCGAGGTAAAGAAACCTGAACTTAAACCCCTGCCCTCTCATCTTAAGTATGTTTTCCTTGATTCCCATGAGATGAATCCTGTAATTGTCAGTGCTAGCCTATCTGAAAGCCAACTTTCTGATTTGTTGGTAGTTTTAAAAAGACACAAAAAGGCTATAGGTTATAGCATTGACGATTTACAAGGTATTAGTCCTGACTTTTGTATGCACCGCATCCACTTAGAAGAAGACCATAAACCTTGTAGGCAGGGTCAACGTCGTCTGAACCCCACTATGCACGAGGTAGTTAGAAAAGAGGTGCAAAAATTGTTAGATGCGGGAATCATATATGCTATTTCTGATTCCAAGTGGGTTAGTCCTGTTCAGGTAGTCCCTAAGAAGGGAGGGACTACAGTCGTCACTAATGAGAAAAACGAGCTCATATCTACTAGACTAGTGACTGGGTGGAGGATGTGTATTGATTATAGGAGGCTGAATGTAGCCACTAGAAAAGACCACTTCCCTCTTCCCTACATTGACCAAATGTTAGAGCGTCTAGCCTGTCATAAATATTTTTGTTATCTAGACGGCTACTCGGGATTGTTTCAGATCCCCATTCATCCTGACGATCAGGAAAAGACTACCTTCACATGCCCTTATGGTGTCTTTGCTTACCGAATAATGCCTTTTGGGTTATGTAATGCCCCTGCCACCTTTCAACGTTGTATGATGGCTATATTTTCTGATTATATCGAGTCTATTATGGAGGTCTTTATGGATGACTTCAGTGTTTATGGGACCGATTTTGATAGTTGTTTAGCTAATCTGACTAAAGTCTTACAACGTTGTGAGAAGAGTAAACTTGTGTTAAACTGGGAGAAGTGCCACTTCATGGTAACTGAAGGATTTGTACTTGGTCATTTGGTGTCTGGACGAGGCATCCAAGTGGATAAAGCTAAAGTGGAAGTGGTTGAGCAATTACCGTACCCGGTGAATGTTAAAAGTGTTAAAAATTTCCTTGGTCATGCGGGGTTCTATCGCCGTTTTATTAAGGATTTTTCAAAGATTGCTCAACCAATGACTAAGCTTCTCCATAAGGATGCCCCGTTTGTGTTTACTGATGAGTGTGTTAAGTCTTTTGACAGGATTAAACAAGCTCTAATCTCAGCTCCTATTATCCAGTCTCCTGATTGGACATTGCCGTTTGAGATAATGTGTGATGCCAGTGACTATGCAGTTAGGGCTGTTTTGGGGCAAAGGAAGGATAAGTAACTATGCTACCACTGAAAAGGAGTTACTTGCGGTTGTCTTTGCTTTGGATAAGTTTAGAGCCTATCTTGTGGGTTCTAAGGTGACAGTCTACACTGACCATGCAGCACTGAAATACTTGTTAGCTAAGAAGGAAGCCAAACCTCGGCTTATTTGTTGGATCTTGTTGCTACAAGAATTTGATTTGGAGATCCGGGATAAGTCAGGTGCTGAGAATGTGGTTGGTGACCATTTGTCTCGTTTAAGGTTCTAAGGGGGAGATTCCATCCACATTGATGATTCGTTTGCTGATGATCATCTCCTTGCCATTACCATGGAAACTCCATGGTTTGCCGATTATGCTAACTTCTTGGTTGGGGGAATTATGCCTCTGGACCAATCCTATCAGCAAAAGAAGAGGTTTCAACACGATGTCAAGAGGTATTTTTGGGATGATCCTTATCTATTCCGGGAATGTGCCGACGGCATTTATCGACGATGTATTCCAGAGGGTGAGGTACATGCTATCCTTTCGCATTGTCACTCTTCTTCATATGGCGGTCATCATGGTCCCTCAAGAACATTTGCTAAAGTTATGCAGTCGGGTTTTTATTGGCCGACTATTCTCAAGGATGCTACTACATTTGTCCGTTCTTGTGACGCATGTCAAAGGACGGGTAACATTTCGCAAAGGCATGAGATGCCTCAAACGGGTATTTTGGAAGTTGAGATATTCGATGTTTGGGTTATTGACTACCAAGGGTCATTCCCATCTTCCCATGGTAACCAATATATTCTAGTAGCGGTAGACTATGTCTCCAAATGGGTGGAAGCCATTGCCACTCCCACTTGCGATGCCAAGCAGTTGTTAAACTGTTTCAGAAGATCATTTTCCCACGATTTGGGGTTCCTCGTGCTCTCATTAGCGATGGAGGAAAGCATTTCAATGAGCGCCATCTTAACTCTTTATTGAAGAAATATGGTGTTACACATCGTCGGGGGTTAAGTTATCATCCGCAGACAAGTGGTCAGGTAGAGGTTTCTAATAGGGAGATTAAGTCTATCCTTGAGAAAGTCGTGAGTAAACCTAGGAAGGACTGGAGTCGTAAGCTCGATGACACCTTAAGGGCTTACAGAACTGCTTTTAAGACTCCAATTGGTGCTTCTCCATACCGGTTAGTCTATGGCAAGGCGTGCCATTTACCGGTAGAACTTGAGCATAGGGCTATGTGGGCCATAAAAGAGCTTAATATGGATCCCTCACTGGCGGGTGAGAAACGACTTATGCAATTGAACGAGCTTGATGAGTTTCGATTGCATGCCTATGATAGTGCTCGGGTTTATAAGGAGAAGACCAAGAAATGGCATGACAAGCATATCATGCAGCGGGAATTTAAAATTGGTGATAAAGTATTATTATTTAACTCCCGTTTGCGTTTTTTTCCAGGTAAACTCAAGTCCAGATGGCCGGGACCGTTCACAGTCACCGAGGTGAACAAGTTTGGGTCGGTTTCACTACAAACCGACAAGGGTGCAATTTTTAAAGTCAATGGTCAACGCTTGAAGATCTATTATGATGGAGCTTTTATTGGAGTGATAGAGGCCGTCGGCCTCTTCACTCTTGATAAATCACCATGACTTTGAGGTAATACGGTCGTGCGGGACCAATATAAACCAGCGCTAACCGGGAGGCAATCCGGCATTTACTTGTAATTCATTTGTAAATTTCATTTCAATTAGCGTAGTTATTAATGTTATAGTTAAATTAGATTTAATTTGGATAGTTAATATAGTTGTGCTTTCTTGAGTGCGGTGAGGGAGCGATCTAACAACTTTATTGAGTATTTGCAGCTAAACAAAAAATTGGAAGTCGCTTTAATAATGAAGAAACGAAAAGAAAGAAAGGAGAAAGGAAGAGAAAAACGAGAAAAATATGCACATGATAGGTTGATCGATCGAGCAAACCTAGCGCTCGATCGAGTTTTCATGCACACCACACATCCAGCCACTTGAGCGAATTCAAAAATCAAGTTTTTTTAGGTTGCTCGATCAAGCAGACCTGAACTGCTCGATCGAGTCGATCCGTTCCGACCGGTCCCGAGGCCTTAAACACAGGTTTTCCCCAAATTTTTCTTCATTATCTTCTTATTTCGTCACTTTGCTTTTCTCCCTCACCCTTATTCCATCATAACACTCACTCAAACTCATTCACATCATCAATTAGTCATCATAATAGCATCAACAATCATTATTTTACTTGTTTTAAGTTCAATTTGTGAAGAAATTGGTGTTCTTGCTCCCTTCTTTTGCCCAAATCGTGAATCTAGGGTTTGCTTCTTATTTCTTCAATTTTGTGCTTCTAATTCATTGTTGTTGCTTCCTAGCTTTGTTATTTAGTAATTAATCACTCTTGCATTGCTAATTGCTCCGTCTTTCTTGCGTTTTAGACTCAAATTTGAATTTTTTTTCGAGTTAGGGTTTGCCAATCCGTCTTTTTGAGCATATAGTTGTGTTTGTGTGTTTATTTACTTCAATTAGCCATGTCTAGACAAGTAGGACCTAGCAAGCGTCGTAGAGAACCCTGTCTTGTTCGACAACCCGAAGTAGAAGCGATTTCGAGTAACCCAACTTACCCTTGGATCGTTTTTAGCACGCAAGAGCAAGATGACCGTTTTGCCATGCTTATGGGTCGTCCTATGGACCCTACTCGTTGTGTGTGACCCATCGTTCTCCGTGCCCTCGGTTTTGGTAATGCTTTGTTTGATATGTTTGACCGAATTGGATTCGGTGGGTTATATTCCCTTAATGAGCTTTCGTATCGACCTTTGACATTAGAACTTTTCAGTTCCTATGATTGGGACGAGACCAATAAACGTGTGTCTTTTAGGTTGCTTAATCGGGATTTTGTGTTGTCGTATGCTGAATTGGCTAACCATCTAGGTCTTTCTCTTGGTGACGATGATGCTTTTGTTGCTATTCCTTCCGGATTTCAAGCCGTTGATTATTTTACTCTATTTACTGGTCTTCCTGATGCACGTGTTAATGCTATGGCGGTCAATGATGTGCAACATCCTTGTCTAAGGTTGTTTTTGCGTTTCTTTAGCATCCTTTTGTTTGCCAGGAAGGACCTGAGTAAGTTAAATTCTCATGAGGTCTTATTACTTGCTTCTACCCTCAACCCCAAGCATGAGAATGATTTTTATTTCCACCCGGTCGGTTTGGTGTGCTATGCTTTCTGGAGGGTCAATTCCTCTACCCAGCATTCTTTAGATTGTGGTGCCTTAGTCACTAGGTTGGCTAGGCGACTTGCAGGGTTTGTGGGGGGGGGGGGGGGGGGGAACCGTAGATATACCCCAATGACCACCAATCATGACCCTAGAGTAGACGCAGGAGTACCTAACGTCACCCCTTTGCTGGATTAATGGCGTTAGGTAACGACTAGTTTCAGTGGCGGAGTAAGGGGTCACAGTGGATAGCTCTTTCCCGATAGGGATAACCATCTACCTTCTACAGAGCGGTTACCCACTCATGATCCATGAGACTGGACCTACCCCCCCCCCCCCTCGTTCTTTTGTGGTTCCACTTGAGACTGTTTTTACTTTGGCCGAGAACTGTCGACCTCGTCGGCGGATTACCCCATCTTCTACTGCTCAGACGACCACCACCCGGCTTCACAGTTTGCACCTACCCCAGCTCCTTACCCTCACCCTCCACCTGCTTACACCTATGATCTGACTTTGGAGAGGGAGATTAGGATTCACCAAGGAATTAACAATGATTTGGTGATAAGGGACTTTGGGAGAACCTTATGCGGACCGATCTTAATGCCACTGCTGGTTGGACTCCGCCGAGCTACTACCGAGGTCCGGGTGACGAGACTGGTGTGTTTGATAATTATGGGGTGACTTCTCAACAGTTTTCCCAGGAGTTTAGTCACGATTATGGTTGCCTGGGTCGTTCTTGGTATAGTCCCATCCGACCGGATGCTCCAGTTGGTGGGTTTGGTGAGCCATTTCGGGCTTCTTCTTCTGGTGCTGCTCAGCGGGATGATGATGATGATGATGATGAGCAGTAGTGACAGTTGGTCACTATGCCCCCATTTTTGCAGCTGGTTTGGGGGAGGCTATGTTTATAAAGATGGTATTATCTATCCTTGTACTTTCTTTTATGGTATTATCTTTTAGTTATTTCCCTTTTTCCCTTTGTTAGTTGTGTCCTTTAGGTTGCTGCTGTTGGTTGATTGTGTGATTGCTGTGTTGTTAGCGTCACACTGAGGACACTGTGACATTTAGGTTTGGGGGAGAGTCTAAATTTATGTTGTGTGTTTATTTCCGTTGTGTGAAAGAAAAAAAAAATTCATAAAAATTTAAAAAATTTAAAAAATCCAAAAACATGTTTTTATTTTACTAGGTCGAGTCTTGAGGAATTGAATAACAATGATGATAATTTGCATTGTTTCTGCATTTGAATCCCAAATAAGTTATCCATGTACATTGTTTTGACTTACTAGTTTTGAAAACAAAGCTCATTGTACAAGTCTTGACCGTTTTTGACATACCTTATGCTAATTAGATTTGGCAGTTTTTGTTGGTAAACCACTTAAAATTCTGAGGTCTATAGAGCTTCTTAGGCCAGGAACATCAATAAACTGGTCTCATTGTTTTTAGGCTTGAGTGTGGTACTACTTGTGGAATGTGTAACATCAAATTGCATAAGTGTGACATTCGTTTCTTGATACTATACGCGTTCGTCTGATAAGTGCGTGAGGAAAGGTGGTTTTTTTTTGTTCAAATAAGCCTCACATAGCCAAAAAGACTTGATTTTATACCTTTATTATTGAGGTCTTTATATTTAGCCAATTTGAGCCTTTTGTAGCCTGTTTTACAAGCCATATGATAGCTACATTCCTAGAATTTGCCTACCTTATCGGGACAGTCGCAGTTGCATGTTTTTCTTATCTACTTGTCTACTATGGTTGGGTCGGGATTTCAAAAATAATATCAAATGGGTGTAGCAAGTATGTTGGCAATTGTGTCATTTATTCCCTTTGTTGAAAAAAAATGTTGTGAAGCAAAAAAAAGAAAAGAAAGAGATTTGAAAAGAAAAAGAGAAGAATGAAAAAAAGATTTGAAAAGAAAAAAAAAGAATAAGAGAAAAAAAAAGAATAAAAAATATGTTGCTTCATTGAATTATTCAAGGGATAATGAAAGGGATTATACTAGAGTCTAATCCATTTTTCAGAGAGCAATATCGATCTCTCTCTTGTGTTGTCAAAATTTAAGATGATTTCTCTAGTTGGTGTTAGTTTGTGCTAATCTTGTAGATTTGTTTTGGTAAGTGTCGCTGCGACTACCAATCTTAGCCCCACATTCCCTTACGTGCCTTGACACAATCCATTTCTTTACCTTCACCCATTTGCTTCCCTTTTTGTCCAGATTCATGTACTTTTTAGCGAATGCGTATTTGTTGGGGAAATTACAATCACATTAGAATGCATGCATGTTTCATAAGTTGAGTGAGTGTTTCTATTTCTTTCTATCTTCACAAAAATCACATTTACATAAAACTTATGAGTGCATGAGTGAATCCGCGAGAATCCGACAAATTGAGCCTTGCAAGATTGAAAGGTATTTGGTTTTTGTCTATATTACGGTATCATGTAAAATCTTGGAATATGAGCTGCGTTTTCTACTTTCCCGTGCCTTTAAATTTGTTTTATTGGTACAACTTGGTCATTACTTTGTTATAGATATGGATAGCTTGGGATTTGTATGTGCATTAACATTAGCTTTGAGTTTTTCATTCACCATTTGTATGTTTGTCCTTGTATAGTGTTGAGTGCTTTACTTAGGGACAAGCAAAGGATTGGTTTGGGGGAGTTTGATGATCATTATTTATACACATATTTTATGCCTCCCTTAGACGCATTTAACTCGATTTACCGTCTTTCATTGCTTATTTCTATGCTATTTTAGCTAGAATATAGATTATGCCGCTTTAGTTATGTTTTAATGCAGATTGGATGCATTTGGAGCTTTTTGAGTAGATATGAAGCATGGCGGAGTTGGATCGTAGAAGGTTAGGCACGGGAATCGAGAATGAAAGAGAAGAAATGAAGAAAAATCGAAGAAACGAGGCTTTTGTAGGGAGGCTAGCCTTGCTCGGTCAAGTCGCACTGTGTTCATGCTCGATCGAGCAGAATCACTTTGCTCGATCGAGCAACCTATGTTTTCGGCGGCTTTTCCTATTTTCCTAAACTTTAACCTAACTAATTAGACCTTTTGTATTATAAAAAGAAAGCTCGTCTTTCATAATTAGACATGCTTTCTCATGCTTTTTAATACTTTTATGCTTTAAATCAGAAACCCTAATTTAGCTTGCTTTGCCTCTGGATTTTATTCATCAAAGACGATTGTCTTTAGTTCAAGCTTGTAATCGGTATTCTCAATCTTTCTTCGTTATTTAATTACCTTCTTGTTCTTAATTGTTCTTTGTTAATCCTTTCATAATTGTTAATCATGTTTACTTTAATTATTATTGTTGTTGTTTATATCGTTATGAGTAGCTAAATTCCTTTCTAGGGTTGAAAGAGGATCTAGGATTGTTAGAAGGGGTAGATTAATTAATTGAATTGCAATTGCATGGTTATCGTTTGATTATCGTTTTAATTCTAGTTGTTTGATTACTGGCCAGGATTAATTAACTAGTCTCGCGAATTAGGATTGACACCGACCGGGTTAAGACTAAGATAGGCTACGATAATTGAATATAACTCGTTTAATGATAGCGATCGCATGTTAAATTGTAGAACTAAAGGGCATAATTGAATCGATCGATCTTGTGACCTTAGATAACTTTATTGCATGGTAGTTGACTTCATCCTTACCCCTGAACAATAATCCTAGTGAACCTAAGATCCTAGACTTTTAATCTCATTGTTTTCAACCTTATTAGTTGTTTATTGCTTATTATTATTAGTTGTTATTATTATTAGTTGTTATTGTCATTGTTATTATTTATTGTTATTGTTGATTGCTTTTAGTTTAGAACTCAATCTCAAATCCCGAATTGTTACTTTAGAGACGAACTTAGTTTAACAGATTAGAATACTACTGCCTCCCTGTGGATTCGATACCTTACTTACCACTGACTATTAGTTAGTAGTGAATTAGGTTTACTTTGATTAAGGTGACGCGACTTTACCCTTATCACTCAACATATGCCAACCCATCCCGTGGCCACATTCTTCAATTAAAAGACTGTCTCAAAAACATAACCCACAGTGATAAATCCATCACTGATTATATGCTTGAAATAAAAACTTGTGCCGCTAACCTCGCTCAACTCGGAAAACCAGTCGATAGTGAAGACATCACGAGCCAAATACTTGATGGCCTCGACCAAACCCTTTATAAATCCGTCATAGATGCCATTCGTGCTCGTGACGTACCTATAACCTTTGATGCCCTACATGAAAAACTCATTAATCCTGAACTCATTATAAACAAACAATCTGTCAACACCACACCCTTCACTCCCTCCGCGCATGCGGCTGTTACCCGTCACTACCCCAACCAATCTCGACCGTTCCAGCACCCAACTCACCACCCTACTGCCACTCAAACTCCAAACCAAAACCGACAACCATATTATAAGAACAACAACAACCATGACCATTACAACAATCGACCCAAACCATGTAAGGGAAAATGCCAATATTGTCGCTCTACGGGTCATGTCATTAGTGGCTGTCCAGATTTTAAACGCGACTACCCGAACATTGTCTTCCCTCCACCACCACCTCGACAAAACCGCCCCTATGCCCACACTGCCACAGTCTCGCAACAACCCACCTCCTCTTATCTCATTGATAGTGGGGCTTCTCACCATGTCACGAATGACCTCCAAACCCTCTCTATGCACCAACCCTATGATGGACCCGATGATTTAATTATCGGCGATGGCTCGTCCCTTCCTATCACCCACATTGGTTCATACTCTATCTCTACTCATACTCATACCCTTATTTTTTAATAATGTGCTTATTGTACCAACTATATCACGCAACTTACTTTTCGTATCTCAATTGTGTCTTGATAATCATGCAATTGCACTTTTCTCACAAACTTCCTTTTGTTATAAGGAAACTACGACGGGGGCGACTCTCCTTCTAGGGCCATACCATGTCGGCTCCTATCAATGGCACCCGTCTCCACCAAAGCCCATCGCAAACTTAGCCGTCTCTACCCCTAGCAGCTTGTGGCACAACCGCTTAGGACATCCTTCTTTAGCAACTCTCAAATTATTAAATTCAGCATTTAATTTCCGTATTTCGAATTTTTTACATTGTAATGCTTGTTTAACTAATAAAAGTCACAAGCTTCCATTTTCCGATTCAACACTATTTTCTACCGCTCCACTTGACCTTATTTTCTCCGACGTTTGGTGTTCCCCTATCTCATCTCACGACTCTTTTAAATATTACATTATATTTGTCGATCACTTTTCCCATTATTTTTGGCTTTATCCAATTAAAAACAAATCCGTCTCTTTAACAATCTTTAATCAATTCAAAGCCCTTGTTGAGAATTACTTTAAGAAACCAATTAAACAATTCTATTCCGACAATGGTGGCGAATACAAAAAACTCACACCCACCCTCCTTAACTCGGGAATTAACCATCTCACTTGCCCTCCTCACACTCCCGAACAAAATGGCTTTGCCGAACGCCGGCACCGCCATGTTGTTGAAACGGGTCTCGCCCTTCTCACTCAAGCTCAAATGCCTCTCACTTTTTGGCCACTCGCTTTTTCCGTTGTCACTTATTTAATTAATCGACTACCATCCACCGCATTAAGTAATGTTTCTCCTCACAAAATTATTTTCAACCAAAATCCCAATTACCAAAAACTTCGACCATTTGGTTGTCTATGCTACCCTTGGCTCCGACCTTACAACAACCACAAACTCGAACCCAAATCAAACCCATATGTGCTTGCTGGATATTCTATAACCCAAAGTGCTTATCTTTGTCTTGAACCCGTCTCTAAACGAATCTACACCTCGCGTCATGTTAAATTTGTTGAAACCGAATTTCCCTATGTCGTGCTCACTTAATCGTCTCCCTCGACTTTACCTTCTCCGGACAGGTGGTGCACATTCACCCTTCCCATTCTCCCTCCATTTGTCGACCCCACCCCCGGTGTCACACCACCGTCCCCACCTCCTCCTCCCAATACCGAGACCTCTACCACCTCGACACCCTCACCACATTCGCCTCCACCCCTTCCTCCCAATACCGAATCGCCCCTAGCCTCCTCTTCGCCCTCCACACCTGCCTCCTCTAACCCCTCCTCCCCTGCCATCTCCCCACCACCGCCTCCACCACTGCCCCCTCCTAGCAACCGTGATGTCACCAGACTATGTCACAACATCATAAAACCCAACCCAAAATACTTCAAAACAGCCAAGACAGCCACTCTTTCTCTAACTAATACAACCCCGACAATAACCAAACAAGCCCTTGTTGACCCACAATGGCGGCATGCCATGACCGAGGAACACCAAGCTCTCTTACGCAACCAATCCTGGACTCTCGTACCCAAAAACCAAGCCCCTAATATTGTTGGATGCAAATGGGTCTTTCGAGTAAAATAAAATGTTGATGGAAGTATTAAACAACACAAAGCGAGGCTCGTTGCCAAAGGGTTTCACCAACGACCCGAAATCGACTACTCGGAAACTTTTAGTCCGGTGATTAAACCAACTACTATTTGTCTCATTTTAACCATTGCTGTCACTCAAAAATGGCATCTTCATCAATTGGATATAAACAACGCTTTTATACAAGGTACGTTACATGACTCTGTTTTTATGACACAACCACCCGGGTTTGTTGACCCGGAAAAACCCGACTATGTGTGTAAACTTCAAAAAGCTATCTATGGTCTCAAACAAACACCGAGAGCATGGTACACCTCCCTGAAGTCGCACCTGGTCAGTCGCGGTTTTCGAAACTCTCTTTCGGATCCGTCACTTTTTATTTTACGCACACCACAAATTACACTATTTGTCCTCGTCTATGTCGACGATATTATCGTCACTGGACCGAACCGAGACCACATCACCCAATTTATTTCACAATTGTCTAAAACCTTTTCCCTAAAAGATTTAGGCCCTCTTTCTTTTTTCTTAGGAATAGAGGTTACACCTACCAAAACCGGGTTACACTTAAATCTAACCAAATATTTGTCCGACCTTCTTCATAAATTTAATTTCCAGGAATGTAAACTTGCTTTTACACCTATGATATCTCACCCCCCCTCTTATAGCTGAACCCTTACAACCCATTGAAAATGAAACTGACTATAGGGCTATAATTGGTAGCTTACAATACCTTTCACTGACCCGACCCGATATTGCGTTTTCGGTCAATAAACTAACACAATTTTTAACACACCCGACAAATACTCACAGGCTTGCACTAAAACGGCTATTACATTATTTACGTGGTACTTTACATCTCGGTATTCACTTCAGTCACTCGTCCTCACTCCGTCTTCACGCTTATTGTAACGCTGATTGGGGCACTGATCCATCAGATTACGTGTCAACAACTGGGTACCTAGTCTACTTGGGTGGAAATCCTATTTCTTGGTCCTCTAAAAAGCAGCGTGCTCTCTCTCAATCCTCCACGGAAGCCGAGTTCCGTGCCATTGCTGCTACGACTCCAGAATTATTGGGGCTCAATTCGCTTCTTCATGAACTTGGTATCACTACTATCCCAGCTCCAACTATTTATTGTGATAATTTAAGTGCCACACACTATTCCGCAAATCCGGTTTTTCACTCTCGGTAAAGCATCTTGCCATTGCCTTTCATTTTGTCAAAGAGCAAGTCCGTCAAGGTACGATTCGAATACAACACATAATTGGAACGGACCAGCTAGCTGATACTTTAACGAAGCCGTTGCATAAACCCCGATTCCTTGAGTTATCTTCCAAGATTGGTCTCCGTCTACGACCGTCCATCTTGAGCGGGAATGTTAACAATCCTAATGCTACTGCCAATGATCCGCAACAAACTAAGTCAAAGTAATTAGTTATTCCATTTTGCACATGCTTTATTGTATATTTTACTTAGTCAATAGTTGTTGTAACCTACCCATGTTTGTAGCTCTTGGTACCTTAACTTTAGGAAGTTTAGTAGATTAGTTTATCTATATATATTAGCTTGTAACACAGTAATTACATATCAATAACAATCATAATTAAAACCAATACTTTATACTTCCTACCAAAGATTGAAGATGGTTTGATACTATTCATATTCTGAGTAATTGATATATTATTGTTAAATAGCCTTGTTTAGATGGCTGAAAAATAATGTATGTTTATGGTTGTGATTAATGAAAAGATTACATTTACCTAAAAAACATATCATCTAAATCACCTACTTTAGGACGAGAAAGTAGGATCAAAATGGCAAGTAATGGGGGTGATATAGAGAGTTATCAATAAAATAGGTGACGTTAAAGGTGTGAGCTAGGCGGGGTCGGCGCGGGTTAAGCTGGGCAAGGAGTGTGGGCTAAGTGACAACATCCCATGCAAGACATTAAACGAGGACCTGGCTAGGTCAGGACAATGTTGTGCCAGTTTTATTTAGCACTAGCTTGACCCACTGAGTTGCGAGCCAGTGTCAAGCCGAAATGGGCCTTTATTCATTTTTTTGTGTGTTTGGACCGGGCCGGGCTGAGGAAGTCGTGGCACTAGCCCGCCCGAGGAGATATATGGGTTGTGCCTTGCTTGGCTTAGTGCTGACCGGGTTGCTAGCTATCGGCCCACGAAGCCTGATGGGTCAATTTTAAACCATAAGTGCACGGTATTATTATAGCACTTAAGGGTCAATCCTCGAAGAGGAATAATAGATTACAATGCTTAGCTAAGTAGAATAAAAAAAGATGAATGGTTTGATTAATTAATGAATTTAAGCTAAATGAGTACTATATTAATGCAAGTGCTATATACTATAATAACAATCTTGAATTATATGAGGTTAATTCAATAATAAAAGACACTAGGACACGTTCTTTCCATCGACAATTGCATCAACCATCACAATCCCATTAATTAACTGTCAAGGAAGTGTGTTAGGGTTAAACGCCTCAAATTCGCCAAACACTTCCCTCATGGGTTCGTGTTTGGACAATAGTAACCTCAGCTTACACACTTCCCTTCCAGGTCCATAAGTCGGACTCCCCACTGCAACATCCTAATACCCAAATACGCGCGCCATTTGATTTCAAGATTCCCAAAGGTTGGTGAATGTTGTTAAGCCCATGATAGCTTCTCGGTCATCTCAATCCTTTTTTTAACGGTAAACTTCAAATCATCAACCAAAGGCACCGTCCTTGAGTTGTCCCTCTCGGGTTCAACTCAAGTTGACAAGTAGTCTAAATGTGGTAGTCGATTCTCAACCCAATTACTTCTCATTGATGGTCAAGGGTAAAAGCCAATAAGGATCCTAATTTGATCACTAAGCAAGACAAACCCATTTGTTAACCCTAACTAACTTCTAAACAACCAACTCAAGTGGGATCAGTCAAGATGATCACTATTTATATACATATTTTATGCTTCCCTTACTTACATATAACTCGATTTACCGTCTTTCCCTGCTTATTTCTATGCTATTTTAGCTAGAATATCGATTCTGCCGCTTCTATTATGTTTTAATGCAGATTGGATGCATTTGGAGCTTTTTGAGTAGATATGAAGCATGATGGAGTCGGATCGTAGAAGGTTAGGCACGGAAATCGAGAGCAATGAAGAACGAATGAAGAAAACGAAGAAACGAGCCAAAATGAAGGATGCTCAATCGAGTTGAAGCCCTTGCTCGATCGAGTCGTAATGTTGTCATGCTCGATCGAGCAGAAGTCCCTTGCTCGATCGAGCAACCTACTTTTTGACTGCTTTTTCGTATTTTCCTAAACTAGTTTAACCTAATTAATTAGATTTGTATTATAAAAGAAAAGCTCATCTTTCATAATTAGGTATGCTATAAAATTAGATGCTTTAATATTAGAAACTCAAGTTTTCTTTGCTTTGCCTCTGGATTTTATTCATCAAGACGATTGTCTTTAGT
The DNA here is from genome assembly GCA_022085475.1 of Heliosperma pusillum. Taxonomy (NCBI): domain Eukaryota; kingdom Viridiplantae; phylum Streptophyta; class Magnoliopsida; order Caryophyllales; family Caryophyllaceae; genus Heliosperma; species Heliosperma pusillum. Next base: position 188,159 of record JAIUZE010075007.1, read on the forward strand.
TCAAGCTTGTAATCGATATTCTTTAATCTTTCTTTGTTATTCAATTAGTACCTTCTAGTTCTTTAATTATTCTTTGTTAATCCTTTCATTGTTGTTAATCATGTTTGCTTTATTTATTATCGTTGTTATTAATATCGTTATGAGTAGCTAAATTTCTTTCTAGGGTTGAAAGGGGATCTAGGATTGTTAGAAGGGGTAGACTAATTAATTGAATTGCAATTGCATGGTTATCGTTTGATTATCGTTTTAATTCTAATTGTTTGATTACTGGCCATGATTAATTAACTAGTCTCGCAAATTAGGATTGATACCGACCGGGTTAAAACTAAGATAGGCTACAATAATTGAATAGAACTCGTTTAATGATAGCGATCGCATGTTAGATTGTAGATCTAAAGGGCATAATTGAATCGACCGATCTTGTGACCTTAGATAACTTTATTGCATGATAGTTGATTTCATCCTTACCCCTGAACAATTATCCTAGTGAACTAAGACCCTAGATTTTTAGTCTTATTGTTTTATACCTTTTTATTGTTATTGTTTACTATTTATTGCTATTGTTTGCTATTAGTTTAGAACTCAAATCTTAAAACCCCTAAATTTTTACTTAATAGACAAACCTAGTTTGACAGATTATAATACTACCGCCTCCATGTGGATTCGATACCTTACTTACCGCTGACTATTAGTTAGTAGTGATTTAGGTTTACTTTGATTAAGGTGACGCGACTTTACCCTTATCAAATTTGGCGCCGCTGCCGGGGAAACAACAGTTTTCTGTTTGTTTCTACTTAGTTTGTCTTTTTCGTCTCAGGGAACCTAAGTTCCTTGAGACCGTTCTTATCCTTTTATTTAGTTTTTGTTTATGCCCAGGTGTTCTAGGTCCGATCTCGTACCCTACGATTCCGAACCAGAGAAGACTCTCCGAGCTAGACGAAACTTTTGGAAGGAAATTCAAGAAGCGGAAGACTTGAGTACGTTTGACACAGTTTACGCCGAATTTGTCGTAGAAAAACCATCCTTAGAAGAGGATACACCTATTTCTGCACCCACTACAACCATGCCTACTCTAGCCAGCCATTCAGAGCCTACCGTTGCATCTATTCCCAAGGGATTTAAACTCCCTACTACGGGAAATAACACTTTTGAGATTCGTCCATCTTATATCTCTTTGGTGGAGCAAAACATGTTTGGAGGAAGCCCTACTCAGGATCCTGCTAAGCATATGGAGAAATTCACTAACTATTGTTGCTCTATTCCTTTAACGGGTGGGGTAACGCAAGATCAGATCAAGTTGGTGTTGTTTCCCTTTTCACTACGAGACGGGGCAGAATATTGGTTGAGTGAGTTAGATATGGATGCACTTGGCATCACCGATTGGAATTCTTTGGCTCTTCCATTCTACAAAAGATATTTTCCGCCACAGAAAACCAATGCCATTTGAAGCCAAATCACAAGTTTCAAACAAAGTCCCACTGAGAACTTCAATGAGGCATGGGTTCGCTTCAAAAAGCTTGTCAAGTTTGTTCCATATCATGGTTTTGATACTTGGTTCTTATGCAACCAGTTTTACAATGGGTTATATGATGATCAGAGAACATTGCTAGATTCTGCTGCTAATGGAAGATTCCAAAATAACACTACAGATGCTAATGATTGGAAGTTCATTGGTGAGATGGCTACTCACACTGCTGAGTATAGAAATCCCAGGGATAATGCGAGGCGAGGAGGTTCGGACAATTCCGTTGCAGCTCAATTGGAGGCATTAACTGCCAAAATTGCCGAATTATAAACCTCAAAATCCTTGGAAAATAAACAAACGGTTCATGCCATGGTTCAACAAGAGCCAACCTGTGAAACATGTGGTACTATGGGGCATAATGCAGTTGAGTGTATGAGTACGGTTGAACAAGTACTTGCCTTTCAATCCTTTAAGCATGGTACACCTTACTCCAACTTTTACAATGAAAGAACGAGAGAGCATCCCAATTTCTCCTACCGAAGTCAGAATGTTCTTAATCCTACCCCACCGCCACCTCAGAAACAAGGTTCCTCTTATGTGATTCCTCAGAATCGCAATTCCCAAGGTAATTATAATCGTTTCAATCAAGGAGGCCAAAACTTTCAACAAGCTCCACCTCCACCACTTCCAAGTAATGATATGGCGGAATTGAAATCCATGTTGCAGCAAAGTCTCATGATACAACAAAAGCAAGATGCTCAGATTTCTCAATTGATAGCTCATAACAAGATGGTTGATACTCAAATTGCCTTATTGGCAATTCAAAATCCACACAAACAACCAGGTAATCTTCTTCCTTAAGGACACCCTCCACATGAACAAGCCAATGCTATCACCTTGAGGAGTGGGACCCATTACAAAGGCCCTGAAATGATAGGGGATGAAACCGATGAAAGTATGGAAGCTGCTGGTCAAGGTTCGAAAAACAGCGAAAAAGGACCTGAAAAGGAGGTTGCTAGATCAAGCAACACCCCTCCGCTCGATCGAGCAACCCAGGGAAATTCTGAAAATTCTGCTCGAAAAGTTTCTGAAACTTCCTGTTCCGAAAAACTCATTCGAGCAGCCCTGTTGCTCGATCGAGCAACCCATGATGAGGGTGGTAAGTCTTCTAATTCATCTTTAAAAGCAAAGGAAGCCGAGCCAATTGTCATTGCACTTCCCTTTCCGCAACGCCAACATAAATCCAAGCTCGATAAACAGTTTGGGAGGTTTCTGGAGGTGGTCAAGAATTTGCAAGTGAGTTTACCTTTTACTGAATTGATCACTCAAGTGCCAACTTATGCAAAGTTTATGAAAGACATATTGACAAGGAAGCGGTCAGAGAAAGTTACATTTACTGAGGAATGCAGTGCTGTGTTACAATCCCGATCACCACCTAAGCTAAAGGATCTAGGGAGTTTTTCTAGTCCTTGTAATATAGGCTGTTTAGCTATAGATAAAACCCTTTGTGATCTAGGGGCTAGTTTTAGTGTGATGCCATTTTCTATATGCAAAAAGCTTAATATGGGTTAACTTACTGTTACAACCATGACCTTACAAATGACCGACCGTTCTATTAAACACCCTTTGGGGATTTTAGAAGACGTACCGGTTAGAGTAGGGATGTTTTTCATACCAGTTGACTTTGTTGTCTTAGATATGGCCGAGGACACCCAAATTCCTATCATCTTGGGACGACCATTCCTCCATACTGCGCGGGCGGTTATAAATGTTAAGAATGGGAGACTTACACTAATAGTGGGGGATGACAATATCACTTTCAACTTAGATAATGCCATGAAACACCCCATGCTAGAAGAGACATGTCAAAGGATCGATATTGTGGATTTGAATGTTGATGATTGTCTCTCTTTATGTTTGAATAGGGATCCTCTTGAGATCGCCTTAATTTCCAGCCTTGCTGAAGCTTGAAGCTCACGGAGTAAGGCAGTAGTTGAGATGGAAAAACTGCTGACAGGAGAGGAATGCCAGTTACAAAGGGTGTATAGCTTAGGTAACCCCCATACGGTTACCGAGATCCCCATTCATCCTGACTGATGAGCAGTAGTGACTGATGATCATTATTTATATAAATATTTTATGCTTCCCTTAAACGCATATAACTCGATTTACCAGTCCTTCCTTGCTTATTTCTATGCTATTTTTGCTAGAATATAGTTTTTGCCGCTTCCGTTATGTTTTAATGCAGATTGGATGCATTTGAAGCTTTTTGAAGTAGATATGAAGCATGGCGGAGTCGGATCGTAGAAGGTTAGGCACGGGAATCGAGAAAGAAAAGAGAAGAAATGAAGAAAAGTGAAGAAACGAATTAAAAAGAAGGGATGCTCGATCAAGCAGTCCTAGCTTGCTCGACCAAGTCGCATTATTGTCTTGCTCGATCGAGCAGAAGTCCCTTACTCGATCGAGCAGAAGTTCCTTGCTCGATCGAGCAACCTAGTTTTTCGGCGGCTTTTCATATTTTCCTAAACTTTAACCTAATTAATTAGGTTTTTGGTTATAAATAGAAAGCTCGTCTTTCATAACTAGCTATGCTTTAAAATTAGAAAACCTAATTTAGCTTTCTTTGCCTCTAGATTTTATTCATCAAGACGATTGTCTTTAGTTCAAGCTTGTAATCGGTATTCTTTAATCTTCTTTTTTATTCAATTAGTTACCTTCTAGTTCCTTAATTATTCTTTGTTCATCCCTTCATTGTTGTTAATCATGTTTACTTTATTTATTATCGTTGTTATTAATATCGTTATGAGTAGCTAATTTCCTTTCTAGGGTTGAAAGGGGGATCTAGGATTGTTAGAAGGGGTAGATTAATTAATTGAATTGCAATTGCATGGTTATCGTTTGATTATCGTTTTAATTCTAGTTGTTTGATTACTGGCCAGGATTAATTAACTAGTCTCGCGAATTAGGATGGACACCGACCGGGTTAAGACTAAGATAGGCTACGATAATTGAATAGAACTCATTTAATAATAGCGATCGCATGTTAAATTGTAGATCTAAAGGGCATAACTGAATCGACTGATCTTGTGACCTTAGATAACTTTACTGCATGATAGTTGACTACATCCTTACCCCTGAACAATAATCCTAGTGAACCTGAGACCCTAGACTTTTAATCTTATTGTTTTTCAACCTTTTATTATTAGTTGTTATTGCTTATTATTAGTTGTTATTACTATTAGTTGTTATTGTTTGCTATTAGTTATTATTATTGATTGCTTTTAGTTTAGAACTCAAAATCAAAACCTCAAATTGTTACTTTAGAGACAAACCTAGTTTAACAGATTAGATTACTACCGCCTCCCTGTGGATTCGATACCTTGCTTACCGCTGACTATTAGTTAGTTGTGATTTAGGTTTACTTTGATTAAGGAGACGCGACTTTACCCTTATCAAATTTGGCGCCGTTGCCGGGGAAGCAACAGTTTTCTGTTTGTTTCTACTTAGTTTGTCTTTTTCGTCTCAGGGAACCTAAGTTCCTTGAGACAGTTCTCATCCTTTTCTTTAGTTTTTGTTTATGCCCAGGTGTTCTAGGTCCGTTCTCGTACCCTACGATTCCGAACCAGAGAAGACTCTCCGAGCTAGACGAAACTTTTGGAAGGAAATTCAAGAAGCGGAAGACTTGAGTACGCTTGAAACAGTTTACGCCGAATTCGTCGCAGAAAAACCATCCTTAGAAGAGGATACACATATTTCTGCACCTACTACAACCATGCCTACTCTAGCCAGCCACTCGGAGCCTACTGTTGCATCTATTCCCAAGGGATTTCAACTCCCTACCACGGGTAATAGTACTTTTGAGATTCGTCCATCTTATATCTCTTTGGTGGAGCGAAACATGTTTGGAGGGAGCCCTACTAAGGATCCTGCTAAGCATATGGAGAAATTTACCAATTATTGCTGCTCTATTCCTTTAACGGGTGGGGTAACGCAAGATCAGATTAAGTTGGTGTTGTTTCCCTTTTTACTACGAGACGGGGCAGAAGATTGGTTGAGAGAGTTAGATATGGCTGCACTTGGCATCACCGATTGGAATTCTTTGGCTCTTGCATTCTACAAAAGATATTTTCCGCCACAGGAAACCAATGCCATTCGAAGTCAAATCACAAGTTTCAAACAAGGTCCCAATGAGAACTTTAATGAGGCATGAGTTCGCTTCAAAAAGCTTTTCAAGTCTGTTCCACATCATGGTTTTGATACTTGGTTCTTATGCAACCAGTTTTATAATGGGTTATATGATGATCAGAGAACATTGCTAGATTCTGTTGCTAATGGGAGATTCCAAAATAACACTACTGATGTCAATGCTTGGAAGTTAATTGATGAGATAACTACTCACACTGCTGAGTATGGAAATCCTAGGGGTAATGCAAGGAGAGGAGGTTCGGATAATGCAGTTGCAGCTCCGTTGAAGGCACTAACTGCCAAAATTGCCGAGTTACAAACTTTAAAGTTCTTGGAAAATAAACAAACGGTTCATGCCATGGTTCAACAAGAGCCAACATGTGAAAGATGTGGTACTATGGGGCATAATGCAGTTGAGTGTATGAGTACGGTTGAGCAAGTACTTGCCTTTCAATCTTTTAAGCAAGGTACACCTTACTCTAACTTTTACAATGAAAGGACGAAAGAGCATCCAAACTTCTCTTACCGAAGTCAGAATGTTGTCAATCCTACCCCACCGCCACCTCAGCAACAAGTTTCCTCTTATGTGATTCCTCAGAATCGTAATTCTTAAGGTAATAATAACCGTTTCAATCAAGGAGGCCATAACTTCAACAAACTCCACCTCCACCACCTTCAAGTAATGATATGGCGGAATTGAAAGCCATGTTGCAGCAAAGTCTTATGATCCAACAAAAGCATGATGCTCAGATCTCTCAATTGATAGCTCATAACAAAATGGTTGACACTCAAATTGCCCAATTGACAATTCAAAATCCACATAAACTGAAAGTCCATAGACCTTAATTAGACTCCTCTAATTAGTTACCAAATTACTTGTTAATTTAGTATTTAATGATCTATGTAACATGCATGCAAATATAAAGACATTTATATAAAAGAAGAAATTTCCTCACATTGATATGGAAATTAAAAGGGCACAACAAGAACTCCTTCTTGTTGTTCTTGAGCTATTAATATGGATGAACAAGAATAATCTCCAAACTAGAAGACCTCCTTCAAGTTGCACCAAGATGACACCAAATAATTTACCCTTATTATTAACTAGATAATAAGATAAATATTATACTACTAATATTAGAATATATTACTACACTAGTAATACTTAGTAAATATTAGTATTTGAGAGTTTTTATAAAGAAGATGAGTTTTGAGAGATGAATGAAAAATAAGCAAGAATGAACTAGTAATAAATTGAACAACAAATGTTCTATTTATAGCCAAGAGGGCCGGCCTCTATGATCACCAAGAGAGTGATTTTTCTTCTTATTTTATTGCCATGCAAAGTGGTGGAGTGTAGTGTTGAGTAAAATGATTTTAGGTTTACTATTCATGTCATAATCACATGTTACTTGTGAGTATGAATAAGAGCAACCATCATCACTACCCACTACACTATAACTGGCCATGTGAGGCCTAATTTGATCCATTTTGATTTTTGATATTTGTCCCACAAATACTTATTAATCATATGCTTAATTATCTTGTATAATTAAGTGTTAATTTGATCATATAACAATTATATGACACAAATAAATGAATAATATGTACTTAACATTTTAAGTAATATTTTACCATTATATCAATATATAATGGGTTCCACAATGCTTAGTTAATTTATTTTACAACTCCTTGTAAATATAATTAACTAATTACGTCTATCTCAAAACCTCAACTAATTTAGTAATTTAACGATTAATTACTAAGTTAAATCTTATTTAATCATATTAAAATAAGATATAAATTTATTAGTCAATTATCGCATAATTGAAAAATAAACTTAATCTAATTTGAGTTCTTAACTCAATTTCTAACAAATAACTCTCGTACATATCGAATATATGTAATGGACTAATCAACTGTATCATATACAAATAATTAGTTACTATTTGGATTTCATCTTTTAGGTGTGACCGAAAGGGATCAGTTGATCATCGCCGTCATACGACAATAACGTCAAACTCTAGTCAGCCAACCGTTATTGATTTACGTTAATCAACTGACTAATCATATATATAGTCAATGAATATCCCAATTATATTCCTTAAATGAGATTTATTATGTGGCGCACTATTGTGTAGGACACCTACTCCAACAATCTCCCACTTGTCTGACACAAGTGTGCGTCTCTTATTCTCTTGTCTCTTTATCACATCTCCCACTCAACGCACGGTGTCTTTCAGGTCGCACTTGCGATTGATTATATCTAGAGTGGTTTTCTCGATAGGAAGAGTAACTGTCTGAGCGGAAAATCTACCATAGATCTCTTTCCGAGCGTGGCCACGCATTTAAATTAACTTCTCCTCGAGTGGCCTAAAGATGTTTGTACCCAGCGTGGGTGGACAATTCCTGTTGATTCATCTACTCTGTATGATGCAGATCACCATGATCCAGAAGATGTCCACCGGCCTCCTTTTACGGCATGACCTAGAACATCAACCAAAACCAATCGGAAACTGCACCGACTCAGATAGACGGTCGCCAGTCAAAAGAATCGACTCATAGGAATAAAATAGCAGTCCCTGCCACGACCATGCATCAAATAATTGATTTAAGGGTCTCTATAATGTCACTGTCCGACAGAGTGTCATACAGTCTGTCTATGTAAACGACCAGTCATCTCCATGACCCCATGGTGCTGAACCAATCATCGATCGACTTACAATCTAGTCACTTCGAGACGTCACCTCATTGAGTGACTAGGGACAAAATACTAAGTTTGTCCTATTCACTTGAATAGGGTCCAACATTGTCTTACAATCTATTAGTGTAACACCCCGACCCAAACCTTGGGTCGGGAGCGGTCACTCATGATAGCTCTCCAGGCTGTGTACATGGCCCACAGATCAACACGGGTCCTTTCCAGCGCATTTTGTCCTCACTCATGCGCATCCCGGGAACCTCCCCAGGAGGTCACCCATCCTAAGACTACTCTCAGTCAAGCACGCTTAACTTTTGAGTTCTTTTGCATGGATGACAAGAAAAGAAAGTGCACTTTGTTGATATGAGTAGTACTTTCAATCCTTTTAAGCACTAGTCATATAAGCCTATCAATGGACCTCTTCAAATAACGTGGGGTGTTACAATCACCCCCACTTGAAGAACGCAACGTCCTCGTTGCGCCTGGGAGCATAACCGCTAACCCAGAATCCTCCCCCGCTAGGTGGGTGACCCGGGTACTCCCGACAACAGGCTCACCACACGGTCGCAGGGTTGCTCTGATACCATTTGTAACACCCCGACCCAAACCTTGGGTCGGGAGCGGTCACTCATGATAGCTCTCCAGGCTGTGTACATGGCCCACAGATCACCACGGGTCCTTTCCAGCGCATTTTGTCCTCACTCATGCGCATCCCGGGAACCTTCCCAGGAGGTCACCCATCCTAAGACTACTCTCAGTCAAGCACGCTTAACTTTTGAGTTCTTTTGCATGGATGACCAGAAAAGAAAGTGCACTTTGTTGATATGAGTAGTACTTTCAAACCTTTTAAGCACTAGTCATATAAGCCTATCAATGGACCTCTTCAAATAACGTGGGGTGTTACAATTGTTCTTTGATCGATGTTTCCTGAAGACGTTATTCGATTATACATATTTCGGGTCTTGAGTTGTGGAGACCGAAAGAACGATTAACTTTTATATTATGAAACGGAGGTAGTATGATGAATTGATTGATTGTTAGGCTTCTGGACATGTATGTAGTTGTATATATAGCAAGCGGGAAGGTAAAAAGATTTCAAGTGAAATAATACGGATTTAGGTACAACTTTAGAAAACTTGTGTTGGATTTGATGCTTCAAAAGAACAAATAAATTACTAGTAATTTGTTCAACATTAACCATAAAACAATTTCCAACTCATTATACAAATTTCAATACTTGATTTTGTGGAATTAAATCCGGGTTACGAAACATCGTCGACGTTTTATAAAACATCGTCGACGTTTTTTATAAAAAAGACAGTCACTACCCTTACCTCACATTCCTTTCACTCTCTTCCCTAAACCCACATTTCTTTCACCTTTGTCTCACCACCCGCCGCCCCCAGCCCCACCCCCACCACCACAGTGACGCCGCCCCCAGCCCCACCACCACAGTGCCGCCGCTACCCTACCCCTTGTTCAAGTAAGTTTCCTTCTTTTAATTAGTTATTATTTGAATTAGTAGTTATTGTTAGTAAATTGTTGTTTGTTTTTCAAATTAGAATTAGAATTAGTTTAGTGATTGTGTTGTGTTGTTGAAGACGGGTTTTGATTGTTGTTGGATGGAGTTTGGACGCTTGTATTGTGCAATGGAGGTTGAATAAGCCGGTGGATGGACGTTGGTGTCACTGACCAACGTCCAGACCAGACGTTGGTCACTGATACCAACGTTCAGACTGAACGTTGGTATTAGTGACCAACGTCTGGTTTGGACGTTGGTCAGTGACACCAACGTTCAGTCTGAACGTTGGTATCAGTGACCAACGTCTGGTCTGGACGTTGGTCAGTGACACCAACATTCAGTTTGGACGTTGGTGTAGGGTGTCGACATTTTTTTTCTTTGTTATTGATATGAACGTATTATTCTCGTAAATTTTTATTTTTTCTAAAACATATGTAGTTTGATTCGTGTAAAATTTATATTTTTTCTCGTAAAGTTATCGATCGCTATTGAAATAACGTTTTATTCGTTTTTTATCGCTTTAGAAATTATGCTTTATTCGTTATTTCATATGTTATAAGTTATTTCATAACACTATATTATCGTATATGCAGATGGATAAAGAAAAAAACATTATGGTGGTCCCTGATCGTACGAAAGGCCGAAAAGTGACGGCATCTAAGCGGCGCTTACCCGGTGTGCGTCAAGCCGTAGTTGTCTTTCGTCCTACTCAGTCAGAGGGTACGGACGTTTCCCCTACGCCCCCGTCTGCTGTGAGCGAGACTGTTTTTCCGTCAGTTTTTTATAGGTTAGGGGCCGTTGATGATGGTAATGTTGACGGCGGTTCAGGATCTGAGTCGGAGGAGGAGGCAGAGCAGCCCGATGACGAGTGCTTTGTAGAGAACCAGGTAGCTGAACCAACAGGTAAGAAGGTGGTACAGGTTGGTAGAGGACGATATGTGCCGGTTAGTCAGGGTTCATCTAGCACGGGGAGGAAGAAGACGAAGAGGGATTTGTCTTGGCGTCTTAGTGGCGTGGTTGAGGGAGGACCGGTTCACCTCAACGTCTTACGTAGTTTTGGTGGGCACGTGGCTTATAAGATTTGGACGGAGGCCAAGCCGGCGAGAACGTGGCTCAAGTGTTACGAGAGGCCTGGTTGTATGAAGGCTATGAACGGGATGAAGGTGCCGGAGCTGGTTGCCCGGAGAGTTAGTGAGAGTGGGCTTGGTGTTTTGATGAGTTGTGTGACCACCGGCATAGATGAAAATCTATGTAGTGCATTTGTAGAGAGGTGGCAGCCGGATACTAACAGTTTCCATATGCCTTTTGGAGAGATCACTATCTTATTACATGATGTTCAGCGTATTCTAGGGATAAAGGTGAGTGGCGTTAGGGTTTTTGTGGAGGGTATGGTGGAGCAGGATCGGAGGAGGGTAGCACGAGGGATGATGCAGGCTTGAGGGAGAAGATGGCTACTTTATTTGGGCTGGCTTTTCAGGATGTCGAGCCACCATATTATAGGAGTGGTGGGTTGTCGACTCAGAAGTTGAGGGAGGTTGTGGAGACGGGTCACCATGATGAGTCGTTGAGGGCGTACTTGATGTTGTTGGTTGGACAGACATTGTTCACGGACAAGTCTAGTGATAGGGTAGTGGCCCGGATGCTTCATTTGTTTGATGACTTGGATAGTTTTGGTGAGTATGCTTGGGGGGCTGCGACATTGGCGTACTTGTACCGTCTGTTGGGTATGGCGTCGCGGAGAGATGCTCGTGGGCTTAGCGGTTGTTTGCCGTTGCTCCAGGCTTGGATATATGAGTATTTTCCCCATTTCCGACCTCATGCAGGATACTATGTTGAGGGTAGACCATTGGTGGAGGCTTGGTCACGGGTTCCTAGGTTTAAGGGGGAGGAGAAGATTCTAGATGAGCACCGTCAGAGGCTAAACGGGCTTAGGGCGGAGCATATCCGTTGGACCCCTTACGGTGTTGGTTCACATCGCTCTTGTAGGACATCGCTTTATTCGGGGTTGATTAGATTTCTTGATGTAGTAGAGCCATATCAGCCTGACAGTTTTTTGCGTCAGTTTGGGTATGTCCAGCCTATCCCGACCGCTATGATTACTCCAGCTGTTGAGCATCGTCCGCCTTCACTGAAGTCGGGTTATAGGTTGGTCGATCGTTACATGACATGGTACACGAAGTCCTCCCACCCGTATTTCTTTCCTCCTGGCCGTCGTACCAAGTTTTCTACGGTGCCTCTTTTGGATGAGCCGGAGTTCGGCAGAGCTCTTGCATGGAGGTTCTCACTTATCTACAGACAGCCTACTCAGCAGGCGATGACATCGTGTGTTCAGCGGTTGGTTACAGATATGGCCGACTACTTCAGGAATCCGGAGGACGACGACGACGATGATGTAGGACATGACGATGTTTGATTATTTAGTTATGTTTTATTTGTTGTATTGTGTTTCTACGGATTATTTTATGTTTGAATTATGTAATGCTACTTTTATTTTTATTATTATTAGTTTATGTTTTGAATTATGTAATGGCCACAACATGAAAACCCTAGCATTTCCTCTATATAAACCCTTTACCCAACAAATTATTTCCACACAACTCACTATCTTCTCTCTACTCTTAAAATATATTACCTCTATTATCCTATACTTTAATCATGGTGATGACTAACATACAACTAGTGAATTATTATCAAAATAAAATTAACGAGATAGTTAACGAGTTTCCCTTACTATTCGACCGCCTAATGATTGTGTTGAATAATCATGTACTTAATAATTTCATAAGTCGTGGCAATCCTCCTCTATCATCGCTTCAACTAATGCATGGACCTATTTACGGTCTCAACAACCCTTCCATTCATCCTATGAACGTAACTGAAGGTATCATTACTTATAATCTATTGTCTAATTTTTCTAATCAATAAAGTTTGTGACATTATTAACCAGATTAATTTTTAAATCCAGAAAATGTCATCCTGAAGCGAAATGAGTGGGAGAAAGTGAGGTTGGAGATAGTTGAACTGTTCAAGAGGTGTTTAACAGTTGTCCCATATAGGACCTTACACTCTCTATGTGAAGGGGACGGCCGGATGTTCGTGGGGCCATTTCAGAGTCTTAAAACCTATGAAATGTATGTAACTTACATAGAGGAGGAGTTTTATAGGCCTAATGGTTCTTCATCCGAAGGATATTCAACTGATTAAGTAAAACCTGAAATGAATTTAACGCTGATTAATTGTTTGTTCTGCACTTGATCGTTGTAATATTTATCAGTTTTTAATTAATGAATAAAGTCGTCAGTTGAGTTGTCACATCATGCTCAGAACTTTATTAAATTCGTCAGTTGAGTAGTCACATTATGCTCAGAACTTTAACTTATGTGACCTTTATTCCAGTACTTTATTAATGTATGTCAGCTTTATTCGAGTATTGTCAATTTTATTTAAACAAAAATAAATTGAGATAAAAGAAGAAAAAATAATACATAAATATCCATCAATTACAAAAGTACAACAATCAAGACTTATCCCTTCTTGTGCGACGCACTCTAGGTGTCGTTCCCATACATGTGTGCCAGTTTTCGAAATTTGTCTTGTACAAATCTTCATAGTGTGCAACATTTTGTTCTCTATACCCCGCCCAAGTCATCTCTATTGGAGGCATTGGAACTTCTTGAGGTGGTCCACTACAATGCAACCGCATCCAATGTTGGTGGTGATTTAAAATCCACAAAACACCATATGGGACCGGACTTTGAGGACAACTTCTTAAAGGCAAAAATGTACTACATTGCCATGTACTCGGACTAGACGGGGCCTTACCTATGACACAAATTGCCCAGTTAAACAACGATGCGAAAACATACAGATCAACGTCATGCATCCAATGTTCTTGACCACAACCGGTGTTGTTGGAAAATTCAATGCGCCTCAAAGTGTTGTCAAACATAGTAAAACCATTATCTGTGACGTAGGCCGCATCAAAATAATCCTTGTACACCTCAAAACCCCTAATCTCTCGAGCACACCATTCTCGCATCACTAGATGGTCAGTTTCTCGACCCACGGACAGCATGAGACAATACTCGAAAACCACAATGACCATCATCACCTACATCCACCCAACCATCAAAAAAACACCACATCTCCTCCGGGACCCCCCATCTTTTATTCCAGCTTGACAAAGGACCCCTAGTGTAAGCCAATTCCAAAGGTGCACCGACCCTCACCTCATTAAAATCACCAACTGTTGTTTGTTGAGTGGTCGTCGATCCATCTGAACCAGGTGTCCCAAACTTCCTCTTTACATGTTCAAAAAATGACTTGTTCCTAGTAGTAGATCCTCTTGGTCGACCTTTGGGGTTTTCTCTAACAGGGGGTGGCAATACGTACTCGTCTTCCGGATGAAGAAAGGTGCGCATCTTCTCAATAAAAGATCTCTTACTTGCCGGATCACTACTCCTCATTTCATTGACGAGCTCTTCAAAGGCATCATTATCGTTTTTCGGCATTGTGTCATCATTGCCATACTCCAATGTCCTCCAAAATGAATGAACTTGATCAAGGTGAACTCTCTCATCATTGTTTTTCAAACCAACCAAGAGACAAGCACAAGGTAAGCCATGAGTAGTTCTTAAAGCACAACCGCATCCATTTACCAACCCGATCCCTAACTCAATTCCCCTCTTAGTTTCATTTTCCATAATCCCGATGGCTTTTAAGGACACCTTTCCTTTCAACAAAGAAAACAAATGAGATGTATGACGAGGTTTACTTCTTGACTCCTCGAGCTCTTTTCTTATTTTGGAGTGTTGTCCTTCAAGCATAGAATGAATACGGGACCACATAGTATCAAGGGTTAGGCTAGAACTTTTCAACCAAGCCTTCAAAAGAGAATGAGAGGACTCCACCCGGGAAGTAGCCGTGTTTCCAAGATGGAAATACCGGTTCGTGTAGCATAATATGAACCCTGTTGAGTACGGGCCCCATGTTTTTGCAGCATAAGTCGCCACTACCTTCCAATTTTTACAAAAGGCGGCCCAACGCAACTCGTACTCTTCCTCGGTAGTAGCATTTATCACTCCATTCCAACCATGCTCTTCATTGCACATGATTTACTTTGTGCGCCACTCATGCTTTGACCACGATTGTGCTTTGCTCTCAACAACACGGTTCAAGTGCCAACGACACAACAAGTGAGGTGTAAGAGGATAGACGGGCCGTAGAGCCGCGCTCAAACCCAACTCCCGATCAGTGACAAACGCTGAAATAGATGCTTCGGTGAACTCGAGAAGCATTCCCAACTTCTTCAATAACCATTTGTACCCATCTTCCGACTCAGAAGGAATCAATACACAAGCAATCAAGAATGAAGATCCACATGGTGTGACACCAACAAGCTCAACGAGTGTCATCTTGTACACATTGGTCTTGTATGTCGAATCAATAAGCACAACATGTGGATAGGTACGAAACAGCTTCACGGCTTCCGGATGAGACATGAAAACATGAGAAAGCTCACATGTCTCGGGATTCTTCTCATGCCAATGCACATATTTCGCTTCTACAGCTAAGGACAACATTTGTTGAGCGGGATTTCGATTCCCTCTCATTTCACGCCTCAGCTTGGTTGTCTCACTATATATTTGGGTGCTTGAGGGTTGCGGTTTTTCCGGGGTTCTTTGATGAAGACCGTTTTTAATATCTCTCGGGGGAATCGAGGCCCGGATTTGTTGTTTCACATACTCTTTCTCTTCTTCAGTTAAACCCGCAAAATGCCTATGTCCATCCTTGTACTTTACCAACTTGTGGTTGTGCTTCCCAAAACCAACGGCAACCACAATGTTCCAAAGTATCGTGGGTTTATCCTCGAATCCCCGAAACTTGTTTTGCACGGCTCGAATACGAAATTTGCAATCACATTTAGGTGAACCGGATTGTTTCCTAGGATTATCGGGATCATACTCTCCCGGTGGCCTCCCGTACCTAGAACAACGCAAATATGAAGATAACAAGTCGGGTTCGCTACGGTTTTTCGCTCCATTAGTTGCTTTCACCAATGCAAACCCATTAGCAAACGCTATCTTTTGGGCCCAATCAAACGCTTCGTCACGAGTATCAAATCCTATATCCGTCACAAATAAAGGGTTGAAATCGAACCCGTTATCGACAAATTCCTCAAATGAACCCTGTTTACAAGCGGAAATTACATTAAAACTTAAATAAACCGTGCGAAAACACGAGAAATTACACGAAAACACGAAAATACGCAAGTAAACTTCAAAAAAACGTTGCACCACTAGTTCAACGTCCACTGTAGACGTTGAACCCTATACATAACGTCTAACCTAGACGTTGATATGGGGTGTCAACGTCTAGGACAGACGTTACATATAGATCATAACGTCTATATTGGACGTTGAGGATGGGAACCAACGTCCACTTTGGACGTTGATCCACCTTCATAACGTCCACCTTGGACGTTGATATGGGGTATCAACGTCTAGGTGGGACGTCAACTTTGTTTTTCAACGTCTATATTGGACGTTGATTCCCCATATCAACGTCCAATATAGAGTTGCCTACCCTAAATCGTCCAAAAATCATATCAATATTCATGAATTCGGCATAAAAAGTATAAATCGACTTCAAAAGGGTGTTCAAGAATCAACAAATGTCATAGGCTCGTAACGTAACACTAACAAAGAAAGCAATGGAAACCGTCTTTCAAATTTACGTTAATGGAAAACTAAAGAAACAAAACAAAAATTAAGTTAAAGGGTTTGCATAACGTACCGATGATTCATTGTCCGCCATTGACTACCGTTTAATGTTATATGAAAACCGTCTTTCAAATTTTTGTGGAAGTTGTTTAGATTAGTTTATGAGATTTTAGAATTTTAGAGAAAAAGTTAGAGAGAGGAAGGAGAGAAAAGGGTAGTAGTGGTCTTTTTTTTAAAAAACGTCGATGATGTTTTATAAAACGTCGACGATGTTTCGCAGCCCTCAATTAAATTTTGAGTTTTGACCATTATTGATTATACCGGATCCGGGTATCCGGTTTTCGGGTACCCGGTTTAACCGGGTATACGGCAACCGATACCCGGTTAAACCGGGTAGTATCCGTGTATTAATTTTTGACATTAGAAAAACCGGGTACCCGATACGGTTTTTAAAACCGTACCGGGTACCCGGTTCTGCTCACCCCTTCTGCTACCCGTGACAATGGGCTCTAATACCATGTACAAGCTGAACACCCGCCGTTACTAATGGCGTGTTTTGGGAATTGCAATTTGTAAGAGCCCCGGAAATGTTTTACATGTGAAAAAACCGTTGTATAGACACGCCACTCAGAGTGGCGTGTTTCTTTCACAAAACTCGTCATTCCCAATGCTGTGTTTGCTTACTAGAGCTTATGTAAGTCTCATTTTCTTACTCACTATACACACGTAATCGGTAATGGCGTGTTTGTTCCGTGTTTTAAAAACCCGAACCTACATGGACAACATTTTGGCAAATACTTTCAAAATCAACCCTTATATTCGATTACTATTTTAAAAAATCGTTTGTGATTTAGTTGGGCAAATAATAAACAAAACAAATCAACTTCTAATACTATTAGGATCAAGGTATGTTTAACTAAACTTTTGCCTATGAACGAACTAATTGCACATGTTATTCAAGGCTGCAATATTTCTCTAGCTAGTGCCACAAATGTTTACTACGGAGTACTCAAATTATTCGAAATTTTCTGTCCTTCATATCATACCTGACCCAACACCCAACCATGGAAAGTGTTATCGTAAACTAGGGGCGGTTCTAGGATTTTGATAACGAGAATTTAAATATTCCGGTTCAGATATATTTCGGTATTCGAATTCAGTCAATGCACACCACATGTTCGGTGAAATTTCTGAAAGAACTGTATTTCAACAACTTAGGCCATTGTCTGAGGGAAAAAATGTTCATTTGAGGAAAAATTACATTGCCCATGAATTTTTTTGTGGGTTTTATAAGAAAGGTTAAAACTTGTGTTAATTTGACCAAGTATGATTTATGTGCAGCTTTGAGTTCATCCACAAAAGCTCGAAATTACCCTTTTGGTTTACAAATTCATGCTAAGATTGTACAATGTGGACATGCTGATAATTTAGTTTTGAATACTGCACTTGTTGATTTTTATGCAAAGTGCAATGTGATTGATATTGCTAGGAGGGTATTTGATGGGATGAAGAGTCATGATCAGGTGTCGTGGACATCGATTATTTCTTGTTACTCTCAGAGTGGTTATGGAGTTGAAGCTCTGATGTTGTTTAAGAAAATGTTAGGAAGTGATATCAAGCCTAACTGTTTCACCTATGTTGGAGTTATCGCTGCGTGTGCCGAGTCGAAAGAATTGCAAGTTCAAGGGTCATTAGTTCATGCTCATGCTATCAAACTTGGGTTTGTGTTTGACAGTTTTGTTGTGAGCGCTTTAGTCGACTGCTACTCGAAATATGGGAACGTGGATGAAGCTGGCGTAGTGTTTAATTCAGCAACAAACAAAGATAATGTTGTCTATAATTCCATGATTTCCGGTTACTGTCAGAACATGTACTATGAAGATGCCCTGAGACTCTTTGTACAGATGAGGGAAGCGGGTCTATGTTTTACTCATTTTACTATGAGTAGCATCCTGAACGCATCTGGGAGGTTATCAGTCCTTCAACTCGGGAGACAGTTGCATTCCTTGGTCATAAAACTAGGCTATGTAACCAATGTTTTTGTGCTAAGCTCTCTGATTGATATGTATTCAAAAAGTGGTAGCATAATTGAGGCCAGTAGAGTTTTCAGCCAAACCAGGGAGAAAAACAATGTCATTTTGACATCTATGATTTCGGGTTATGCTCAAAGTGGAAGAGCAATGGAGGCATTGCATCTCTTTGATCATATGGTGGATGCCGGGTATTTGCCCGATCATATTTGCTTCACTGCGGTATTTACAGCATGTAATCACTGTGGTTTTCTTGACAGAGCAATGGGTTACTTTGAAAAGATGAGAACGGACTATGGTTTGGCTCCTACACTTGACCAATACGCCTGTCTCATTGATCTACATGCTCGAAAAGGTCATCTAACACAGGCAGTTGAACTAATGGAGAAGATGCCATTTGATCCTAATAATGTTATCTTGAGTTCCATCTTGAGTTGTTGCAAAACACATGGCTCTGTCGAGTTTGGAAGAGAGATTGCTAATCGGGTATTTGAGCTACAACCTCATAATGCGGCTGCATATTTAACTATGACACATATTTATAGGGATGCTGGTTTAGAGCATGAAGCTGCCAGTATGAGGAAGATGATGAAACAAAATGTGAGCAAGAAAAGTGCAGCATGGAGTTGGATTGAGGTTGATGGAAGAATTGAGGTTTTCTTAGTAGGTGACGTGTCGCACCAGATGTCTGACCATATTTTTGTTATTCTTGAGCACCTCAACATAGACATTAGAGACTCAAGGTCTTTATGGGAAAAATGTGGATACGACGAGATGGTTGTGTGCTAAGTTGCTGTTAAGGTACTTGAATCAAGAAGCATGCATTTACATGTTTAGAAATCCGGAGCACATGTCATTTATTTAGTTGATAAAGTCATTGAGGTATGGAATAGTGACCAGAGTTCAAAACTCGTCTCTCGTTGAAATTAATATTGTGATCCATTAACCAAAAACAAAATGGAGGAGCTTGTAGAGTTGCCTTGGTAGCTGATACTGAGCTTTTATCATACGAATTTTGATAATACTCCACCCCGATTATATTGTCCTCGTTCCCAGCCTATTGAATTAAATGACATTTCATCCCAATTATATGCCCTTATTTCCCTTTAGTCAAAGGGTGATTGTGTGCTATTTATTTGCAATGAAGAGACTTGAGAGTATGATTTAGCGCCAAAAAAACTCTGTTTTCATCCCCTTAGTCTTTATTAGGACTGTCTTTATGAGTTTGTTCATGAACTTTGTGGTGTCCATTGATTCTGTTGGGATTATGACAAATGTTTATTTTAACTTTACGCTTCAGCGACAGTATTCAGTGCAGGGTGAATACATTATCATTACTCTGATAATTATAATCCATAGTTTATCAGTACTGTCTTTGGAGCTGGTATGCCTGTAAAAAATTAGAGTATTACACCAATGTCTCCTTAAAGTTGAAATGAATTTTCCAATGAATCGATATAACGTTTACAGTGTTACATCAATGTCTGCTTAAACTTTTTCTGTGAACAGGAATTACATCATATTCTGCTAAGAGTGAACTTTTCAATAAAGATGATGCAACCAATCTATTAATTAAGTGCCGAGAACTTGATCATGAATCACTTAGATATGACGTAGTACTTTGGTGTTTGCTTTAATTGTCAATGTGTTTTCTTACTATGCTATATTACTTTTCCGACAGGTCACTGTTCTGATCGGAGCAAAAAAGATGCTTTGTTGGTAAGCCGTTTTATCCACGAGCAGACGGCCAAAGTCTATCTTCACCATACTACGGAGTATGTTTTTTACTTCGGCATCTGCTTCTGCTCACTGTCATCAACGTCACCCAGAGTCATGGTGTGCATATATCGCCTTGCCTACGCAATGCGGCGAGTATCTTGTGACTTGTGAGCCTGTTCTTTCAACTCGTAAGTCAGTTGTGGCTTTTTTTTGTGTGTCTGTTCAGTTTTGAATTTCGGAGTACCACTGCACCGCGTGAGGAAGCCATATGGTCATATGGTTCCTACTTCTCTCTTCTCGGACTTCTTTATCAGAATCCTGCCTAAGTTCAGGTTCTGGGTACGCCAACAAGAGAAGAAATCTAATGTATGAATCTGAATTATACAGAGTTAGGTGTTCAATTGTCTTAATTTTCATGGCAACAAGTGACTGGTAGTCTGGTAGATATCATAATGAATTAAGTTCAGATTAAAGCATGAACAGTATACATTCAGCAGGGAAATTCTGGAAATAATCCTTATCTTGCTAAGATTTTTATTCACAGCATCATATCTTTCTGTAGATTTTTGTTTGCATTTACGTGTGGTAGTTGAATTATATTTTTTTACGATATCAAGTTTAACTCTTTTGTGATTTAATGCTGCCGTTCATGTCCTGTGACCTGTGAGACTGTGGTGCTTATCAGATTCATGCACGACCTTTTATTGAAGGTACCGCATAGACGTAAAAGGAAAAAAAACATAGTCTCCTGAAATATCACTTAATACCTAAATATCTATGTAAATTTACATCTGATCTGATATATACAAAAGAAAGAAGAAAAAGAAAATTAGAAACTCGAGATGAGTAAATGATGGCTAGTTTGCTGCTGATGTTCAACCAATGATGAGTATTGACAGCTGGCCAAAGATGCTATCAATGCTTTCTCCAGGTCCTTAGCCACATGTCTTCTAATCATAGAAATGGCATAATCCATGAAACCTGAATCACAAGGCAAGGTAATTGGCCTGGTAGTAGCTATACCAAATTCTTCTTCGGCCATTCTGAAAAGTTCCCGGAAACTGTCAAAGGGAATCATGAACCGCCTACCATCAGTTGTGTAAACAACAAAATGACCTTCATCAGCCTTTAGTCTTGGCCAGGTAATCCTTTTTTTACTTGCAGCTGCTTTCTTTTGCCACTTCTTTACCATCTTGATGAGCTTCTTTGTGCTGATCATTTTTGTCGAATTTAAGAAATAGGGATATTTTGGCTAAGTCGTTTGAAGATTTAAGAGGAATTTAGCAATGGTTTGTTGTGAAAACTTGTAGAAATGGTCAAGTTTTATATATAGGTGCAAGGGTCCGAGTTAAAGACAAGAATGTTAACTAACTTATATGTATATAAATACGGATAAATGAAAAAGGTTTACATTCATTGAGGCCCCTTTCGCACATGCTAGCTGTAAATTATGGTGTTTATTTAGATAACAAAAAGATTTATATGGGACAAATACTCAAGTATATTCAGTACAGAAGTGAGACATCAGTTAATGCAGTTGTCCTGCAATTGATAAATGTAGAGAGTACCCACCTGCGTATCCTAGCGGTTGTGGTTGTGTATGCACATGTTATGCTTAATAATACAAAATGGTTTTTATGTGGATATTATTGATCTCACAAAGATATGATTAGGACAAATACGCCAACCAATCGGGTACACCAGTGTCTGTCAGTTCAAACAGGGTTCCTGCAATTGATAAAATTCAGGAAGTACCCAACTGAGTGTACTAGCATCTATGGTCTTATACCTGCACATGGTTATGTCTTCAGGTAAGACAATGAGACCTGCATGCTGATTTTTTAGAGCAGCTGTTAAGATAAATACTGCATATCAGAGGTATGACTCTTAAGAGTCGTACATACCTACGACACCGTAGCAATAACGTTAACAAACTGTAAATGAGGACCACAAAAGAAACAGTCTGATTTAGGATTTTCTAAAAGCTAGTGACTAGTAATAGAAATTTTAGAGCACACAAGAGTTAAGTAATGTTCATCTAACATCTTAGCTGTTAGCTATCACTTCTATTCCTGTAACCTAATCCAATTAATGTAGAGACCATGTCTGTTAAGCTAAATGACACAATCGCTTTCCTGTACAAGGAAAACTTACTGAACCAACTCGACAATGTGTACCTCTCTTTGTTTTTTTTTACACATCTCATGTGTGGACTTTCAGATTAAAATTTAAATTGCCTGACAGGAAACATGAAACATCAGTGGATCTGGTTTTTTATATTATGCATTAACAGTTGGTGATGCGATTCCTGGTTCTGTCTTCTTTTTGAGGAGTTTGAAAACATTCTCTCAATATTTTGAACTAAGCGTAAGGTTGCTTATATCCGACCTCTTACCCCTACAAAGGCCAGAGCCTTTGAGGCAGTCAGGCGCTTGTTGCGTTTAGTTGATTCTAGTTTTATGTTATGATTTTGATCATCAGTTGATGGTTTTTTTACAACTCTCTACCTGTACATAAGACTAGACATGATATATGGCGCGGTTCGTTCCTTAGTCTTAGTCACTGTAAATAAACTTCTTGAAAGGCTTTGGAATTGAGTTTGTCACAAGAGCATAATAATTTCATAGAACTTTAATTTCCACAGAAATGTCATTAGCTCTCAAATAAACTTGTGCTACAAATTTATCTACAAAACTAACTACTCTCTACAAATGACAAAATCTACTCTAAAAACTACTGATGAGCATTTGTTGTTGGTTTGTTCCTAGATGTTCATATGATCGACAAGCGACTAAGGATGAAACCAAGGCTTTCTCTACGTCCTCTGCTACATGTCTTTGAATCATTGACATAGCATACTCCATGAAACTTGAATCACAAGGCAAGGTAATCGGCCCTGAACTCGTCATCCCAAACTCTTCCTCAGCCAATCTCAAGAGCTCCCTTACAATCTCGTTGTTCAGATACGTCAATGGAATCATAAACCGTCTTCCATCCGTTGTGTAGACGACAAAATAACCCTCTTTGGCAACAGGTCTTGACCAGGTGATCCTCTTCCTGCTAGCAATTGCTAGTCTTTGCCATTTTTTCGCCATTTTAATAAGTTTCTTTGTGCTGATCATTTTGAAGGTTTTAAGAAAGAAAAATAATGTTTATTTTTTTTTAGCTAGGAAATTACTGAAAAGAGTGTTTGGATTTTGATGTTTGAGACTTGAGAATGATCGAGTTTTATAGCTTCATGCTAACGACATGTCACTTCAATGTTGCCAGGGTTTTTCCTTTAGTTTGGAGACAAACCATGTGAGTATTATAGGTGGGGATATCAGATATAATTTTCGACAACCGAATCAATTTGGATGATCTGAAAACATGTAGGCCAGGTATAGTTCTTGGTCATTATTGATCAAATGCTTTGGCCTGTCACTTTGCTTGACTGATCCTGTCATAATTTCAATTGAGTATACGTCTCGCCAGCATTGCTGTCCTTTTGTCTGAACTCTAAAATGTACAGTAATACATAAATACAACTTGAACATCTAGAGCTGATTATACAGAATTTGGCAGGTTATTTTTTTGTTTTGAGTTTTGAAAATGACAATTAGTTATTAAACTATTTCCAAGAAAATTAAAACTGTGGGCTACATGCCTCAAACTCTATTATTCCGCAATAAGCGCGAGCTTTTGTAATGTTAGGATTTAATCAAGTATAGGCGTCCAATGTACTGACTGTACTGTACTAGTATCCGAACAAGCTAACACTAAATGAAACTGTCAAATACACTTGTCAGGTGAAAAAACCTTGCTGGTGTGTCTTATACATCCAGTGATTTCCATATGCAGGGGATAATCTGATAAATTTCTATGCTCTATTGATGATTTCCAAATTTTAACTCAATATTCCGTTAACTTTCGAAAAAATATCCAGCACCCTTACCTGGTCATAAGAGGGATCCTTTAAGGCATTTGTTGCTGTATTGTATAATTTCGTAGAAGATTAAAACATCGACTTTCTGCATTTGAACAACTTTTCTAATTAATAAAAAAGATAAAAAGAAGGACATGATGCTACCAAAAAACTTTTGTTTAATTCACATGAAAGTTAATCTCATTAATTCTGATCTCTAGGTAAAACTACATTATCTGCTCTGTACAAACTAATGAAAAAATATTCTCAGAAACTAGAGATAAACAAATGTCGATTTGTTTGCTCTTGATGTCCGATTACTGAGTATCTACAGTTGGATAAAGACGCAATCAAAGCGATTTCCATGTCCTTAGCCACATGACTTTGGATCATAGAGATGGTGTATTCCATGAAACTTGAATCACAAGGCAAGGAGATTGGTGCGGAAGCATCTAAGCCAAATTCTTCCTCTGCCATTCTTAATAATTCTCTGAAAATATTTGTATCAAGATACGTCAAGGGAATCAAGAACCGTCTTCCATCTGCTGTGTAAACAACAAAATTACTCTCAGAGTCATACATACCTACAACATCACAAGGCTGACATTACTGTAAGTCAGCACCACAAAAGAAACAGTTTGATAAGTAAGAAAGACCTATACTGTAGTTGGGTTTTATAGGTCCAATATGATAGGAATAAATGGGCTTAATTAGCAGAAATCTTCTTCTGTTTCTCTCATATTGAAGTACTTTAATAGCAGACAGATTAGTTGATTCAGAGTCAATTCCGATGAAATTTTTATACGCGTCATCGGAAAATAGCTGTTATCTATCGATTCATAACAAGCTAGGTATGCAGCATAAATCAGCAAATGTCCAATTAGTTGTCATAAGCGGCCGCCTTTGAGCTATTATGTTCTTTTTATAAAAGTTCAAATCTTGCATTTGATTAACTACCATATAGCTGAGCGAACAAGACAATTGTTTCTGAACTCACTAGATATTTCATTAATTCTGAATTCTGATCTCTAAGGTGAAACTACATCTATTCTGTACAAAAGAATTGAAGAAGAATACAATGTTTTAGAAACTAGCAAATCAGCAAATGTTGATTATTTTGCTGTTGATGTTCTACTAATGATGAGTATCTACAGCCGGACAAAGAAGCAATCAATGCTTTCTCTAGGTCCTTAGCCACATGCTTTTCGATCATAGAGATGATATACTCCATAATACTCGAATCACAGGGTAAGGTGATTGGCCCGGAAGCAGCTATGCTGAATTCTTCCTCTGCCATTCTCAATAGTTCTCTGAAATTATCAGTGTTTAGATACGGCAAGGGAATCATGAACCGTCTTCCATCAGTGGTGTAAACAACAAAATGACCTTCAGAGATTGCTGGTCTAGGCCATGTAACCCGCTTCCTGCTCACAACTGCCATTCTTTGCCACTTCTTTGCCATCTTGATGAGCTTCTTTGTACTGATCATTTTTGCAAGTTTATGAAAAAAATGAGAAATCTTTGAATATGAGAAAGTGTTACAACTAAGAAGTGTAAAGATGATGTGATTGTGTTGTGTTTGATTGTGAATAACTTGGAGAAATGGTCAAGTTTTATAGCATCAAATGCAGACATAACACTTTAATGTTAACTAACAACTTGTTTTAATTGTTTGGGGGCAAAAGCATGTGGAAATTTCAGGTGGGTATGTTTTATTTTGTAGTATTACCAATTATGTAGACCCAATATGTTATCTTGTTGATTGAATTTTGATTATAATTTGATAAAGACTCTTGTTATCCACAAGATTGTTGATATACAGTACCTAAGTACAGCTAATAATGGGACAGTTTGTTTTGATAACCTAATGTAGAGATTAGTCTGAAGCTAAACAAGTAAAAACACAGGACCGTTTTCGGTACATGATAGATGTACTGAACCAACTAACTATAAGCCAATAAGGTTTATGTGAATTGTATTTTATTAGTGAATTGTATTTTATGTACTAACTAATGTCTGTGGTGTACATTTAGTATAGACATTAAGTTTTGATTTTGAATACTAATAATACAAGCAAAATGACTGACGAAATCGTTTGTATCTTTTCAGTTTTCGTACGTCAGACCCTCCTTACTTGGGCAATTTGCGGGAGTCCTTGAGTCACTGAGGTAATGTTATTCTTGTATACTATGATTTTGTAGTGGGTTGATGCCATCCTTAGTGCGTTTTTCATCACGAGTCGTCAGAAAAACAGTCTTATTTTTTCATTAATGGGTAAAGCCCTCGTATATCTTGCTTCCTTAATTAGTCTCGCCATAGGTGGAAGCCTTTGAGAAACTAATTTTAACTTATCGTTGATTATCCAATTTTAGATGATGTTTTGATTTAGATTTTCAATTGATGGCTTTCTATAACAACTCTTGCTTGTTCTTTAGTTGAAGAGGGCTGGTGACGCCACATAAATCGTGACTTATTTAAACTACCAAATCGCAGCCAGGAATTCACATTACTACTTGAAATAGATGCAAAATTATGGAAAAAGTAGGATAATATGTTCCTTTATGTTTATTTAGTTTATTACGTTTCGTATGAAAATGCTTAGTTATGGAATATAAAATTGAACTTCTTAAAAAGCTTCGGAACTACCTATCATTGTTAATCGTTCTGAGTTTCCTTCAATTTGTTTCCTATTAAGTTATGTATTTATAATCGTTTTGAGGCATTGGGATACTGTTGCTCCATTATTGAGTGAAGAAATAAACAAAGAGACATTGACTATTTCATTAACTTTAGAATTACAAAAATTCATTGGAGGTAGAATCTGAAGAATGAAGAGGAATATTAATGGTTTGTTGTGAGATTTTGTAGAAATGGTCAAGTTCTGTATATAGATCCAAGGCTCCAAGTTAAAGACAAGCTACATTAATTACAGATAAATGAACAAGGTTAGTGCTCAACTGTTCATTAAGACCCCATCTGCTATGTTTGTGGTGTTAGGGAGTACCCACCTGAGTGTACTGGCTCCTTTGGTCTTTTAGATGCACATGGTTTTGTTCTTAGGACGTCTTCGGGTAAGACGATAAGACATGACTAAAAAATTGCATAACAGGGGTATCGGGTATGACTCTCAGAGTCGTACATACCTACGACATCACAAGGCTGACATTAACATACTGTAAGTAAGCACCACGAAAGAAATAGTTTGATAAATAAGGAAGACCTACGACGTCACAAGGCTGACATTAACTTACTGTAAGTAAGCACTACAAAAGAAATAGTTTGATAAGTAATAAAGACTTATACTGTAGTTGGGTTTTGTAGGTCCATTATGATGGATCAAACGGGGTTAATTAGCAGAATTATGTTTCTTCTATCTCCCTCTTTATTGTAGCACATTAATAGCAGACAGATTAATTCAGAATGTCAGATGATTCAGAGTCAATTCCGATGAAATTTTTATACAACCTAAAACAACCCGTCTGTCGAATCATAACAAGCTAGGTTTGCAGAATAAATCAGTCCGATGTACTTGTTATAAGCGCCCGCCTTTGAGGCATTATATTCTTTTTATAAAAGTTCAAATTTTGCATTTGATTCATATACTGTAGCAAAGGGTGAACAAGACAATTGTTTCTGAACTCCAAAGATATTTCATTAATTCTGATCTCTAAGGCAAAACTACATCTGTTCTGTACAGAAGAATTGAAGAAGAATACAATGTTTCAGAAAAACTAGCAAATCAGCAAATGTTGATTATTTTGCTGTTGATGTTCAACTAATGATGAATATCTACAGCCGGACAAAGAAGAAATCAATGCTTTTTCTAGGTCCTTAGCCACATGCTTTTCGATCATAGAGATGATATACTCCATAATACTTGAATCACAAGGTAAGGTGATTGGCCCGGAAGCAGCTATGCCAAATTCTTCCTCTGCCAATCTCAATAGTTCTCTGAAAATATCCGTTTTTAGATACGCCAAGGGAATCATGAACCGTCTTCCATCAGTGGTGTAAACAACAAAATGACCTTCAGAGGTTGCTGGTCTAGGCCATGTAACCCGCTTCCTGCTCGCAACTGCCATTCTTTGCCACTTCTTTGCCATCTTGATGAGCTTCTTTGTACTGATCATTTTGCGGGGTTTATGAAAAAAAATGAGAAATCTTTGAATATGAGAAAGTGTTATAACTAAGAAGTGTAAAGATGAAGTAACTGTGTTGTGTTTGATTCTGAAAAACTTGGAGAAATGACCAAGTTTTATAGCCTCAAACTGAAGACATATCACTAAATGTTTAACTAACAACTTGTTTTATTTGTTTAGGGGCAAAACCATGTGGAAATTTCAGGTGGGTATGTCTGATTTGTAGTATTACCAATTATGTAGACCCAATATGTCTTCTTGTTGATTGAATTTTGATTATAATTTAATAAGACTCTTGTTATCCACAAGATTGTTGATATACAGTACCAAAGTACAGCTAATAATGGGACAATTGGTTTGGATAACCTAATGTAGAGATTAGTCTGAAGCTAAACAAGTAACAACACAGGACTGTTTTCGGTACATGATAGATGTACTGAACCAACTAACTAATGTCTGTGGTGTACATTTAGTATAGACATTGAGTTTTGATTTTGAATAATAATAATACAAGCAAAATGACTGACGAAGTTGTTGGTATATTTTCAGTTTTCGTACATCAGATCCTCCTTACACCACAATTTGCAGGAGTCCGTGAGTCACTAAGGTAATGTTATTCTTGTATACTTTGATTTAGTAATGAGTTGATGCCATGCCATGCCCTCGTATATCTTGCTTCCTCAGTGTCACCATAGGCGGAAGCCTTTGAGAAACTAATGTTAACTTATGCTGATTATCCAACTTTAGTTGATTGATGGGCTTTGTATAAAAACTCTTGCTTGTACTTTAGTTGAAGAGGGCTGGTGACGCCACATAAATCGTGACTTGCTTAAACTACCAAATCGCAGCCAGGAATTCACATTATGACTTCAAATAGATGCAAAAATATGAAAAAAAAAAAAAAAAAAAAAAAAAGGTACGAGGATATGTTTCCTTTCTTTTTATTTTTCTTATCTAGTTTTCGTGTGAAAGTGCTTAGTTCCGGAGTAAAATTAACCTTCTTAAAATGCTTCGGAACTACCTTTCTTTGTTAAATCTTTCCGAGTTTCCTTCAATTTGTTTCCTATTAAGTTATGTATTTATAATCTTTTAGGAATATAACTACTTGATAATTATTTATCTTATTGATTATCATTGTTTATAGCATTAGTCTTGCTATGATTATTATCTTGTGATTTGTATAGGTAGAATTATGAGTTGTATAGGATTTCTAGTTGTAGTCAACTGCATTAGTCTTCCTGTATAAATCTATCAGTTCTGAGGCATTGCGACACTGTTCCTTCGTTATTGAGTGAAGGAAGAATTATAGAGATATTGAAGTCTTTTAGTACTTAGTAGATTTCCGAATTCCGATTCTTCTGCTTTCCTCATATTGAAGTCCCTTAGTACTTAGTAGCAGGCACTTGGGCAGATTATTTAGAATGTCAGATTATTCAGAGTCAGTTCCGATGAAATTTTTATACGAGTCATCTGTAAATAGCCTCTGTCTGTCGATTCATAACAAGCAAGATTTGCAGCATAAATAAGTCCGATGTACTTGTCATAAGCGGCCGCCTTTGAGGCATTATGTTCTTTTTATAAATGTTCAAATCTTGCATTTGATTAACTACCATATAGCTGAGCGAACAAGACAATTGTTTCTGAACTCACTAGATATTTCATTAATTCTGAATTCTGATCTCTAAGGTGAGACTACATCTATTCTGTACAAAAGAATTGAAGAAGAATACAATGTTTTAGAAACTAGTAAATCAGTAAATGTTGATTAGTTTGTTGATGATGTTCAACTAATGATGAGTATCTACAGCCGGACAAAGAAGCAATCAATGCTTTCTCTAGGTCGTTAGCCACATGCATTTCGATCATAGAGATGATATACTCCATAATACTTGAATCACAGGGCAAGGTGATTGGACCGGAAGCAGCTATGCCGAACTCCTCCTCTGCCATTCTCAATAGTTCTCTGAAAATATCAGTCTTTAGATATGTCAAGGGAATCATGCACCGTCTCCCGTCAGTGGTGTAAACAACAAAATGACCTTCAGAGGTTGCTGGTCTAGGCCATGTAACCCGCTTCCTGCTGGCAACTGCCATTCTTTGCCACTTCTTTGCCATCTTGATGAGCTTCTTTGTACTGATCATTTTGCGGGGTTTATGAAAAAAATGAGAAATCTTTGAATATGAGAAAGTGTTACAACTAAGAAGCGTAAAGATAAAGTAATTGTGTTGTGTTTGATTGTGAAAAACTTGGAGAAATGACCAAGTTTTATAGCCTCAAACTGAAGACATATCACTAAATGTTTAACTAACAACTTGTTTTATTTGTTTAGGGGCAAAACCATGTGTCTGATTTTGTAGTATTACCAATTATGTAGACCCAATATGTCTTCTTGTTGATTGAATTTTGATTATAATTTAATAAGACTCTTGTTATCCACAAGATTGTTGATATACAATACCAAAGTACAGCTAATAATGTGACAATTGGTTTGGATAATCTGAAAGAGTTTATTTAACTAATGTCCCCTCTGCATAGTTAGCCCAAATGTAGAAATTAGTCTGAAGCTAAACAAGTAACTACACAATCAACTAACGAAATAATGATAGATCCTCCTTGCTTCGTAATTTGCAGGAGTTGTTGAGTCACTGAGATAATGTTATTCTTGTATAGTTTGATAAATGGGTTGATTCCATGCTATCCTAAGTGCGGTTTTCAGAAAGCGCGAGTTGCTGACCTTAGTTCTGGATACATTTACATTTTTTCAGTCAAAATATTCAATTTTTCTTCTTATCTTCTCTAATTGCCTTACATATTCTCCCTAGTCCCTACCTATGCCCCCTAAGACAGATCCTATGTCCGCTACTGATTAGCAGCATTATAGTCATAGTTTCTCGTGAAGTTTACCAAGTGAAGTAAATATTTGATTAATTCTGCAGTGCATAACTTGCTGTAGTACCATTACATGTCATATTTAGACGTGCCATTGTCTTAATTTCCATGCAACAAGTGACAGGTATATATCAGTAAGAATGAAGTTCGGGTAAAAACCATAAACGTTTCATGTTCAGGACGAAATTCTAGAAGTAAACCTTGTTTTGCTAAGATTTTGATGACAACATTACATCATGCAGTTAAATTTTGTCACACTCGTAAGGCTGCGTACATCTCACCCCCACCTTACCTCACAATTTGCGGGAGCCATTGTGGCATTGGGGTGGTGTTGCTATACTGT
Source organism: Heliosperma pusillum (assembly GCA_022085475.1). Taxonomy (NCBI): domain Eukaryota; kingdom Viridiplantae; phylum Streptophyta; class Magnoliopsida; order Caryophyllales; family Caryophyllaceae; genus Heliosperma; species Heliosperma pusillum. The sequence goes on from JAIUZE010075007.1 coordinate 219,779, forward strand.
ATTGCATGATTGCATCATCATAAGCGGAGGCTTTTGGGGCCTTTTCTGTATTGTATCATTTCTGTTTTTTGAACAGCTAATGATTCATTTTTTGGTTTATATATATAAAAGTTCAGCTTTCCATTTGATGAACTTCTTAAAGACTCCATAGTAAAGAACTAACAAGACAAATGTTTCTCAAATCACTAGATATTTGATTAATTCTGATCTGTAAGGCAAAATTACATCTTTTCTGTACAAAAGAATCAAAAAATAATTTAATGATTTAGAAACTAGAGATTAGCAAATGTTGTCTGGTTTGGCCTCGATGTTCAACTGATGAGTATCTGCAGCTGGCCAAAGATGCAATCAGTGCATTTTCCAAGTCCTTAGCCACATGATTTTGGATCATAGAGATGGCGTACTCCATGACACTTGAATCACAAGGCAAGGTAATTGGCGCGGAAGTATTTATGCCAAATTCTTCTTCGGCCATTCTGAAAAGTTCTCTGAAAATATCAGTATTCAAATACGTCAGCGGAATCATGAACCGCCTTCCATTGGTTGTGTAAACAACAAAATGACCTTCATTAGCAATTGGTTTCAGCCAGTTAATCCTTTTTCTACTCGCAGCGGCTTTCTTTTGCCACTTTCTAACCATCTTGATGAGTTTCTTTGTGCTGATCATTTTTGTAGGTTTTAAGAAAAAAAAATTATTTTGCTTAAATTAAATCTGAATAATGAAGAGGAATATTAATGGTTTGTTGTGAGAACTTGTAGAAATGGCCAAGTTCTATATATAGATCCAAGGCTCCAAGTTAAAGACAAGCTACATTAATGTTGACCAACTTTCTATCATTCTTTGGAGGCAGAACCATGTGCTACTTCTTTTCCAAGTTCTAAACTTGTTTTAGCTCGTCTCACTGAAGATGGGCAATATCCACCACAAGTTGAAGACGGATAGTGCCCCCCTCACAATATGCAAGTGGGGGATTCCATTTTCCCTCCACTTGCCCTCCCCACTTGCATATTGTGCGAGGGGCACTATCCGTCTTCAGCTTGTGACGGGTAGTGCTTGACGGGTAGTGCCCGTCTTCAATGAGAATTTGTGCAATGCCTACATAATTACAGATAAATGAGTAAGGTTAGTGTACAACTGTTCATTAAGACCCCATCTGCACATGATATACTTTATGTTTGTGGTGTTTAATACCCTAAAAATTTGATACATCAGTTCAAGCTGTTAGGGAGTACCACCTGAGTGTACTGGCTGTCTGGCTCCTTTGGTCTTTTACATGCACATGGTTTTATACTTATGACGTATTCGGGTAAGACGATAAGATATGACTAAATAATTGCGTAACAGGGTTATCAGGTATGACTCTCAGTGTCGTACATACCTACGACATCACAAGGCTGACATTAACATACTGTAAGTAAGCACCACACAAGAGACAGTTGGATAAATAAGAAAGACCTATACAGTAGTTTGGTTTTGTAGGTCCAATATGATAGAGGTTTAAATGGGATTAATTAGTAGAATTCCGATTCTTCTGTTTTCCTCATATTGAAGTCCTTTAGTACTTAGTAGCAGACACTTAGGCAGATTAATTCAAAATGTCAAATTATTCAGTGTCAATTCCGATGAAGTCTTTATACGAGTCATCCAAAAATAGCCCGTCTGCCGATTCATAACAAGCTAGGTTTGCAGCATAAATCAGACCGATGTACTAGTCATAAGCAGCCGCCTTTGAGGCATTATATTCTTTTTTATAAAAGTTCAAATTTTGCCTTTGATTAACTACCTATATACTGTAACAAAGAGTGAACAAGACAATTGTTTGTGAACTCCAAAGATATTTCATTAATTCTGATCTCTAAGGTAAAACTACATCTATTCTGTACAAAAGAATTGAAGAAGAATACAATGTTTTAGAAACTAGCAAATCAGCAAATGTTGATTATTTTGCTGTTGATGTTCTACTAATGATGAGTATCTACAGCCGGACAAAGAAGCAATCAATGCTTTCTCTAGGTCCTTAGCCACATGCTTTTCGATCATAGAGATGATATACTCCATAATACTCGAATCACAGGGTAAGGTGATTGGCCCGGAAGCAGCTATGCCGAATTCTTCCTCTGCCATTCTCAATAGTTCTCTGAAAATATCAGTGTTTAGATACGTCAAGGGAATCATGAACCGTCTTCCATCAGTGGTGTAAACAACAAAATGACCTTCAGAGGTTGCTGGTCTAGGCCATGTAACCCGCTTCCTGCTCGCAACTGCCATTCTTTGCCACTTCTTTGCCATCTTGATGAGCTTCTTTGTACTGATCATTTTTGCAAGTTTATCTTTGAATATGAGAAAGTGTTACAACTAAGAAGTGTAAAGATGATGTAATTGTGTTGTGTTTGATTGTGATTAACTTGGAGAAATGGTCAAGTTTTATAGCATCAAATGCAGACATAACACTTTAATGTTAACTAACAACTTGTTTTAATTGTTTGTGGGCAAAAGCATGTGGAGATTTCAGGTGGGTATGCTTTATTTTGTAGTATTACCAATTATGTAGACCCAATATGTATTCTTGTTGATTGATTATTGATTATATATTAATAAGACTCTTGTTATCCACAAGATTGTTGATATACAGTACCAAAGTACAGCTAATAATGGGACAATTGGTTTGGATAACCTAATGTAGAGATTAGTCTGAAGCTAAACAAGTAAAAACACAGGACCGTTTTCGGTACATGATAGATGTACTGAACCAACTAACTAATGTCTGTGGTGTACATTTAGTATAGACATTAAGTTTTGATTTTGAATACTAATAATACAAGCAAAATGACTGACGAAATTGTTGGTATCTTTTCAGTTTTCGTACATCAGACCCTCCTTACTTCGCAATTTGCAGGAGTCCGTGAGTCACTAAGGTAATGTTATTCTAGTATACTTTGATTTAGTAATGGGTTGATGCCATGCCATCCTGAGTGCGTTTTTCAGTAGGACTCGTTAGGAAACCAGTCTGTATTTTCATCAATGGGTAAAGCCCTCGTATATCCTGCTTCCTGAGTCTCACCATAGGCGGAAGCCTTCAAGAAACTAATGTTTACCTATGCTGGTTATCCAATTTTAGTTGATGTCTTGATTTAGATTGTCAATTGATGGACTTTGTATAACAACTCCTGCTTGTACTTTAGTTGAAGAGGGCTGGTGGTGACGCCACATATATCGTGTTTTTCTTAAACTACCATGTCGCAACCAGGAAATCACATTACGACTTTAAATAAATGCAAAATTATGGAAAAGTAAGATGATATGTTTCCTTTGTTTTTATTTCGTTTATTGTGTTTTCGTATGAAAGTGCTTAGTTATGGAGTATAAAATTAAACTTCGTAAAAAGCTTCGGAACTACCGTTCACTGTTAATCTTCCTGAGTTTCCTTCAATTTGTTCCCTATTAAGTTATGTATTTATAACCGTTTTGAGGCATTGGGATACTGTTACTCCATTATTGAGTGAAGGAAGAAACAAAGAGACATTGAGTATTTCATTAACTTTAGAATTACAAAGTTTCATTAGCTATGATCTACAATTAATCTATACTTTGTACAAAACTACAAACGACAAACAAAGCTCTCTAAAAGCTACTGATGAGCAACGTTTGGTTTGTCCCTAGATGTTCATATGATCTACAACTGACTATTGATGAAACCAATGCTCTCTCTACATCGTTTGACGCATGTCGTTGAATCATAGAGATAGCGTACTCCATGAAACATGAATCACAGGGCAACGTAATCGGCCCTGAACCCATCGTACCAAACTCTTCCTCTGCCAATCTCAAGAGTTCTCTTACTATCTCACTCTTTAGATACGTCAATGGAATCATAAACCGTCTTCCATCTGTTGTGTAGACAGCAAAGTAACCCTCTTTGGTAACAGGACTTGACCAGGAAATCCTCTTCCTGCTAGCAATTGCTAGTCTTTGCCATTTTTTCGCCATCTTAATAAGCTTCTTTGTGCTAATCATTTTGCGGGTTTTAACTTTTAAGAATGTAATTAAAAGAGGGTAGTTTTTCCTTGGTGAAGAAATTACTTAAGGTGTGTGTAGTTTTGGATGGTTAAGACTCGAGAATGTTCAAGTTTTATAGCTGTTAGCTGAAGACATGTCACTTGAATGTAACTAACCTGTTCTCCTACTCTAGCAGCATACCCATGTGGATGTTCACTTCATCATTTAGAGTAATTCACTTGTAATTTTCTGATAGCTGGAAATGTTTGCTTGTTGTCTGAACTTCATTCTTCAACTTATACCTAATAGTACTAGATGAGACAATAGAGCAGCACGGGACAGTCGATACTAGACCTGACAAAACTGATTCGACCAATAACCTGATCCAAGACCCGATTAGACCCGATAACCGCATCTGATCTGACCCAATGTTTGCAGGAATTTTCCATGAACCGCCAAGAGTGACCCGTTTGCCAGGTTTGGAGAAAGCACCCTGATCAAGATGCTCCAACCTTACAGATTGAGTGGTGCTAATGGAACTTCAAAATTAGGCCTGTCCTACATGAGTCCGAACTTAAATTTGGGGCAACCAGAAACCAAACATTTCCATCAGGTATGTCTAGTTCATTTGGACCTACATTCACATGGTTTTGCACCATAAGAGTTAGTATCATACAAGAAACATTTAAGTCTCATGTCTTTTGCTGAACTGCTATAAAATTTTAGGCAGTAATCACACTCTCATCAAACTTAAAACAACTTTTCTTATAAACTTTTAATTACAATCCTACATTTTACAGTTTAAAACTAAAGTCTTCAATATACTCAAAATATGATTAGTACAAAGAAGCTCATAAAAATGGCGAGGAAATGGCAAAAGATAGCAGCTGCCAGCAGGACGAGAATTTCCTGGCCGAGATCAAATGTTGCTGAAAAAGGCCACATTTTCATTTACGCAAATGATGGCAAAAGGTTTACGATCCCCTTGAGCTATCTTCAGAGTGACATTATTCAAGAGCTCTTTAGAATGGCAGAAGAAGAGTTTGGGCTAACTAGTGACGGGCCTATTATATTACCGTGTGATTCAGCTTTTAGTGAGTATGCCATCTCTATGCTACAAAGACATATGACCGAGGATTGTCAGAAGGCGTTTATCTTGTCCTTTGGTGATTGTCGCTCCTCATCATCGACATGCTTACAACAAGAGCTCACAAAACAACATATTTTAGTCTGTTAGCTTCTAGATAGGCTAGATAGAAATTACAATCTTCGCTTGTTATGTAAATGACAAGATATTGTAGATGTAACAGAATTTTGTTCATAATCAAAATGATTTAGGTTTACAATGGATATCAAATGCTTTAGCTTTTACAGTATTATCGTAAAATGTTTAACATATATTTACGCTTATTTAAGTTCAGGTAAAAAACATAAACATTCTATGTTCAGAAGGAAAATTCTTGGTATGTAAACCTTGGCTTGCTAACAATATGACTGATAGCATCATATCTTGCAGTAATTTTCATTTTTTTTGCTTCATAATATCAATCATGACCTCCAAAATTATTATTTCGTGTTTTAATGCCGCTGATAGGATTCATACACAGCCTATTGAACTGACCTGAAAGGCTGGAATACATAAAAGGAAAACAAAAATAGTTTAGCTTTAGCCTTCACCTGATATATCATTAATATGTGAGCTATTTAATTTACATCTAATGTGCAGAAAATAATGGAAGAAAAAATTATTTAGAAACGAGAGATGAACAAATGTTGGCTAATTTGCTCTTGAGGTTAAGTTGTTAACTATTGATGAATATCTGCAGCTCGACAAAGATGCAATCATAGAAATGGTTTATTCCATGAGAGTTGAATCAAAAGGCAAGGTACTTGGCCCGGAAGCAACTATAACTGTACCATATGTTGGATATATGCTTCAAAATAAGCTACCCACTTGTATTTTCCTATCCCACATTGACCATGAAAAACAAGTTTTATGGGTTTATATATGACCCCATACACTACTCTACTAGGTGAGTGTGTGGTAAGTATCTAACCAACCACACACGCGCGCGCGCACGGCTTGGGCTCGGGCTTTGGGCTTTGGGCCTGCGGTGCGGGCTTGCCCACCTTTTATTTCTTTTTCCAACTGAAACAAAATCAATTGCTTGTGTCAGTGTTAGCTTGCAGTAGAGGTGATCGTTTGCGGGCTTGGACGGACATGGGCCGGGCTTATCTTTGAAAAAATGTCCAGCGGGCCTAATATGCCTTGTCCAAGCCCGCTTAAGCGCCCTTACTAAGGTTGTCCATGTCCGCCTAATTTAAGCTAGCGGGCTTGTCCGTGAGCTTGCGGGCTTGAATGTAAAATATATTAAACTAATTTTTTAATAAAATTAAGGATGACCTAACATATATTCTGAATTAACCAAAACATCGCAAACTCAACTTAACATATACAAATTCTATAATTAAATATGATTATTTTGAAATTACAAGTCTCCAAAAAAAAAGTAACGATATAAAAAAAATTATAACTACTTACTTTATCACTAATACAAATTTTATTTCATATACTCTTGTTGTATATTTTTACTTTATTAGCTTTTTGTTTATATGAAGCATAATTTTTTAATTTTATACGGAGTATATGTTTAGCGGGCTTGGCGGGCTTGTCCATGGGCTTCTTAATCATGTCCATATCCCCCACGAAAAATAGCGGGCCGGGCTTGGCCCGTCCGTCAAATAATTTTTTTTAATTTCTTCTTGTCCAAGCCCGCCTAAATAGCGGGCCAAACGGGTAGGGCCAAACGGGTCGGCCCGAAGATGATCAGCTCTAGCTTGCAGTAGGCTTCCTTGTGTCAGTGTTTAGCCTCAGTCTGTTTGTGTGCTGCAGTATCCAAATCAGACCTGCAAAGATTCCTTGTGTGCTGCAGGAAATATTCCTGACGAAGCTTGCTGCAGTACACTTCTCCTTTGCAGGAAATATTCCTGACGAACTACATGCATGCCCAGCCCCATCTGCCTATATATACCACCCTTATTCAGTTTTTGAAGGACAAGAAAATCAGTCTTACTTCTCCTTCCTTCTCACACAAAATCTGTCTTACAAAATGTCTTCTATAACTTAATTAAAAGAGTCATGGCAACGTTTATGGTGGTTCTCATCTGCTCTCTTCCCTACACGAAGTTTGCAGCCGTTGTGTAATCCTGGGGTCGAGTGCCACAGAGACCGTGTGTAGTAGACGGGGCATAAACGACTTTAGGACAGTGATCTAAAGTCACGCCACAACAATCAGATAAGATTATTCCTTTTCTTCCACTGTTTTTATACTACCGCCATAACACCATATTCATGTTCGGCCACTGAGAAATGTTCTCGGAGAACGTCAGTACTTAGGTGTTTTATGGGAATCATGAACCGTCCTCATAACTTGCGAAATTAACAAAATGACCAGGAAATCCTTTTTTTCTGCTGATCATTAGGATATATTAGCATTACAGCACTGTGAAAAGCTAGGATTGCTATTAACTCATTATCATTACTTGGAAGCGGAACCATGTGCTGAGGTGCTATGTATAATTACAGATAAATGAACAAGGTTAATAGGAGTATTCATTAAGGCCCCTTCTCACATGTTTATGACATTTTGAAACATCAAGTTAACATAAATGATTAACACAAATTCTTTTTTAAGACGGAAGTATGGTATCCTAGTTAAACTTTAAGACGGGCCAAATACATACCAAAGCAAGACTTACCGAATGATTAATAGTCAATTGTTGGTGCCTTAAGACGGAGGTATCCGTGAGTTTCTTTTCTGACAGTTCGTTAGTTGTTTCAAGATAATGTTTCTTTTTTTTTTTAAAGATCAAATCTTTGCATTTGATTAACTTTCTAAATAGTAAAGAGCTAACAAGACAAATGTTCTGAACTCACAAGAAATTTCATCAATTCTGTACAAAAGAATTGAAGAAGAATACAATGTTTAAGAACCTAGCAATTGAGAAAATGTTGATTAGTTTCCTGTTGATGTTCAAATAATGATGAGTTTCTACAGCTCGACGACAAAGAGGCAATCAATGCATTCTACAAGTCCTTAACGACATGCTTTTAGATCATAGAGATGATGTATTCCATGATACTTGAATCACAAGACAAGGTAATTGGCCCGGAAGCTCCAATACTGAATTCATCAATGGGTAAAACCCTCGTCTATCTTGCTTCCTTAGTCTCACCATAGGCAGAAGCCTTTGAGAAACTAAGGTTATAACTTATGCTGATTATCCAATTTTAGTTGATGTTTTCGATTTAGATTATCAATTGATGGACTTTGTATAACAACTCTTGCTTGTACTTTAGTTGAAGAGGGCTGGTGACGCCACATGAATCGTGACTTGCTTAAACTACCAAATCGCAGCCAAGAATTCACATTACGACTTTAAATAGATGAAAAATTATGAATAAAAGTAGAATGATTATCCAATTTTAGTTGATGTTTTGATTTAAATTTTTGTAAGTGTCATCCGAAATTAAGACTTTGTACATCACTAATTCTGATCTCTTTGGTGAAACTAAACCTATTTCTGTACAAAAGAATTGAAGCTAACAATGTTTTAGAAACTAGCAAATCAGCAAGTGTTGGCTAGTTTCCTGCTGATGTTCAACTATGGATGAGTATCTACAGCTCGACAAAGAAGCAATCAATGCATTCTCCAAATCCTTAGCCACATGCTTTTGGATCATAGAAATTATGTACTCCATGAAACTTGAATCACAAGGCAACGTAATTGGCCCGCAAGCAGCTATACCGAATTCTTCCTCAGCCAATCGTAATAGTTATCTGTAAATATCAGTCTTTAGATACGTCAAGGGAATCATGAACCGTCTTCCATCAGTTGTGTAAACAACAAAATGACCTTCATTTGTCACTGGTCTTGGCCAGGAAACCCTCTTCCTGCTTGCAATCGCTATTCTTTGCCACTTCTTTGCCATCTTGATGAGCTTCTTTGTACTGATCATTTTTGTAGAATTTTATTTTCCGATAAAGAGAGAAACTTCCAAAGAATAGAAGTATAGAAAATTGTTGAGATTAAGTGTGTTGTGAAACTTGGATGAAAGGGCTATAGGCTTTATAGCGTCAAGCTGAAAACATGTAACATTAATGTAACAACCTTGTTGTCCGACTTTGGAAGCAAACCCATGTGGATGTTCATTTCATCATTTGGACTAATTCACTCAGGGTTGGAGTTTTCCTACAACTGGCAATGCTTCCTTGATGTCTGCACTGCATTTACGACACGCTACCTAATCATAACTGTGACAATGCAGCAGCACGGGACATTCGATAATAAACCTGACCAAACTGACGGGACCCTTATCCAACCTTACAATAATCCGATCAAGACCTACATTAATGTTTTCACCCAATGTTTGCCCGGGTTTTTCTTGACCCCCGATTACAGGGACCCTTATCCAACCTTACATGGGTCCGAAGTTGATGACTACTTCCTTTCAAATGTTCAATTCAGGAACCAGAACCGAAACATTTCCACCAGCTTTGTCTAGTTCATTTGGACCTACATTCACATGGTTTTGCACCATAAGAGTTAGTATGATACAAGAACCATTCAAGTCTCATGTCTTTTGGTGAAATGCTATAAAACCTTAGCCAGTAATCACACTTTCATCAAACTTAAAACAACTTTTCTTATAAACTTCTCATTATTATCTTACTTTTTGTTGTTCGAAACTCAATTCTTCAAAACACTCACAATATGATTAGTACAAAGAAGCTCATAAAAATGGCAAGGAAATGGCAAAAGCTAGCAGCTGCCAGCAGAAGGAGGATTTCGTGGCCGAAAACAAATATGCCTGAAAAAGGCCACTTCTTCATTTACGCGAATGATGGCAAAAGGTTTACGATTCCCTTAACCTATCTCCAGAGTGATATTCTTCAGGAGCTCTTAAGAATGGCAGAAGAAGAGTTTGGACTAACAAGTGAAGAGCCAATTACATTACCATGTGATTCAAGTGTAATTGAGTATGCCATTTCTATGATACAAAGACATACAACCGATGATTTCCAGAAGGCGTTCTTTTTGTCCTTTGGTGACTGTCGCTCCGCTTTATGCTTGCAGCAAGATCATACCAGACACCAACTTTTAGTATGTTAGTTTCCAGATAGGCAAGGGAGAAGTAATCATCTATTCATCTTCTCCTTCTTTGTAAATGACAGAATATTATAGATAGAGCAGATTTTTTCTTCATAATCAATGATTTAGTCTTTACAGATAATTTCTTGTGCGTGTTAGAAAATCCCATTTAGTAAATTGATTTCAGTGAAGAGTCTTCACTGTCTGCATAAATTTTGATAAAATTCTTGTTATATCTGGGTGATATACCGATATCATGGTCTTAGAACTCATCTGACGCGCATTGAGTTTTTTCGTCCTTACCGTCTTTAAAACCGCCTCCCACGGGATTAGTAGATATGCAACTAATGTCACGTAAGAAATTGGATATGTTAGCTGCAACAAACAAATAGTTCATGAAACTTAATAAGTTCACAGCTGAGAATAAAACATCATGTTGTACCAGTGTATATATATTTAGATTTTTGTTTATTTTTTCCTTTTATTTTGTGGCTCATTTGCACTATGTAGCCATTATCGTCTTAATCGAAGACAAGGGTAGAACAAAACCTACGCGCATATAAGACCGCAAGAGGTTATTCACTCAGGTAAGTACTCCCTCAATTTATTGGTTGCAGGACAACTGCATGCTCTGATGTACCCTTGTGTACCAAATTTGTTGGCGACCTTGGCGTAACTGCCTGATCAAACTTTCGTGACATCAATCGTATCCACATAAACACCATAAACATAAAGCATAACAAGTGCAGAAGGGACCTTAGCAATATCTAACTAAGATACTGGAAACAGTAAAGATCCTTCAGTTCTTTGATATACTACAAGTGCTATATCAATTATTGATAATGATCAAAATTGTGTTACATCTATAGAATTCTGCCAGTTACATAAAAGAAGAACATGAGCATTTTTTTCCTTGCCTTTCTAGAAACTAACAGACTAAAATTGGATGTTTTGAGAGCTCTTGCTGCAAGCAAAGCGATGAGGAATAGCGACAATTACGCAAGGACAGGATAAACGCCTTCTGAAAATCCTCGGTCGTATGTCTTTGTAACATTAAGATAGCTGGTGAAAAATATGAGAAGCAAATCATTGCTTCCATCTCGTACTCCTTTGAAACTTAGTCCGTTTCAGTGATAACCTTCTAGGCAGCGAACCGTCTAGCAACTCAACACCAAATCTTACAACGATCCCTTAAGCGATTTTTGGTTCCTAGCTAACGCGAACCTCTAGCCCAATCTCTCCTTTGATCCCTCTAAAAGTGCACCGTTGGATCGAATTGAATTTCAAGTAGCCTATATGTGCTAGGAACAGGGTGACGGGCTATGGTCTCGATCATTACAAGTGCATGTCAAGCATCAAGACCAATACAAAACCCCTAAAGTGACATATATATTCTGAAATAATATTGATCGAGGTTTACTTCGTGGAACAAAACCCCTCCGTCTCATTCATTTGTTTGCCTGTTAAATTATATTTTATGTATAAGTATTTTAATCAAAGTCAAACAAATCATTGATACAGGAGGAGTAACGTCTAAACAAGAAATCGAATTATAAAATCAATACAATTGAATTGTCAATATATTTATTTAAAATCGAAGTATATAAACCCTGACGATAAAATCTCAATCGATCTTTCATCGAGCATTCGAGCTCCAATAGATCGATAAACAACAACTCGATACTTACGAGGGTATTAAACCATGGGATTGCGCAATTGAACATATCGAAATAATTAGATTGATTAGAAAAGCGCCTATAATAAATAAACAAAATCCAACGATGCCAAGAACCATAAGTGCCAATGTCACAACCACCATCGCAACACCAAATTGATATAATGTTTGCAAAATCTTAACAACTTCACTCCATGGTATCTCTCCCTCATCGAACTTTCTTACGGATACCGGTAGAAGCGCTTCACTATTAGTCGTCATTGTACTCTTGCTTTCCTACGAACCCGAATCCCTAGCTATTTAAAATTGTGATATATAACTATATAAGGCTCTCTTCGTATATAAGACTGTCTAATATATATACGGATTTTGAGGGCACACGTTAATAGGTTTATTAGGGTAAGATAATTAGAATACTAATTACGAAACTAATTCTATTATATTCCTAATAATATAACTTTTCTAGTCTAAAATTATTTCTAATTTATTATTCTAATCCTATATAGTACGAAGTATAACACTATCACATACCATATTCTCTCACATACTCCCTTTGTCCCGTCTTTTGTGTACGTATTATTTCATTTTAGGCGTCTAATAATCTGTTTACTTTATACGGAGTATTAGCGAATAGAGATAATTCTAATGACGCAAATTCTCATTTTAGACGAGACTATTCGTTTTAAGTTTTACACGGGTCAGATACATACTAAATCACCTCACTTGTAACCTAGAATATACCAAAAAGTTTGTCTTGTTACTTAATAATACTTGTCATGTCTTAAGTTTTAAACGGATAATACCCGTCTTAAGCAATACTTATTGTTCTAATAAACAATTTGATATACACGCCCATTATTGTTTACTTATCAACAAATGGCAACCACGACAAATGTACACCTCCTCCCTCGTTTTTTGTGTGAATTGTGCCACAAGAGTAGAGTAGAGTTGTTCATGAACGGGACAATTCATCACACCCGTCTCGTCCGGCCCGCTAACAAAGCGAGTATGGATAAAACATTTTCCAAAATTTACAATGGGTGACCCACGAACGACCTACCCCAAACCCGCTAACCCGCATGTCCATGATCCAAAATAAGCGAGTAATCACGGGTCACTACCATTCCTTACACTATTAGGCTAAGATTATCCATGGTCTGAAGTTGAGTCTTAGCTGAGATTTTTGCAAGTCTCAACCTCAGACTTGGGATAAAGTGGAAAAAACTTTCTTAAGTCTGGAGTTGGGTCTTGGAAATCCAAGATTCAACTTGAGACCCATGAATAGTATTATGTATGTGTGGAAAGTAGGATAAATGGGTCTCATGTATTATTGTAAGTAAGAGTCTCGGATTTTAATGAGTCTGAGGGATAATGTGGTAGAAATAAAAGAGTCAGGGTTGAGTCTTAAAGATAAAATAATAATATTTTACTGTTGTTGAGACTTATATAAAGCCTGTGGATAAACATAGTCTTATATCACAAATTATCATTGAAGACGGGTCGACCCGGCTTAAACTTTTTGTACTTGTATAGGTCTACTTTCAAAAGTAGATGGGTTTTATTTGATAATTGCTTGTTTGTCTCATTTTTCAAAGTTTCACCTTACAGAGTATTTTCTTATGAGAAGCCTTCGTCAAGTACTTGTCAAAAACTATTTTCATGGATAATAATTTTCAACAACTCTATAGGCCGGTCTGTGCTTGGCTCCATTCATACAACTTCCGTTAGTAGTTAACCACCAGTTTTTGTGTGGATGCGTGGTGGGGCGGATAAGGGCCGTGAATGGAAATTTTATGAAAAAATGTAGAGAAAGAAAGGAAGCATTCAAGAGGGCACATCGATACCTAAGAACACATGATTAAAAGAACTAAAACGAGTATACATATCAACATAAACTCAAGAGCTACATTTGAGTACAAGAAATGGGAGTTAGAGAAGAGCATTTTATGCCAGCATATACTATTATACTTGTACTATAGGCTAAATTTTACAGATTTTTAAGTTTAAGACAGGTCATATAACATTTTACTTTTGTATATAACACAATTATATTGTTTTTTCCTATGCATTTTATTTTTGTCTTATACTCCCTTCGTCCCGGTCAATTGTTGTCTTATTCCTTTTTAAGGTGTCTCAGTCAATTGTTGCCCTTTCTATATTTGGGTATATTTTTATGAGTAATTTAATCCCCCAATGGGATTATTGCCCACTTGTCATCCACTAAGTGGAACAACAAATGATCCCCACCTTTTCCTTGGCCTTTGTGTCGAAATGAAATGACAACAATTGACAGGGAGGGACGGAGTATACACAAGTCGTATGATACTCAACTCGTCTCTAAGCTTAAAACAAATATTTTCGTCTTAAATGAGAATTTAGGATCTTTTTTAGCACAAATTCTCATTTAAGAGGAAAGCATTCATTTTAAGCTTTAAGACAGGTCAAATACTAACCCGTTTGTATAGATCGGACAAAAATCTTATTATTTCCCGGGCATTTCACTTTTCTCTTATTTAAATTATTTGACATGTTTTAACCTTAAATCTCGTTTATCACAATTTGCTATTCGTCGGGAACGTTTCACATTATTGTGGTGCAAAGTTATCACGTCTCTGATTTTGAGCTTGCTCCCTTCGTCCCGTTTTTAATCAAATGCTTATACATAGTTACATACAGAATTGCACATAAGAAGGAAATACACAAATGAAAATAACTCCAAACATTGAATGAGAATTTATCATGAGGTTCTGAAATAAGATTTTATAAATGTTACGGACTTACGGTTAAGCTAGCACTCGAAATTTTCAAACCTTCCATCCAGCTTGTCGGATTCGAACCGACAACCAAAAGGTATGAAGCATGCCCGTTGTATAATAACTGACCTACTCAAACCATTTACTCTGCCATTTGAGTTAAAGCCGGTGAGAAAAACTTTAACACACTGTCACTTTCCATTTTAATTACTCAACTTTGGATAAGTTGCAAGTCCAAATTCCCATTTTCTAAACTTGACTTCGTTAATTGTTGTCTTTTCTATATTATGAAGCTTTTCCTATGAGTAATTTGATCTTCCAAATAGTCTCCAACTCTTTCTTTGGTCTTTGAGCCAAAATAAAAGAACAACAATTGACGGGGACAGAGGGAGTACAAGTATAATATAAGCAACTATTATCATTTGAGCTAGTAAGTAATATAATAATAGTAAGTAATCAATATGAAAAACTCGCATAATGACAATTGACAATAATGCCCCAAAGAGTAAGGACTTCTTGTGAAAGAATCTGTTCTTTGAGGGGAAGGGAGAATGAAGAAAGAATTTAGAGTAAAAATTAAGGACGTGCAAAATGAAATGTTTCTTCTCGAAATCCAGTGTAATTTTAATTGAAAACATAATTTGGACACATCTTCACAAATAAATAACTCATAACAACATGCATCAGCTAGCTTAAGTGATAAATAATGACGGGGTCAAGATCGGGTGCATGTCACGTATAAACGGGTTGAGAATCATTTAGCCCTAGCCCAAGCCCAAGCCCAACCCAAACAAATCTAGTGTCATGTTAACGTCGACTCATTTACATACTTAAATGGATCATCAAGACTAATCCTAAACCCCATAATTTTGTGTCGTGTTCTTGTCTAAATTTTGGGCTATGGCAATGTTCGTCACAGTAAATATTTATGTGAGGGAGGGGTGAAAATCTTTTATGGCTAATTAAAAAATTAAGTTAATTTAGCTCAACTCAAAGCTCGGCCCAAATAAATCTTGTGTCGTGCTCATGTTGACCAATTATATGAATGGGGCATCATCCTCGACCCAAACCCATTTCTTTCATGTCGAGTTCGTGTTGTGTTTGCGAGGTGTAGCTTCCTTTATACACAAAAAGGAAAAAAGAAAACAAATGAAAAGAAAACGAATTAACTTGAACATTTTGGACCAAAGTGGCTTGGGTCTAGTGGAGCGCGGGACTGCCTCAAAGCGTTGCAATGACAACGATTTGAGAGGTCCCGGGTTCGACTCCTTACACGAGAGTGCTGCGGTTACCTGCCATCAAGGGTAACCTTGATGACTTACCTGGTCCCCAGGCTTGCAAGGTGTTCGGGTGTTTCCTGGGTCACCAAAAAAAAACTTGGACATTTTGAGAAAAATAATTGAGAAATAATTTTACATTTAAACTGGAGAAAGCTAATGGTGACACGTTGTGACAACTTGGCAATATTCAATTATTTTTTAATCAAGGTCCAAAAGCCCAAAACCTAACATTGCTACATGAACATCCTAAACATAAACATAGATCAACTATCAAATGATAATTGGATGAATGCATTTGAGTTATTACCAATACTAATGGAAGACTACATAAGGAATTAAGGATCCACCATGTACATGATGTTAAATACTCCGTATGATTTAATATTTGATATACGCAACATGATTAGGATTGGTGCGTCACCAATGTAGTTGATGCAACCTCGAACTTACGGTCGTGTCGAGCTTACAAACCCCAACCACTCTGTCTGAATGTGGCGTGACAACGGAATATAACCATCATGCTTGCCTTATCGTCTTTAAAGATACTTATAATATAGTGTTTTAGATTTTGGACAAATTTAGGCTTGTTTTAATTGACGTGTTGGCAACTTTAAAGTGAGAGTTGGCAATTTCTATACATTGCAGCAGCAGCGCAAGCGCAAACACTCCAGGTAAATGCTTTGAGGGCGATAAAGCATTTCGAGTCCTTATTAAACGGGAGTCTTTAATAAACGTGAGTGTCAAAGTTGCTCATGTAACGAATTTCCATCTTAGTGTACTGATACTTTCAATTAATCGAGGATAATTTAAAACATAGCCAATATAACTGAATTGATTGATGTAGCTAATATGACCTAAAAAATCACGCCACGATGGCCATCCGGCCAATTGCTTGTGCCACGACACTACCGCCATTCGCAACCTTTTTTATTCCATCTATTACTTGGGACCGATTTTACGGCGAAAAAAATATAATTACGGAGCCGGATAAAGAAAACACAAACTAAAAATCAAACTAAGCCATTTTGATCAACTATTGGCAAAGCAAAGCAACTTGTAAGTAAATTAGAAGGCAAGAAATCACATACCACAAACAAATAAGAATCAGCCCCAAAAATCCATCAGAAATTATAGCACACTCCTGCACAAATTGTATTACGTCCAGATTAGGAGACAGCCGTGGTGCGCGAATTTGAAAATAAACTAAACTAAACATAATATATGAGATAATGGAATTCCGCAAAAGCTTATTACTCGGTGCAACACTTCATAGAAGCGCAAAAATGTCGTGACTTTACAATTACCAGAAACAATAGCAAACCATCAAATATTTGTTCTAACTAGGAATTTTGGTATACAATGCAGCTGTTTGAAAATGCGCAAACTACCTCACATAATGTTGACGAAAATTTTTTGTGTCCTCCGGGAGGACGGTCCTCATCGTAGGCACACATGCATTATAATCTAGACCAAGGAGCTAGTAGTACTAACAAAATTTATTTTAAGATCATGATCTTACGAATAATTTTAAAGATCAGTGAATAATTTGAAGATCAATTAATAATTTTTAAATTTTACTATTTTTTAAATAAAGAAGCCCTCTTTTCTGGAGTACAACAAAAAAAGTTGCCTAAAAAATTATCAGCAAAATACTTTGATTCTTGCACAAAATCTATTGAAAACTTGATCCTATGGCCACCAATCCATCCATACCATACTAAGTAGCAAAAATGAAACAAACTCCAATAGTATCATAGTAACTCGAGGGATCCCGTAGATGGCACGACAACCTTTCCGCCGATACACTGTCTCCAAATGACATCTCATAATGAGAATACATCTAAAATAATATCAAATGACTCACAATGAAAAGAATTAGAATCATTTTACTTTATTCCATTAGAATCCAGAACCAAAAAATAACAAGTTTTTGGCTCCCTCGGAAATGGAAAACAAAAAAAATAGAATTAGGATCATTTTACTTCATTCCATCAGTTATTTTCTTTGTCAAAGTTCACTCGCATTGAAAGGACAAGTGTTCGAGCTAGAAAAATTAAGGGACTTAGAGATCCAAATCTTTCAAAACTGCTCCTCCAGCCATCCATATGTAGGCTTCACCAGAAAATCTTCAAAGATTGTTCGGAAAAAAAAAAAAAAGTACCAAAGCAGATATCGTAGACATAAACAACTAATTTCTCTATACAAGATAAGTACCTCAGCCCTCTAACCATAAAAAGCCCAAATGCAAGGCACACACAAGGAGACACAATCATTTTCGACAGTAACTATTCATTGATTAAGCACATAAACGAAAATAAAAGGAACCATGGTCGAACCCCCATCCCTAATCCAAATATAGACCAACAATTTACAAGCGCCATTGAAGTTAATATCAATCACAAGGTGAGCACCAACGTTACCTAACTGCCTCCAAATCTCAGAAACACTTTCATAGATGTCAGAACAAAAACTTCTTTCTATTCTTCTGAATTGCCGCATTATTCAAAATATATAATATACGACGGAGTTCTGAAAAATTGAGCAATTCAAAATAATAGGAGCAAATGCTATTTCACAATGTAAGAAATACACTCGACTTAATGAATGATTTTGCTTTGTTCTATCAAATCCAAAGAAGCATTAGCTGAGGTTTGGCTCCAATGGTTCTATTTAGAGCCACTAACCAAAGTGAAAATTCCCCGGCACGACTAGATGGGAGCCTGTCAATGATACTGTTGACAGCTCTCCTTGGCTCATATCACTTGGCCGCGCTCAAATTAAGTAGTTCTCGATTATAATACATATAGCCCAAACTGATCCACCCGTACACTCCAAGAAAAACAGCAATTCCCAGACTATTGGTCGAGCACTAGGACCAAATACCCTCTTAAGGATGCATTTGCATCTTCAACTCACTATAGCCTAAATACTTCCGCCAGAACACAAGTAACAACAATAATATTATTCCTTCGGGTTGCATTTAAGAGAAAGAGACGAATAATCATTATGCTTGGACTAAAAACAGCATAATATGGATGAAGTGTTGTTAGTCCTTACTTGACTAGGGATAATATGAGGAGTTCACTATTTTATAGTACTAAATTTGAAAAGGCTCAATCGCTAAAAAATGGCACAAAATTTTATAGCAAGAATAACTAAATGTGGTATTTGTGTAAAACCAGGTTAAACTGAAAATGAGATTCATATATTTTCTATCAAATTGTATGCTAAAATAATTAGGATGTGTATTTTGTACAATAAAAAAAAGGAACTCTGATATTGCTATGTCACTGCAAGTCAAAAAAGGTGGCACGTTACAGTTTTCTAAAGGAAGAAACTCATCTGCAATTGCGAGACTATCTACAAGAAAGCTCATCCCACGATAGCTCTTCATCTGTGATAGGGAAGAGAACATGTTACAAAATATGACTCACAGCTGTCATTAAGGATCATGATTTGATTTTCTGCAAGAAATACCGAAGAGCAATTAGGGTGAAGTTGTATGAAAAGCCTGCATAACCAAAGGTAACTAACAAGGTGGGACAGAATAAGAGAAATATACGTCAACCAACATTAAAAAAAAAAAAAAAAAAAAAGGTAAACTTTATCCGATGAATTAGCTAATCCATAAGAATAACACTATTACTCTAAGGTAATAAATACTTCCTCCCTCTAACTCCACTCTACCAAAATATTTTTTCACATTTCCCGAGATGTGTTTTACGCGGTAAATATCGTTAGCTACGTGTTTGCAAAAATTATAAAAGTTAGATATTAATAATGTACTCGTAAAGACGAATCAAACAAGATCACACATGAATATATTTTTTACTTATATATTGAGAGAAAATTGCAATTATATGTTTACTTGTGAATAGTGTACAAAAATGAAAGTGGTAGAGTGGAGTTGAAGGGAGGAAGTATTTTTTTTTCTAGAATGATATGGACTTGCTCAACATATTTTTAGGGTTATGCTCTTTCATGGACATGAATGACCATTATACCATTGTCATTTCTATTCCTTCATTTTCCGTTTGATAATAAAGCCCGTCAAATTACTCAGTCCAACTACCACCCACCATTGGCCACAACCACCACGTACGACCACCATACATCACCATCTCCTCTCATCTCCCAGATCCACCACCGATTCACCACCGGACCGCCTCTTCTACTGTACGGAGTTGAAGTGTCACAGGAAAATGAGCACTCCTTATTTGTAGGGAGATCTCACAGAAAACTGCTACTGTATATCATTAAGGAGTACATTCATCTTTTACAAGCATAATAGTGATAAGGAGTACTCAATTTCAAAGTACTTTCCTTGTACTTTCGTTGGACCTTTCCCCTACCCCTCCCTGTCACCGGCCACCTACCCTGTCACCCCGGCCACCAGAAACTTTCAGGTCTCGGGGTAGCAAATCTGGGTCCACGGTTCGACA
Source organism: Heliosperma pusillum (assembly GCA_022085475.1). Lineage (NCBI taxonomy): Eukaryota > Viridiplantae > Streptophyta > Magnoliopsida > Caryophyllales > Caryophyllaceae > Heliosperma > Heliosperma pusillum. The sequence continues at coordinate 240,079 of JAIUZE010075007.1, forward strand.
AGGGCCTGATGCCGGAAACCATCAAACCTACCAGAGCTGGCCGGCAACCACCGCATGAACCGCCCCCTTTTCATTGTCGATAATATTCATTGACAATAGTTCCTTCAAACCCTAATTTCATTAGTCTAAATAAATTTAATCTCTCTAATTTGATACAAAGTTAATAAATTACAATTATTACTCGATTTCTGACATTTAGCGTCTATAACTGATTAATTTTATAGATATGATTAATTTTGCAAGGAAGAGAATTAGAGGGAGTTTGTTAGTGTTGTTTTTTGGGGGAAGGGTAACTAATGGCAAAAAGTCTATGAATTAGTAAATTACGTCCATGAAAGAGCAATTACGTATTTTTATTGTTCCAGGATAATAACATATACAGCAGAACAACTTCTGGTAAACAAAAAGGCCTTAACCAGCCTGATAAAGATGGATATGAATACGTCGCATTTAAAATGATAGAATACACACACAGCTACAAATTTTAAGATACTAGAATGTGTAACCGATTCGTGATTCGCTAGGCATTGAGCTAATTCCGTAACCTAGTAAATACAAGCAAAATCATCCAACCCCTTGGTTTACCCAAACTAACCAACCCTATGCACATCAAGCAATAGAACGAACTAGTGATGACTCCAGGTAGAATGCATGGCTGTCTAAAATGTGAGCCACCATTCGCACAATAGCAAGACTTAAGCGATAAATCATTCTTGTACAAGTGACAATAACTGACGAAAAGGGACACTATCAAACATTAGCAACAGACTAGAAGATGTCAAAAAAAAAGATAAAAGTAGCCATCAACTCACCTACAATAAATATGAACCGCCGCCTCTCCCTAGTTCATTGAACCTCGGCACCTGGAAACAGGAAAATGATTCAGTAATTAGGATGAAGGCTTGAATAAACTAATATCTGTAAAAATCACCAGTAGAATTATCTGGCAGAGATGATCAAAACATGTCAGATCAATTAACTACAGTGAGAAAGTTAAGGGGCCATTTTAACCTGACAGGGAAATAGGTTACAGCCTACTGAAATCAACGTCAAATTATACGAAAATATATTCAATGATGAGAGTGTCAACTTGGTAAACAACAGCCAGACTGACTAACTACAGTCTGCCAAATAGTGAAGGTTTTACGATAATAACCAAGGGTTTTAAGATAAAAGTGATTGTTTCTAAAAATTTTCATAACTGTATACAACGCTATAACTAAAACTCACAGTTTAATTTGAAAAGGCCTGGTTTTTCATCAAATATCATGGCTCTATCTTAAAACTCATAAAGATAAAGCATGAATTACTCATCTTATATGATAATTTGTATACTACGGAGTACATGTTTGACAAACTCCAAAATGATACTCCTTCCACCACAAGCCACTGGTTGTCATCTCATTCCACTTTTGTTGTCTTATCATCTGATTGACGCCTTATGATACAACTTGCTAGTAGCCTTGTGGTAGTCGATTTCTTCTGATCATCTATGAATAAAGGAAGACCTACGAGCGGAGGTCGTAGTTGGTGTTTTGATGAAATCGCTAAAAGTCAGGGCTGGTGAGGCTCTCTAAGGAGCAGATCGAAACCTGCAGTTCTAACTAAAAAGGGAGGTAGCCGCAGGAAGTCGTGGAGAAGATGGGGTCCGGGTGGTGAGGAGGAGAGGCGAATGGGTGATGGGAAGAATAGAGAGGAGTTTTTTAATGAATTATATTGAGTGATTAATTATTAAATCAGATGTGATTCGGGTTTAATGGTTTTACTATAAATATTCAAGTTGGGAAGTAATGGTAGATTTTGAGGAAAATTTGAGCATTGACAGAACAAAACATACCAGGTTTGGAAAGAAATAAATGTAAAGGTCATAAAAGAACATCCCAAAAGCAACAGTGGAACAAGATCTCTTTTAAAATCTACAAATCGAACCAACTTTACAAATTACACCCTCCAATTTTCCATTTAGCTCCACTTGCTTTTGACATATGCGGCTAAATGGATGAAATGCAGGGAGTAATTGGTAATTTTTTTATTATGCACAAGTCAGCAGAATACAAAAACAAACAGCTGAAAATTAAACATTATCGTCCAGTAAACATAACTAGGAGCCATGAATCTTATTTGGTTCATAACTCACCTTTTGGCACCACAATTACAGGGAATCTTTTTCTCCTCCAATGGAAACTTGTAATTATATGTTATCTCTTCACCAGAAGCTATATGTCGTTTTGCATAGATGAATATCCTCTTTTGACCGTCTACGGTTACAGTTTTGGTGTAGCAATTCGGCTGCATATACATACAAGGTTGTCGAATAGAGCAACAAAGTCTTAGTCCCAAAAAGAAAGGGCTAGTACACCAAATAAAACTAACTTTAATAGATCTGGAGTTAAAAGTAAAATCACCTCACATGAATGGTTTATAAACCTAGCAATGCCACCGCGTTTTGTAGCATCGACCTACAGGAAATAAGGACACAAAGATCAGTCAGAAATCCCATACTTACCGCCAAAGTGCGAGAGGCAGTGGGTATTCGCTACCAAGTACCAATTGGGTTTGTCTTCTTTAGACCCAAGAAAGACCAATGAGAAAGTACAGGCTTTCAGAAAAGGCAAAGACAGAGAACATGGCACAGACTGTGTTCATACAGACTTAGCACCTAATGTCAAGAATCCATAAACGTCTCCATGATAAACCAAAAACAACAGAGAAATAAGATACAGATGGTCAAGAACTTGATCGCCATCAACTAAATGGCAGACATCACTATACTTTGATTAATTTGTCATTATATTCAGAAGTAGGCAACTCATAACCATCAGCACTCGGAATGTTCTGTATATTCCATGGTGAAATAAGCAAGCTGGAATTGCAAAAGAAAGGCTTTTATATGGTTAATACAAAAAAATGTAACTTTGTCTGTACTTATGGACAGATACACCTAGAAATCATCGAAAAGTCTCCTTCGTTCAAAAGCTAACTAAATAGCATGCTGACAATGGAGCTGAATTACTGAAGGCCAAATCAATAATTAGAATGGTGAAGAGGAAATGACATAACTGTCCACGTTACACCACTAATGAAGTTGCTATGAAACTCTAAAAAAGCTCAAAAGAAAAAGTTGAACTGATGAAATGAATATTGGTGGTGAATGGTAAATGATCACATATATCATATATGAACTACCAGCATCAACGACCTGAACTACAAACAATTGAGTCCAGAAGTAAATGACTATTATAAGAGAAACCCCAAAGTTAACAAAGAGATGCCTCAAGTATTCACCAGAGAAACGTCTGGAATTGTAGCAAATACCTATATAGTACAAATACAAGGTAATAAATTCAACCACCCTTAACAAGCTAAATCTAGCTTACATAACTTCTACACAAGCTATCTGGCTATCTCAAAAGAACCGAAAAAAAAAATACTTACCACATAACCATCATCTAGTCTGAAGAGGTAACTACTTCCAATGCCCATCTTCTCATATTCAGATTCCCTTATATCAGATATCTACAGACAAAAACAAAAAAAATACTTAAAACTGTGAACTATACCACCAGATCTGCCGAAGTAAAGCAATCTTATCAGATTTTGTCCTTATAAGATTTTGTCCATTGAGGACTGAACCAGTCGCAAGGAACCCATTAAACAAAAGTAATATTAGCTAAAATTGCTTACTTAAGGCCAGATATTGCACATACCCGAGGCCGAATTAATTCACCAATATACTCAATGACAAAATCTTCTGCTTCAATTGGTTCTAGTGCGATAAGACCCCAGTCATGAATTTTACTCCGCTGAAAACGTAGACGCTTTTTTCTGGCCTGTAGGTAGAGCAAATCAGATACAAAATAATGACCTAATCTAGTAAACATTGTAAATGTTCCATTAAAAGAACTACGAGTCTTACCTTCAATTGAGAAGCTTTCAAAATCTCAGAACCCTCTGCTGCAGCAAGGAGGTTCCGCAGCTTTACACGGTTAGTTCGAGCAGAAATCCCCTTCGCATGAGATGAATTTAATGTATTAGAGTCAGAACCAAAATGCACAGTAGGTAGTTTTATTCCTCTAACTCGAGCTCTCTCTCCAGGTCTCGCATTAAAAGACCACTTACGCCACTCCCATCCATCTATTGAAGATCGAGCACATCCACTAGACACCGGACACAAATTCATCGCTTTGGATTTGCTAGTCTTGGCCTTTCCTTTTCCGACCTTTTTGCAGGGTGCTTGCTTTACATCAATCTTCACAGGCTTAGCACCTTTTGGTTGAAGTGATGGAGATTCATCCATTAGAGACTTCCTCTTCAGCTTTGATACATCAGATGCTTTACACAAAGAATGCATAAAATTAATACAAGTTCAAGTAGTAAGTAGTAAGTAGTAAATAATGCACTAAAACAGTCTCTAAATTATATCTGCAGAAATTTGAGCCGCGTCAAGGGGATAACTTTGTAGTTCTAATCTAATGATCTGCATTGTTTCTGTCAAAAAAGACATTCCAAACGATGAACATATCAATCGTAATATAAAGAGATACAAATGAAAGACATTAAAACAAACATAAATCCACCACAGGAAACCATTGGAATGCAGCAAAACATAAAAATCCCATTTGATCTCGGTAGCTACACCACCCACTGAATTTAAAGAACCTAAAGGAGTGTGTTATTTTGACTTTTTCAGATGATACCCTCATATAATAGGATTAGCCAATTAACCATAGCCACTCAAGAGACCAAGCCATAAAGAAGTTTACAATCATTTTTCCAAGATTTCATCAAACTAATCCCGAATCCGTACAGTCATATGACATCAAAAGATAAGATCATATTAATTCCGCATCAGCTGATTAGTAAACAAATCTATAGAATGGAATGCAGCGCACGACCGACAACCCCTCACTTTTCTCCCCTCTCAACCCTTCTCTGCACTCTCTAGAAGTAAAATGCCTCAACTAGAGTCCTCGAAAAGCAGTTCGTTTCTATTCTACTTGTACCCCCCACAAAACTCCTACAGCCAGGTCTCAAAACGAGGCGAAAATAATAGCTAAAGCAAGAGCAACTCACAAGTGTTCGGCAGTTTCGAGCTATCAATAGCAAGCTTATCCTTCCCGGTACCCTTAAAACAAGTTGAAAGCTCGTCCGTGGTATTTAGATTCTTTTCAGCACCCGCAGCTTTTTCTACTCCATGTTTCACATAATCCTTAGCGGCAATAGCTGATGACGAACAATGTTATATATAAATATATAATACCTAGTTATTTGTGCAACAAACACTACTGCTGAAATGTGAACATACATGAATCTCCTGCCACCCTTTGGCGTTTCCGAGGATTTGAAGACCCGACTGGCTGACCATTCTTAATCAAATTTCTTTTGACAGATACTTCGGCTTTATGAGTTCTGGATGCAGATTCCTCTTTGTTCAGGCAAAATTGATCGGTTGCATGTTTGTCCTCTCCAACCCCTGGAGCTGCAGAGTCCAACTTCTTGGTAATGCTTTGTTTGCCACACTCCGAAGATTGAAGATCTTGTAAATGAACTTCCGTAGGTAACTTTTTCGGCACTTTACGACGAGAATATGTGATTTCAACTACGGAAAGTTCTGATGGCCCTGAGGTGTAACAACTCTTTGATCTTTCTGTAAGAACGTCAAGCTCAGGCTCCAAGGCAGAGGGTACAATGGGAAGTTTTTCATTTCCTACCAAAGTTTTCTCCTGCGGCAGACCCATGACAGAGAGCTTCAGATAATAACAAAACGTTACCCAAGCAACAAACTAAATCAATATGTAATAGAAGAAGCAAAATATGTAACCAAATGCAGATCTAATAGCACTACCTGATCACGCTGCTTCATCTGGCAATGTAGCCCATCGTGGAAAAAGGATGTCCACTCTCTAAGCACATCGTCGTGCAACTTTTGACGGAAAAGAGCCAAAATCACAAACTTTCTCCACTTAGGAATGCTCAAATCCAAAAATATTTGTCGAAATTTATGATCGCCAGAATAAATATTACTAAAACCACTCCGAGAACCAGGAGGTGGCTCATCAGTTCTTTGATCATCCACAGAACTGCATATAGGCTCATCAGTTGAGCCGTCCTCATATGATGGTAAAGAAGCCTTCTGAGTGGATCTCACTGTCCTAGAAAAGGTTCGTGAATGATTGAGAAAACTTGTCTGCAAGGGCTGTGGGCAGGGTTCAGTACCCGAAGCGGCAAGTCCAGGGGGTGGAGGCTCATCAGCTGTCTGATCAGCAGCTGCAATGCTACAGGGTGCCCCCAATATTTGGAAGCTGCTCCCAAGAAAATTCAAAGAAGGCTGCTTGTGAAAATTAAGAGAAGGCTTGTGAGATGACAACATTCCTTGTAAAGGGGTATCATCAAGGGAGATGTGTCCAGAAACCAGGCCCTGGGCCATTTCTGAAGAAGCAGGTTCTCCACTATCAGTAACATTACATAATTGCTCAGTTACTTCAAGAGATACCTATAACAAAAAGAATACCCAAACTAGAATTTAATGCACAAGCATTGAGATCAATAAGAACTTCAGGGTTTGGTTATGAATGAGGGGAAAAAAAGGTAAAACGATGGCCCAATATCTGAATAGGAACAGCATTACCTCACTAATTTTACTATCTTTCGACCAATTAGATAGTTTAAAAGCTTCCTCTTCAACATATGATCTCACGAAATCAACCATGGATGCTTTAGAAGCCAAAAACAATTCCTCTTGCACCCTTGCAATTGTTTCTTCCCGATTATCATCAAACGATTGAGTACAAACAGAAGTTCTCAGACTGGGAGAGTTATTTTCTACACTGTGGGAGCACGATGGCAAGGAATTGCTAAGAGAATAATCATTCAGTTTATGTTGAAATCCAGGTGGAATATCAAGCTCATCATCAGCTGAGTCCAGCTCTCTCTGAAAACGCAGAGCTTTAATTACAATATGATAACATTTTGATAACCAGACAGTAGCCAATTTCTAGTGCAAACTTACAACTTGAGCAGTTGCATCTGAGATCATCGGAACCGGAGTGGACTGCTGTGCCAACGCAATTATTTCATCAGTACAACTACCTGACCAGCGTCTACTCTTTCTCCAGGAAAGTGCACAGTTTCCTACAAGATCATAGAATACGGCATTCCACAAGACCTGTGTGCAATAATGAAAAAGCATCTGGCTGACGGCTGTTTTAGCTGTCTGGAAATTCTCTACGCCTCCTACAGATTTTGTGTTATTGATGCTGCAGGGCACCTCGATACTATTGTCACCTGAGTATTCTGGAGTTGGGACGTCATGACATGCAGCTGTGGCAATCAGTGCGGGACGGCCATTCCCTTCATCAGCACCAACATTATCCTAATCGTTGAAGGCCAAACAGTGTCAACAACAGTCATAGGATATAAACTTTCTTACATAACTTATAGAGAGTATAGTATACTAATTAAATGACACCAAGGGGATGTTGCCCATGTACAAAAAGACACCAACGCCTCGGGTGCAGCCATATATAGAACGCGAGCAAGAAGCTCATCCCCATGAAACACACAAAAAAGAAAAAAAACAAATTACCTTTTCATCTTTCGGAAAGCAATGTCTGACACCATTCGATTCCTGCTCAGTCTTCACTAGTTTCCGAGCCTTCTTCTTAGCTACAAAATCTACAATAACACTACCAATGATCTCGTCTAGCACAAGTCGACGTGAAGCCTTCATGATGCCATTGTGTAACTGGGAGCCGATTTCTTCAGAAACATTCGATACCAATTGCATGCAATCAGAAGTTACATGTCCTAGTACCGCACCAGAAGGCACGTTATCCTTACTGCATGCATTGATTAGAGAAAGAAGAGCACAGGGACTATATTTGTTTTCGACGTGACTTATCTGAACAAGAGGGAAAAGCAGAAAATGGAGGCATAAGCTAAAGTGATTTCAGAAATAAGTGATAAGATACAAAATTAAAAGATTAATGTTTTGTTGAACATGACTGAGTAAAATTAATATACTAATCAATGTATCAAAACCAAAAGATTCAGCTATGATGCACATAAATAGATACAGAAAGCAAAATTGAAGTTGGCAATCACAATTGTCCAGAAAAGGCTGGTAACATAATGAACGGGATTACATCAAAAGAGAAAATAACATGATTTGTTTGCACAGTGCAATAACCTAATAAAAGTGAGAAGAATAAAGAAAACAAGTCTTTCAAGTTAGAAGTGCACTTCACACAAAAAGAAAGGTTAAATATATATAATCCCTTAAACAGTTCCAGAGTTATTCATACGTCAAATGAAAAACTGACACAACAACCAACCCTCATCTTCAATGCATTTTGTTAGTGTGCATTGACAAGCAAAGTAAAATAAAAAAAAACAGGCCTAAGTTGCCCAATGAACTGAACAAAACTATTACATGTCTCCAACACCGGCTGGGGAACAACTGAAATTCCCAACTCATACAGCAGAAAACACATTGCAAAAGCTTTCTCTATCCCCTAACAAATATTAATCAAAACTGGAAATTCTGCAATGGTCCAAAATTGGACGTCCTACAGCATTATTTTCTATTCCGAGTATCTCAAGTTCTCAACACACGAGAAACATAGGGACTCATTAGGGAGTTCAACTTTTTCTTTGAATAAGGCATAAAATGACAACAATGGCATCAGTAAAACAATTTTCTATCAGACACAAACGAAGGCCTCAAGTCCCAACAGTAACATCGAATTATTCAGCAGCTTATTAAGAGTTAGACCCCAATTTATGTTAGATAATATGTATAACATACTCAGCACTCAGCAGATATTTCAGATGTGTGACTCTTTACCAGCACCAAAAACCTCCTGGTCCTTGCCTATATACAGAGAATACTCCATCGTCATCTGCCTAAATAATAATACTGCACGTAATTACTACTGCACTTTGTGACCATAATGAAGTAAGTACCACTTTAACAAACAAATACAGGCCCTGTAAGCCAAATACTCAAAAGGCAAAGCTATACAACGCTCAACTTTTTACTCGCAGTAACAGATACCATCGATCTGAATCTCAGTATGATACCAACCTTACTTGATGACCATCCCTACACTACAGATCATAGACAAATCATCAACAGAGATGACAACATTCTAACCATGCAAATGAAACACGAACAAAATTACTCTTCTCTCTGTAAACTTCCACTTCTGTAATTTTAAAGCAATTTACACCCACATATACAGGCTATTAATACATTAAAGCCTAAGAGAATGCAACATCGACAGCATAAAAGCACAAGTCATATATATATCAGCATATTTTGGCGTTGAAGTACTATTGTTAAACATGCAATGGATCTAAATGGGGAACGTCTTGTTTGACAGTTGACACAAGATATACCACAACAAATAATATATCTACATCCTCACATACAGCTACTAATACATTAAAGCCTATGAGAATGCAGCCTCCGCAGCTTAAAAGCACAAGTCATACACATCAGCATATTTTGGTGTAGAAGTACTATTGTCACACATGAAAGTATAAAACAAAATAAAATGGGGAGCGCCTTGTTCGGCAGTTGACACGAGATATACCCCGACAAATAATCAGAGTGATTGGCTTTCTTACCATAAGTGAATCAGGCAAGTAACCATATTGATGCCAGTAGTAGAGTTCTGAAAGAGAATAGGGCCCAGCAGGTCTCCCAGAACCATCCAGATATTGCCAACATTTATTCTCCCACGTCAACAGCTTACCGCACCAAAACAAACAAAAAGAACAAACTTTAATCAGCTTAACTAGCAGTAATAATATCCGAACAGATAGGAACTACAATGTACACACACATATACACCCACAAAAATACCGAAGGAATAATGTACAAGCAAACTAAAATTATATACCTGCTGCCCTTCCAAACTATTGCTTGAAGCAAGCTTTGAATCCAATATTGTCATATTAGAGCTATAACTGTTCTGCTGGCCATGGCCCTGGTGATTTGAATTTGGTTGACTAGATTCCGAATAGAAATATTGCATAGACGAAGTATGACCACTTATCGCGGTGGAGGCATTAGAAGTAGGTCTACTTAAATAAGTGAATCCGGTAGAAACATGGTCAGGGTACTCCTTGAATAGCTTCAACGGCACTGCTACCATTAATGCCCCATTCACTACAGGGTACACCGGAAGCTCATCTGGCAGATAACCTGATGAGAGGCCCTCCACCAATTGCTGCGAAATATATGGACCACACATCTGACCTTGTACATTAAGATACATCCACCCACTCACAACATCTGGTGACCCGCCAACATTTTTGTTTTCATTCAAACAAACACTTCCCCCAGTCACCTCAGCTGCATGGGAAATAGAACCAGTATCGCCAATCACTTGGCAATTCATCGCTATTTTACCTCCACAAAAATCAACCTTTGGTTCCCACAGCAAGATTAACTGCAAAAGAAAAACGCATCAGATACCCACTTTAAGAAGCTCGACAGTTATCAATAATTATTTTTATACAGTCGACATAAAGCCTAGTTGATTATAATTTAAGAACAAGATCAATGACAGTGCCTTATATCATCCTTCGCTTAAAGCAGAACAACAAAATAACATCTACACAAGCTGATATTACGCGGAAAGATACACTCGAGATGCGCATTATACCACGAGTTACATAGGTACATATAGATTACATAATGATTGGTCTAAGTTGCCTAATTTTAATATGATGATCAATTCACTTCTTTCCACAAATCGGCAGTAAAAACCTAAATTATTTTCATTTTAGCAGCATGAAAACTAGCTGATACAGATAAATTTACGATACACAACCGTAAACGCCTTGTTCCAAAGCTTAACATGACGATAAAAACAAACGTTACATCTACGCGATCTAGCTATCACACCAAACAAAACAGCTCAGTTCATCGGATTCAATTAAAATGATAAGTTAGGTCAATTATACTATTACATTTACCATGTAATTATCTAAATTAACAATGTCATCAAAGCAATCATCAAAATTTTAATCTACGAACAACAAAGTAAAATTAACAATTCAAATCAACCGAATAATAATTGAAAAGAATATACAGTGAAAATACGAAAGGGATGATAAACACGCTATTGTTGAACTTGTTGAATCTAGGGTTAATATACAAAGAGGAAAATACCTTTGATCTTCAATTGGTGTGTTAGAAATTTTAGGGTTTCGGTGATCTATGATTTCTGAAAGGGGATGAGTCGATTTGGTACGAGTGACGAAACTCGCGAACCCTACCCTTAGTCGTCGTCGTTGTCGTCGATGAGGTTTGTTTTTAATTTTTTATGGTCAAAAAATTGACAATTGCAACTTTTATTTTGTCTTACTTGACACCCGTCACACATTCACGCCTTAAATGAGAATTTACGTTTTGTATATAAAACTAGTTTTGTATCCCGTGATATTCAAGGGTTTTTAAACTTGGTCATACAAGGCCATTTTTTCTTCGAGAGTTGGCCTTATTTTAGCTTTGCTATACACGATTTTTAACTTCACTCAAGTCTACTTTGTTATTAAAGTGGTCTTGTTTTTACTATAAAAAATGGCTCTAATAAAATGAAGTATTTAAGTAAAATAAGATACATTCTTTTTATGTAGTAATAACTATTCTGCAACACATTGTATAGTTGTATGGTCTGGCTACGATTAAATAACCTTTTCTTTTTTGTTTTGCTCAAGTACTAATCAAAGGCAAACAAATGATTGGGACGGAGGGAGTATATTTCTATTCTAAATGACTCATTGTGTTATCGAAGTATTTATTCTCTCGGTACATTGCATATTTTTGGAAGAATTTTTTTATGATGAAACCTTATGGGTAATTGTACATTTTAAGTTGATTTCAAAATTAAATCAAATTTTAATACCCTCGTGAGGTAATCTTGCTAATTTCTTTATTCGGGGATAATGTGTTTTGTATAGTCCAAATGCACAAATGAAAGAATTAGATTACATTGAATATGAGTGAGTAATATTCAATAGGTCTCCTGAGAGACGGTCTTTCAATAAACTTATTGAGAGGTCAATTATAAGTTGATCGAAGAATGATACAAAAAGTAATACTAAAATGAGTACATATACTATAAAATGAAGTACTAATAAAAATGAGATACAATTGTTATGAAAACATGTACCACACGAAAAAGACATTTTGAGTTACAATTGTAATAATAAGGGTATAAAAGTTATATAAAGGGGTACGATAATATGGTCTCTCAGTAACTTAGTGAAAAACCGTCTCTCCAAAGTTTTATTTTTATTTTGATGCATTTCGTAATACCAATACTGCTCCAATCATGCTCTATTCATCTTCAACCTCTTTGACCTTTTATCGTACTAATCGTTATTAAAATCAAGAACTAAAACATTAGTTCAAATCAAGAATTAATAAATCTTGCATCTAGGCATTAGAATAACAATGAAACAAAGAACACAAAATATCAATATATTTTGTTACAAAAGAAGGGTTTTATTGGAGAAAAAATTATGTGACAAAGTCTTCATCTGTGAAAAGTCCCTATGTATGTTTAGAGAATGTATTCACGTAAATCATCTCCAATATCCTTTCAAATTAACAGGCTGCGTCAACCCTGCAAACGGAAAATTGAGTAAGTCATTAGCATTAAATTGAGTAATTAACAATTAAGCAGGAGTGTAATTAACAGAAAGTATCCTTTTTGTGCAAAAGGATAGCCAAGGAATATGCACCTTCTTGCCCTTGTGTCAAATTTATCTTTGTGTGTGATTGGCTGACTAGCATAGCAAGCACAGCCAAAAACCCCCAATTCTTCATAAGTGGGAACAATCCCAAAAAGAACCTCATGTGGAGATTTCCAATCAATAACAGAAGATGGCATTTTGTTGATTAGATAGGTAGATGTGAGTAGACATTCACCCCAGAACTTCTTTGGCAAATTAGCATGGATTCTATGAGCTCGAGCTGTGTCTAGGAGGTGCCTGTGCTTTCTTTCAACACGACCATTTTGTTGAGGTCTACCAACCACACTAGTATGATGTATAATCCCTCTTTCTTGAAAAAGAGTACAACATTGTTCTTGAAGGAACTCAGTACCATTGTCACTTCTAATTATCTTGACTATGGCTCTAAACTGAGTATCTATATAAGACATGAAGTTTCTGATCAAGCTAGCAACCTGACCCTTATTTTGAAACAATATTGTCCATGTGGTTCTACTGTGATCATCCACAATAGTAAGGAAATATCTAGCTCCTGATATTGAAGGAACTCTGTATGGTCCCCATATATCAATGTGTAGTAGTTCAAAAGAGTTAGAAGCTCTAGATTGACTCCTAAGAAAAGGGAGCCTGTGATGTTTGGCTAAAATGCAAGATTCACAAAACAATGTTTTTATTGAATGCTTATTGAGAGGAAGTACATGTTGTAACTTGTCACAGGAAGCATGACCAAGTCTTAAATGCAAATGATCAATAGCATGTAAGTCCTTGCTATGACTAGCAGCAGAAGCAGAGACATGATGAGCATTACATTGTGTTGTGAGTACTAAAATGAGTATGAGTAAGCTGCCTTAGTACAGAATGCACAGTACTTATTATGGTAGTTTTTAAAAAAGAGTCAACTTCAAGCTTGAATTTGTAAAGATCTCCAACTCTATTACTTGTCCAACAGTGACCTTACTTGAAAGGTCCTGAAATAGACAATGTGTAGGATAAAACAACACACACATGTTAGTGTTTTGGATTAGCCTGCCTACAGATAAAATATTTTGTTTAAAATCAGGGACATAGAAGACATTTTTCAAGACAATATGAGGTGATAGACAAACTGAACCAGTGAGATGGACAGACTTAAGTGAGCCATCAGGAAGACCTACTAAGATAGGTGTAGACAACTATTTTGTATCATATAAGAGTGCCTATTAGCAGTCATATGATCACTAGCTCCAGTGTCTATGATCCAATCCTTGTGCACAAGAGTACTATTTACTGAGTTTGCTTGAGAATCAGTGATAATACCTGCAAAGTTAGAGGAAGATGGAATAGAGGACTTGTCAGAAAAGGCCCTGAGAACTTGCTGAGTAACAGAGCTAATTATCCCATCAACCATGCTAGGATCAATAGAGAACTGGTTCAAATTCTGATCAGACACAGAATAATCATCCAAGGGAAATGCAGCCTGGTTGGAGGCTTCAGGAGGAAATGTGTCAACATTATTAGCATCTCGTCTGTAGACATTGTTACCATTAGTGAAAGTCATGCCAGTGTCTTTGCCCTTTCCCTTGTAACCAATAGATTTAAGAAGGGAGAAACACATCTCAATGACATGACCTTTCTTGCCACAATGAGAGCAGGTTTTGAGCTTGTGGCACTCAGAAATTGTATGACCTGTCTTAGTACAATGTGAACAGGTTTTGACAGTAAGTATCTCTCCTGTAGCATCAAGTCTGGATTTCTTGGACCCTGGGTGAAAGGATGCTCTGGAACTGGCATAGGCATTTGCCTCAGCAAGCACTTCGACAGCTTCTGAGATTTGCTTTTGTCTCTCAACTGTTTGGAGTTGCCCAAGAACCTTATTAATGGTAGGCAGAGGCTCCATTGACAGTACATGAGTGCGCATGTTATCATACCCGTTGTTTAAGCCCATGAGAAATTGAATGAGCTTTGAATGGTTATCTCTGTCAAATATCCTTTTTAACAGATTACATGAGCAAGATGTAAGAGCACCACATGTACACTGTGGAAGAGAATCTAAACTGTCTAGATTGTCCCAATTGCGCTTTAAACTGCTATAGTATTCAACCAAAGGTACATTATCTTGCTTGATAGAATTAAGATCCTTCTTAATCTGATAAATTTCTAAGGCATTTGGTTGACCATAGCGTTCTAACAGTTCATCCCAAAACTCTTTGGCACTACAAACATACAGCATATTCTCACGAATTTCATCAATCAATGAATGTTGAATCCATTTCATCACCATGATATCACAACGCACCCATTGATTGTAAGACTTATCAGTTTTTGGAAGGCTTTTTAAATGATCCGTCAATAAAAACCTCTTTATTCTTGGAAGCTAACGCAAAATAAACTTCACGTTTCCAATTCATGAAATGTGTTCCGTTAAATGCAGGTGTGACAAGCTTCATGTTAGGTTGATCAGAAGTACTCAAGAACAGAGGATCATCATAAAATTCGTAAGAATTAGACACAGAAGAGCTAGTTGCAGTTGAATCAGGCATTTTGAGATGAATTATATGATGAAAAATGTGCAGAATTTCAACAATGTAAACTAGATTATAGAATTTGATCAAATAATTGATGTAATCAACAAGCAAGAACAATCAATTGATGTAATGAGTAATCAATTGATGAAGATTTGCACGAAAAATGAGAAATATACCTCAGAAAATCTGGAAAAAAAACCCAGAGAAAACACAAAAAAAACTGCGAAATAATCCAGAAAACGTCGCGAAGAAGACGAAGAAGTAAGCGGAAGCAATTGATCTTCAGGAATCGAATGGCGATTGATACCATATGAACTCCATAGCTGGGAGTTTGTTATAAAGAAGAAATTCCGTTATAGAGAGATGTGAGGAAAGTTTAGAGAGAGAAAACCAAAGCTAAATAAAGTTTGTTATGATTAAGTTAGTTAGAAAAGTTGTTACATCTTCTTATATACATGATGCATGATAGCAATGTAGTCACTTAGCTAGCAATGTAGTCACTTAGCTAGCTATATACTCAATATTAGAACATGTTTTTTTTTTATTTTACTCTTTATCTGTTACACTAACCAATTTGATACTCCAAATTCTGTTAGCTTTTTTTTTTCATTTCAGTTTTTTCATTTTAGCTTTTTTTTGTTTTAAAGCACTTAAATTCTGTGGCTCCAATTCATTAAGGTAATTTAGATGACTATATAGTAGTATGACTGTACGATTGAGCCAGCAAACTTATAATTTTAATTGAATCGGAAAACTGAATCGCATTTTTGGTATTGCGTAGTAGTATGTGAGACGCTCACTTGTCAATGACAACAAACAATTATGGTGAAAAAATGAAGGTAGCGGTTGGTTTTATAGACTAAGTACGCTCGTTACTCACAAATTTATGTTTCAAGAGGAGCTTGATGAGGTGACTGTATGTATCAATTCCTTAATAATAATTGCATTCAATCATTCAATGGTAAGGAGTTTAGACGGTTAGGCACGCAGAAGACGTTTCAAATGTAGGTAATTATGAGCTTTTTTTAATTAAACGCAATAATAATAACGATGGGTGAATGGGGACTTTGTTTGGAGTAATATTGCTCTGCCACGTGGCATAATTAGAATGTTAATGGTTAAGTTATATATTCTCAATCTAGGCTTTTTATGTTATTATATAGATTCAATGGTGAAGAGTTTAGACGGTTAGACATGCAAAAGACGTTTAAAATGTAGGTAATTATGAGCTTTTTTTAATTAAACGCAATAATAATAACGATGGGTGAATGGGGACTTTGTTTGGAGTAATATTGCTCCGCCACGTGGCATCATTAGAATGATAATGGTTAAGTTATATTCTCAATCTAGCCTTTTTATGTTATTATATAGATTCAATGGTGAAGAGTTTAGACGGTTAGGCATGCAAAAGACGTTTAAAATGTAGGTAATTATGAGCTTTTTTTAATTAAACGCAATAATAATAACGATGGGTGAATGGGGACTTTGTTTGGAGTAATATTGCTCCGCCACGTGGCATCATAAGAATGTTAATGGTTAAGTTATATGCTCAATCTAGGTTTTTTATGTTATTATTATATAGATTTGTTTATTTGTAAGATTTTACACATCAAAGTTGGATATGACGAATTGCGATGAATCGAAATACAATATATCTTAACACACTTTAGGATTTGACAAATCATTATTAAAATATCTATTGATTTAGTGCTTATAAATGAGCTGACATTTACATATTAGAACCGTCTTAGAGGATAAGACCGTCTCATATTTTAAAATTGTCTCACGCAATATTAACCTCGACTAAAAACTAAAATTCTCTAAATGATAAGATTTAAAATTAACGGTATCCGCAGTGGATCTACACTAGTAGGATAGATTTGAGTAGCCTAGTCTAGACCTGGAGGAGCTTCCCGGAGAAATTCAAAGTGGAATTACGCCTTAGAAAATGAAGTTTGAAAGAGCCAATCAACTTCATCTCAAGTGTCTCAATACTCTCAGCATTCACGAAGAGGAAAATCATCATGAGTGTCATAAATACAAACACCACACCACAAATGATAGATAATCCCCACAAAGCTGAGAAATTCGATGTCAACTTTGCTGCTACAACTTCCTTCCAGGTTGCCACCTCCAAGGCTTGAACGTCGGGACTGACCTTCCTCCACCACCGCTTCCGCTTTCGCCTGTCGACATTTTCGTAATATTTTGATTTTGATTGATTCTTTGAATGATGAATGAGTGTGAGTGTGGGAATGTGTGATATGAAGCTCACCTTATTTATATTGGTAGCTTCACATTCCCGAATTCAGTTATGGGATTATTATTATTATATATGAACTCCATAGCTGGGAATTTGTTATAAAGAAGAAATTCTGTTATAGAGAGATGTGAGGAAAGTTTAGAGAGAGAAAACCAAAGCTAAATAAAGTTTGTTATGATTAAGTTAGTTAGAAAAGTTGTTACATGTTCTTATATACATGATGCATGATAGCAATGTAGTCACTAAGCTAGCTATATACTCAATATTCCCCCCTCAAGCTGGAATGCTATCTCAAATTTGCAAGCCAAGCTTGACAGAAAGAAACTTATGTTGAGCAGCCCTTAAGGGTTTGGTCATCAAATCTGCCAGTTGCAACCCTGTTCGAATGTGATGAGGAACCAGGAAACCTTCTTGTAACTTGTCTCGAATGTAATGGCAGTCTATGCTGATGTGTTTTGTTCTCTCATGGAAAACTGGGTTTTGTGCAATATGAACTGCAACTTTATTGTCACAAAACATGGTGATAGGGAGAGGACATCAACTGTCAAATCCTTGAGTAAGGAAACCAGCCAGACCAGCTTAGAAGAAGCATAGGACATGCTCCTATACTCTGATTTAGCAGTGCTTTTACTCACAGTACGCTGCTTCTTGGTTTTCCAAGAAATCAGAGAGGAATCTAGCATCATACAATATCCACTGAGTGATTTACAAGAAAAGGCACATTAGCCCCAATCTGCATCACAGTATGCCTGAAGAGTGAAGGCTGTGTGGGCAGGATAGAATAACCCTACATTAACAGTAGTTTTCAAGTATTTGAGGACATGAATTGCTGCTTGAAGATGAGGGGCTCTAGGTTGACACGGAAATTGGCTGAGATGTTGGACAGAGTAGGAGATATCTGGTGTGGTTAGGTTAAGGTATAGGAAACGACCTATTAGTCTCCTGTATTGTTCAGGATGTTGGAGCAACTCTCCTTCCTCTGTAGACAGCTTTAAGCCTCTAGGTAAAGGGAAAGTATTGTCTTGACAGCTTTCCATACCAACATCCTTTAAAATGTCAAGGATATATTTTCTTTGGTTAAGAAGAATACCCTTGTCATTGCGAGCCACCTCCAAACCTAGGAAGTATCTTAAAGTGCCAAGATCCTTGATTGAGTAAGCTTTGTCAAGTTGGTATGGAGTAACCCGTTGTTTAAGCCCATGAGAAATTGAATGAGCTTTGAATGGTTATCTCTGTCAAATATCCTTTTTAACATATTACATGAGCAAGATGTGAGAGCACCACATGTACACTGTGGAAGAGGATCTAAACTGTCTAGATTCTCCCAATTGCGCTTTAAATTGCTATAGTATTCAACCAAAGGTGCATTATCTTGCTTGATAGAATTAAGATCCTTCTTAATCTGATAAATTTCTAAGGCATTTGGTTGACCATAGCGTTCTAACAGTTCATCCCAAAGCTCTTTGGCACTACAAACATACAGCATATTCTCACGAATTTCATCAATCAATGAATGTTGAATCCATTTCATCACCATGATATCACAACGCACCCATTGATTGTAAGACTTATCAGTTTTGGAAGGCTTTTTAAATGATCCGTCAATAAAAACCTCTTTATTCTTGGAAGCTAACGCAAAATAAACTTCACGTTTCCAATTCATGAAATGTGTTCCGTTAAATGCAGGTGTGACAAGCTTCATGTTAGGTTGATCAGAAGTACTCAAGAACAGAGGATCATCATAAAATTCGTAAGACTTAAGCACAGAAGAGCTAGTTGCAGTTGAATCAGGCATTTTAAGATGAATTATATGATGAAAAATGTGCAGAATTTCAACAATGTAAACTAGATTATAGAATTTGATCAAACAATTGATGTAATCAACAAGCAAGAACAATCAATTGATGTAATGAGTAATAAATTGATGAAGATTTGCACGAAAATGAGAAATATACCTCAGAAAATATGGAAAAAAAACCCAGAGAAAACACAAAAAAAAACCTGCGAAATAATCCAGAAAACGTCGCGAAGAAGACGAAGAAGTAAGCGGAAGCAATTGATCTTCAGGAATCGAATGGCGATTGATACCATATGAACTTTATAGCTGGGAGTTTGTTATAAAGAAGAAATTCCGTTATAGAGAGATGTGAGGAAAGTTTAGAGAGAGAAAACCAAAGCTAAATAAAGTTTGTTATGATTAAGTTAGTTAGAAAAGTTGTTAAATCTTCTTATATACATGATGCATGATAGCAATGTAGTCACTTAGCTAGCTATATACTCAATATTTGAACATGTGTTTTTTTTTTTTACTCTTTATCTGTTACACTAACCAATTTGATACTCCAAATTCTGTTAGCTTTTTTTTTTTTCATTTCAGCTTTTTTTTTTGTTTTAAAGCACTTAAATTCTGTGGCTCCAATTCATTAAGGTAATTTAGATGACTATATAGTAGTATGACTGTATGATTGAGTCAGCAAACTTATAATTTTAATTAAATCGGAAAACTGAATCGCATTTTTGGTATTGCGTAGTAGTTTGTGCTATGATGTTCATGTTATGCTTCAAAATAAGGCATTTACGGGCGTTTATCGTGAATTTATGTACGTCCTGACGGGTTATATTGCAAAAGGGTAGTATCAGCTACGCTCATCAAATCACAATAATTTAGGTTTTGTAGTGCTGATTAGTACAAACAAGTCAATTGGTTATCGTTATCAAATTAATGAACTATGTAACTCGTGGTATAAGGCGCGCCTGCAGTGTATACTTTCACGTATTACAGCTTCTGTAGATGTAGCGTTGGTTTCTGCTTTAGCCATTGTCATTCATCTTCTTCTTAAATTTTAATCAACTAGTCTTCCAGTCGACTGTATAAAAATAAATAATTGAAAAATGTCGAGCTTAGATTAGAACGCGCTCGTTAAATGGGTATCTGTGTTCTGTTTTTTTTTAATTAAACGCAATAATAATAAAGATGGGTGAATGGGGACTTTGTTTGGAGTAATATTGCTCTGCCACGTGGCATCATTAGAATGTTAATGGTTAAGTTATATTCTCAATCTAGGCTTTTTATGTTATTATATAGATTCAATGGTGAAGAGAGTAGATGGTTAGGCATGCAAAAGACGTTTAAAATGTAGGTAATTATGAGCTTTTTTTAATTAAACGCAATAATAATAACGATGGGTGAATGGGGACTTTGTTTGGAGTAATATTGCTCCGCCACGTGGCATCATTAGAATGTTAATGGTTAAGTTATATTCTCAATCTAGCCTTTTTATGTTATTATATAGATTCAATGGTGAAGAGTTTAGACGGTTAGGCATGCAAAAGACGTTTAAAATGTAGGTAATTATGAGCTTTTTTTAATTAAACGCAATAATAATAACGATGGGTGAATGGGGACTTTGTTTGGAGTAATATTGCTCCGCCACGTGGCATCATAAGAATGTTAATGGTTAAGTTATATGCTCAATCTAGGCTTTTTATGTTATTATTATATAGATTTGTTTATTTGTAAGATTTTACACATCAAAGTTGGATATGACGAATTGCGGTGAATCGAAATACAATATATCTTAACACACTTTAGGATTTGACAAATCATTATTAAAATATCTATTGATTTAGTGCTTATAAATGAGCTGACATTTACATATTAGAACCGTCTTAGAGGATAAGACCGTCTCATATTTTAAAATTGTCTCACGCAATATTAACCTCGACTAAAAACTAAAATTCTCTAAATGATAAGATTTAAAATTAACGGTATCCGCAGTGGATCTACACTAGTAGGATAGATTTGAGTAGCCTAGTCTAGACCTGGAGGAGCTTCCCGGAGAAATTCAAAGTGGAATTACGCCTTAGAAAATGAAGTTTGAAAGAGCCAATCAACTTTATCTCAAGTGTCTCAATACTCTCAGCATTCACGAAGAGGAAAATCATCATGAGTGTTATAAATACAAACACCACACCACAAATGATAGATAGTCCCCACAAAGCTGAGAAATTCGATGTCAACTTTGCTGCTACAACTTCCTTCCAGGTCGCCACCTCCAAGGCTTGAACGTCGGGACTGACCTTCCTCCACCACCGCTTCCGCCGCTTCCGCTTTCGCCTGTCGACATTTTCGTAATATTTTGATTTTGATTGATTCTTTGAATGATGAATGAGTGTGAGTGTGGGAATGTGTGATATGAAGCTCACCTTATTTATATTGATAGCTTCGCATTCCCGAATTCAGTTATGGGATTATTATTATTATATATGAACTCCATAGCTGGGAATTTGTTATAAAGAAGAAATTCTGTTATAGAGAGATGTGAGGAAAGTTTAGAGAGAGAAAACCAAAGCTAAATAAAGTTTGTTATGATTAAGTTAGTTAGAAAAGTTGTTACATGTTCTTATATACATGATGCATGATAGCAATGTAGTCACTTAGCTAGCTATATACTCAATATTCCCCCCTCAAGCTGGAATGCTATCTCAAATTTGCAAGCCAAGCTTGACAGAAAGAAACTTATGTTGAGCAGCCCCTAAGGGTTTGGTCATCAAATCTGCCAGTTGCAACCCTGTTCGAATGTGATGAGGAACCAGGAAACCTTCTTGTAACTTGTCTCGAATGTAATGGCAGTCTATGCTGATGAGTTTTGTTCTCTCATGGAAAACTGGGTTATGTGCAATATGAGCTGCAGCTTTATTATCACAAAACATGGTGATAGGGAGAGGAACATCAACTGTCAAATCCTTGAGTAAGGAAACCAGCCAGACCAGCTCAGAAGAAGCATAAGACATGCTCCTATACTCTGATTCAGCAGTGCTTTTACTCACAGTACGCTGCTTCTTGGTTTTCCAAGAAATCAGAGAGGAACCTAGCATCATACAATATCCACTGAGTGATTTACAAGAAAAGGCACATTGGCCCCAATCTGCATCACAGTATGCCTGAAGAGTGAAGGCTATGTGGGCAGGATAGAATAACCCTACATTAACAGTAGTTTTCAAGTATTTGAGGACATGAATTGCTGCTTGAAGATGAGGGGCTCTAGGTTGACACAGAAATTGGCTGAGATGTTGGACAGAGTAGGTGATATCTAGTCTGGTTAGGTTAAGGTATAGGAAACGACCTATTAGTCTCCTGTATTGTTCAGGATGTTGGAGCAACTCTCCTTCCTCTGTAGACAGCTTTAACCCTCTAGGTAAAGGGAAAGTAGTGTCTTGACAGTTTTCCATACCAACATCCTTTAAAATGTCAAGGATATATTTTCTTTGGTTAAGAAGAATACCCTTGTCATTGCGAGCCACCTCCAAACCTAGGAAGTATCTTAAAGTGCCAAGATCCTTGTATGAGTAAGCTTTGTCAAGTTGGTGTTTGACATGTTGAATATGAGCAGCATCATCCCCTGTCAAGAGTATATCATCCACATAAACAACAGCAAGAGTGAATTTCCCAGTGGTAGGATCAGTAAAAGTGAACAAGGAATAGTCATTCCTTGATTGATGAAAGCCTAAATTGGTTAGAAATCTTGTAAGCTCTAGGTTCCATTGCCTAGAGGCTTGTTTCAAACCATAAAGAGACCTCTTCAACATGCAGACCTCATGAGATTTGGCTTTGGTGTACCCTTGAGGAATCTGCATGTATACCTCCTCCTCTAGGAAACCATGGAGGAAAGTATTATTGATATCAAGTTGATATAATGGCCAGTCTTTGGCAGCAGCAACAGCAAGAACTGCTCTCACAGTTGTGAACTTGGCAACAAGGGAGAAGGTGTGTTTATAATTCTTGTCTTTGACCTGGTTGTAACCCTTTGCAACCACTCTTGCCTTAAAACGTTCAGCACTACCATCTGGTCTATGCTTGATTTTATAAACCCACTTTGACCATATGGCTTTCTTCCCAGCAGGTAATGGAAGGAGCTCCCAAGTTTGATTTGCCTCAAGAGCCTCTATTTCCTTGTTCATAGCAGAAACCCACCTTGGATTAGCTGCTGCTTGCTTATAAGAGACTGGTTATGGCTCAGTCAAGACATGTGCTAAGGATGCAACATAGTCAGCATCAAAGTCAGAGAGCTCTTTGATGACAGCAGCATGGAAGGAAGAGGAAACACTGTCACTTTGTATGACAGAAGTGTCTTTTCCAGGGAGTTTAATGGGAATCTGAAAGTCTTTAAGTTTTGTAGAGAGTTGTGTTGGTCTATTAGATTTTCTGATTGGAATACTAGTAGTAGTATTATGAGAAATGTTAGGAATATTGACATATAAAGAAGATGGAATAGAAACACTATTGTTTGAAGAATTTATTGTTGGAGCTAGTGTCCTCCACAGTTAGTGTGATAACGTGTATAAATCTCTTACAGGTTCACAGGGTATACTTAGTATTCTTATCAGTTGATTAACGTTTATCGATAACGGTTAGCTTGGTAGAAGTTTGACGTTATTGTCATTTTAATGGCGGTGATCAACTGGTCCCTAAAAGTCACACCTAAAGGATGTGTTTGAGAGATATGATTATATGAAAAATATGATCATATTGATGCCTTATATGACTAAAAGGTAGGGCTGAGCAAAAATATACGATACGGTTTTAATATACGGATACGATACGGTATACGGTTTTAATTACACGGATTTCCGGGTACACGATACGAATTTCCGGGTATACGATACGGTTTTTAAAAAAACCGTACCGGGTCCGGGTCGGGGAATATCAAAACCGGGTATACGGTTTTGACCCGGTTTAATTAAAAATAACCAAAAAAAAAGTTGTATGTAAAATTTTGTTTTCTATTTTGACTATATGGGTGAAATTTTGAGCACCAATCATTTTATGTGAAACTTGTAATATACGCAACTCACTTTATCAGTGACAAATTTCTGTGTGAAGTTTTGCAAATTTGTATTTTACTATTTTACCTACTGACTTTTCAAATAATTGTGTTTTATAATAATGATCCTAATAGATTATATAAGCATCTTATTTATTGGTCGTTACTAATGTTGTGGACTCGAATTCCAGGTCTGAGCATTATCAATTAAACCGGATCCGGGTATACGGTTTTCGGGTACCCGGTTTAACCGGGTATACGAAAACCGGGTACCCGGTTAAACCGGGTCGGATCCGGGTATTAATTTTTGGCCTTCCAAAAACCGGGTACCCGATACGGTTATTAAAACCGTACCGGGTACCCGGTTTTGCTCACCCCTACTAAAAGGTTAGTCGATGTATATGACTAGAAGGTTAGTCAATGTAATGATGATATGATTATTTAATACGATTAAATAATACTGGCTGAGACGAATTAAATGTTAATTAGTAATTGAATATAAAATGTTATATCTAATTAATGTATATAATGTAATTATTTAATACGATTAAATAATGTTAGCTTAAACGAATTAAATGTTAATTCGTAATTAAATATAAACTGTTACATTTAGTTAGCAAATTATAAATATACGATGTTTATAATTGACGTATATATTATAATATTACATACACATATTATACATTAAATAAATAAAAGAAGGAAAAATCCTATCTTGACTCCAATTCCTAATACAAGTAGAAGAAAAAGAGGGAAGACTCCTCCCTCTACTAGACTTCTATTTGGACGTGTAAAAGGAGAGAGGAGGAGAGGTTTATATAAACTCTTCTTCTCTACATAATTCATCATTCAATTCTTGACACAAAAATCATCAGTAATTTTTGTATTCTTTCTAGCACAAGAAAAGGCATATCTCAGAGCATCTTGGATGCAACAATTAGGAGAATATCGATTTCGATATTTGTTCTTAAGACATATTGCTAGGACCAGAAGGTTATTCTAATCTTTATGCACTTCGTTTATGACTCGTATTTCATATATTATAATTTCGTTATAATCCTTAAATTTCATGTATGAAATATACCGATATTTTCCACAATTGGTATCAGAGCTGAGGCTACAAAATTATTTTATATGATTTTTCATGAATGAAATATTGAATTAAATTTTTCAGGAATTTTTTTTTTAATTTCGGCTGTTTTTTTTTTTCTTTCGGTAAAAAAAAAAAAAAAAAAAAGTTGGCCGTTTTTCGGATTTTTTGTTTTTTTAAGTTGGCCGTTTTTTATTTATGCATTATATTGATAATGTATAATTGTTGTTGTGAAAAAGTTCACAATTTTTGGATACCCAATTATTTTAAAAGGGTTTAAAATAATGTTGGATTAATTCATATTATACGATAATATGAATTGGATTATGCTTGATTGGAATTATTGTGAATAATTAAGGAATTGTCACATAATTTTGATCATTTTAAATAGATGGTTTGGATAAATTACTTTACATAATTAAGGAATTATGTCTTGAATGATTAATTTATTGTTGATGCATTTTATTTTGTTGAATGATTTGTTGAATGGTTTATTTACGTATTTTGCAATTGGTTGTAATTTGTATTACCTAGTGTGGCCTTAGTTGATTATGTTTTCGTAATGATGGAAACATGATCTTGATGTAATTTTGAGATCTCGAATCTCCTTTTATTTTCTTTG
This sequence comes from Heliosperma pusillum, assembly GCA_022085475.1. NCBI lineage: Eukaryota > Viridiplantae > Streptophyta > Magnoliopsida > Caryophyllales > Caryophyllaceae > Heliosperma > Heliosperma pusillum. Next base: position 266,132 of record JAIUZE010075007.1, read on the forward strand.
AAGTTATGTTTTTTTAAAATTAGAATGTAAATAGGTTTATATTTGTATTTATTAAATGTAATTTGAGAAGACTAAAGATGGAGATCGGATTGCTCACTCCCGCTACATGGACCAAGATGGAACATCAAGACAAGCTTTTCGGGTCCAATCATGGATGGATTCCAAAGTTGTATTTTTGTTCATTTTGGTAGATAGGCCACACTAGGACTTTGTAATTTTACGTATTTTTGTTCTTGTTGCTTTTCATCACATGATAGTTAGTGCATCATATTCCGCCTAAACCAAACCACCTACTACTAAAATTGCATGAAAATTAATTCATATAGTTTGGATGTTAGTTATCATGGACATAAAGATGTCACTCGAATTTTAAGCCATCATCTTAGTTTATTCATTCTCACATGCTAGATATTCGTTCACTTAAAATGAATTAAAATAAAGTTGATGGGATCTTTCTCTAAAACCTAAAATTGAGACTAGTTTTTATAGGCCAAACTACTGTGAATCCCTTCTTCGTACGTAGGCATATAGGACATTACTCTCCATATGACCCCTTTTACGTTGGGTAAGTAGTATGTGTTGACTTATTTTACCTCAACATCATAATCCGAAGAGTTTCTCGTGATTATGATGGACTAAAGATAAAATGTTATCGACCAAGAATTTTAAAGGTAGAATTAGCCAAAAATTTGGCTTATCAATTTACAGATAATTGAGTCTTGGGATCATTTATATAATTCTTGAGGGAGGTCAATTATATAAATGCTTGAGTCTTCGCATTAAACAAATTTTGCACTAGACTTAATTCATATCGATGAGTATGCTTATTATTATGTTTTTTTTCTCTTTCGCAGTGTAGAATTCGTCTTATATTGATAATACTGCTATAACAAATGGCTGGCCATAATGATGCCCCTATGCCAAGTGTCACACTTGCACGCGAGTCCTGGCATAAAAATTTTATGGATCACATGAATCAGTACACGCGACTGAAAAATGACGGGTCCAATTTTGCGGACTGGGAGGCGGCATTACGGAATGCAGCCATTGCTGACGGCAAGCTCCAGTACTTGACCGAGCCAATACTGCCAAACCCAGGCCCCAATGCGAGAGCTAACGAGTCACATGCTTATAATGACTTCGTTATGGAAGCGGGTGCGATAAAGAACGTACTCATTTTTGCAATGGATCCCAATTTGCAAAGACGCTTCATTGCCCAAGATGCAAATAAGATTTCACCACGCTCACTAACGAGTTCTCAAAAGCACCGAGAATCGTTACTTATGAGCATACATGTCGCTTCTTTGAGGCGAAACTCCAGAAGGGCCAACCGGTTAGCCCACACATTCTTGATATGATTGAGAATGTCGAGAAACTAGAGGCATTTAATTGCAAAATCAGTGAGAGCATAGTCATTGACCGTGTGCTTCATTCACTTCATGATGGTTTTGCCCTTTTCAGGGCAAATTACTACATGAATGACATGAAGAAAAGTCTTCATGAGCTACACTCACTTCTCGTACAGACCGAGAAGGATCTGAAATTGAGTGAGAGCATGAAGCAAGATGTTCTCATGATTTCCAACAAAAACAAAGGTAAGGGCAAGGCTCATGTCGACGTAAATGTAGGGAAGCCAAAGTTTAAAAAGTCAGGAAAGGGTAAGAGTGGGCCTGGTGAGACTAGTAGCTCACAAGGCAAGGCAAAGAGCAAGGACAGTGACAATGAATGCCACCATTGCCACAAGACTGGGCATTGGAGGAAGAACTGTCCAGTGTACTATGAGGACATAAAAGCAGGCCGCGTCACTCCTGTTGGTAAGTCATCTTATCTTCATATGATTAAGATTAACCATGCAAGTTTCGGAACTTGGGTATTTGATACTGGTTGTGGTTCTCATCAGTGTAATCATTTGCAGGGCCTAAAGAACATCACACCTCTCGCAAAGGGTGATGTGGACCTGCGAGTCGGGAATGAAGCAAAAGTTGCTGCAGTCTCAATGGGAACATACGTAATCCAACTCTCGAGTGGATTTGAGTTGTATTTATATAACTGTTACTATGTACCCAGTTTATCTAAGAACATTATATCTGTTTCCGTACTTGATAAAGACGGTTTTTAATTTTCAATAAAAGACAATAGCTGTATTTTCTCTTTGAATGAAATGATTTATGGCAAAGCAGTTTCCATGAATGACATTTATATCTTAGATCAAACAACATAAATATTACACGTGAATAATAAGAAAGTAAAAGTTGGTGACAAAGATCAAACTTATCTATGGCACTGTCGTATGGGACACATAAATGAAAAACGTGTAAAGAAGCTCATTGAGAATGGGACTATCTCCCCCATTTGATTACGAATCATTTGGCATGTGTGAATCATGTCTTATCGGCAAAATGACTCGAATTTTCTTCAAAGGTGTTGGAATGCGTGCTAATGACCTATTAGGACTCATACATACTGATGTATGTGAACCTATGTCAATCAACGCAAGAGACGGCTATAGATATTTTATCACTTTCACGGATGATTTGAGTAGACACTACTACAAAAAATCCCTAAGAGACCGGTTGAAAATGGCCTAAGAAACTGGGCTACAACCGGTCTATATCTCACAGGTGTCTTAGCCTAAGAGATCGGTGGAGAAAGGTGGTCTCTTTGGTGAAATTGAAAGACCTGTTATTATTAAAACCGGTCTCTTTGCTCTATACTTAAAACACTGGTTGTTTGTTATAACCAGTCTCTTTCAGCAGTGCTAAGAGACCAGCTTTACAAATAAACTGGTCTCTTTAAGCAATGCTAAGAGACTAGTTTTACAAATAGACCGGTCTCTTAGGTATTAACTGAAAACAAAAAAAAAATACCATTCAATAAAATTTTATTAAACAGGTACAATTACTGAGAATATTACAACGTCAAATTATATTATCAACATCAACTATCAAAATTAATTAATCTCAAATTTATATTTAGTTTCAAATAAGCTAATGTTTAATTAAAAAAAAAAATTAAACAAAATAATAACCCTCTAAGTTGACTCCGTCGTAGGAATATCTAATTTGTACTCGAACTCGAATCCATTTAATGGCCTCGCTCCTGTACAAAGAGGGAAAACAAGTATTAGAAACATCAATATGTATGAAAAAAAAAGTCTCCAACATACCCGGACAATACCAGGAACAAACTAAAAAATTCAATGTCGCAAACTCAAATCAGGAGTGTATGTTGCTTAAATTCCATTATAATACTACTCGCTTAAGCCCTTTAAGATATGTTATAACAATATGTCTTGCTTGTGACGGGGCGACTAGTCGCACGCTTAAGACGGGTCAAACCCCATAAAGAGCAAGTTGGGGGCTCCATTTACCCCCAGTTGCTCCCCCATTTATTCATTTATTTTTTGTGAGAGGGGCTTGACCTGTCTTAAGTTTGTGACGGGTCATCCCGTCACAAATGAGAATTTGGGATGCTCTAATCAAATAGTATAACTGTATCACCGAAACGTATTATATGCAAAATATTAAAATTACTTCAAATGACAACAGCCTAAGGTTTTCCATTATATAGGTTATAGCAATAAGACACATTCTAAATCTTAAGCTTGATGCGGCATTGCAGCTTGAAGGCTTTGTTCGCATCATGTATTTGAGAATGGACGCAAGATAGTATCATAGTATCATGACATTCTGTGTTAAGTGTTGACTATACTATTGTTTATCACAACGTTGTTCATGACTCCATTATACCATGAATGAGCTACTTGTAAGGACAACAATAAACGAAATGTCTTAAGAAGATAGCTGGTAATAAGAGTGAAATTAAACTATATATACACCTAAACTGATTATCAATGATACTAAATAACCAAACTACCAGCAAATAAAGCATCAATTAACAACAAAAGCATCAATTAGCAACAAAAGCAATATTTAGAAATCAGCAACAGAAGAGAGCCTACAGTCCTACACTACTAATTTGAGGTTTCAGCACAAGTAAATATACCTTATGAAACAAATCACACTATATCTGTGTTGCAGACTTGAAGACCTATCAACCAGGCCCAATCAAAACATGGATCAGGTCACGAAAGAGGGGCCTTGGTTCAATACAAATGAAAATACATCCGAAATCTCGCCATTAATTTGCATAGCACAAAAAAAAAGTAAAAAAAGTGAAGTTCAAAAACTAATCACCAAACACTTCATCAAAGATGTACATCATTCAACTAGACAGTTGTTATTAGAAAATTCACCATTAAATGCACAATCATAATAAAAATTATACATACAATGAAATTACTAAGTAATTCCAAAATCAACCTGAATGATATTAGGCAAATTCGTTACAGTAATAACACGGACTAAAAATCGGTTCAGGCGTAAATACCCAGACTGAGATGACTCGAGGAGCATACCATCGTAAGGAAGGCTTAAACGGTTAGAGTCAAACGACGACTTGAAGAACAGGCCCGAGTTGGAGAACTCGGCGAAGATGGAGGAATCGCTTTCTCAATTAGATTAAATTCCGTTGTCTCAAGTGCACACAGTTGATATAAAATACCACAGAAGAAGAAAGTGGCGGACAAATGCATAATCGAGTTTTTTAATTTTTTGTTGCAACAAGATGAATAAGAAGGAAATGAATTAGGGAAGAAGATGAATAACTGTAGTTAAGTTTTCATATTTTTTTTTTCATATCCCCACGACCCTACGGATGAATATTAGGGTAGAAGAAGATGAATAGGGCTTTACTGGGCTTTAATGCTAGGGATACATAATCGCGGTTGAATAATCAATAAATTATAAGGAAACCAGTTCTAGTAGGTAAATGGTTTCTTATATTAAGAAACATGTTGTATATTTTAACCGGTGTGTTATCAATAATTTTAAGATACTGGTTGTAACAAATAAATGGTCTCTTACATTAAGAGACCGGTTAGACAACTCAACATGTGTGTTATTAATGATTTTAAGAGACCAGTTCTAATAAATAAATGGTTTCTCATATTAAGAGATCAGTTAAAGAATCCAACAGGTCTGGTATTAGTGATTCCTTTGACCATTTTTGTAGTAGTGAGATACGGATATGTCTACTTAATGAAGCATAAAAGTGAGTCCTTTGAAAAGTTCAAGGAATTCCAGAATAAGGTTGAGAACCAACTGGGAAGAAAGGTTAAAGCACTTCGATCAGATCGTGGTGGCGAATATCTTTTAAATGAGTTTGATCAACACCTTAAAGACTGTGGCATAGTATTACAGCTAACTCCACTTGGAACACCTTAATTAAATGGTGTGTCCGAACGGAGAAATCGAACATTACTTGATATGGTTCGATCCATGATGAGTCACACGGTAGTACCTGATTCATTATGGGGTTTTGCTCTTTTGTCAGCTGCTCTAATACTTAACCGAAGTCCGTCTAAAGCTGTAGACAAGACTCCATATGAGATATGGAAGGGAACGGTCCCTAACTTGTCCTTTATTCGGGTTTGGGGCTGCGAGGCTTATGTCAAGTGGAGACACGAGGATAAGCTCGGCCCGCGATCGGTCAAGACATACTTTATTGGTTATCCAAAAGGAATGTTTGGTCATTACTTCTATTCGCCTACCGAACATCGAGTTTTTGTTGCGGCTAGTGCGAAGTTCTTAGAGTAAGAGTTTCTCGAGAACAAGTCAAGTAATAGAACCTTCGATCTGTCGGAGATTCAAGAACCAACAACCGAGCAACCGATGGAGTAAGATGTTCCTTCAACTTCTGCTACGGTTAATATTTCTCAAGAACCTAGGAGGTCTGGTAGAGTCTCCATTCCTCCAGACAGATACATTGGTATGGTCGAGGAGAATGATAGAGATGACATTTTACTCCTAGAGAGTAACGAACCCGCTACCTATAAAGGTGTCATGACCTGTTCCGACTCTAAGCTATGGCTTGAAGCCATGCAATCCGAGATGGACTCCATGTATGAGAATGACGTATGAGATCTGGTTGATTTGCCTGATAAGGTACGACCTCTTCAGTGCAAATGGTTTTATAAGATAAAGCATTATGTAGAAGGACAACCAGACACCTATAAGGCACGACTAGTGGCAAAATGTTTCACTCAAGTGCAATGATTGCATTATGATGAAATTTTTGCACCCGTAATTATGATGCGTTCCATTCGGATAATCTTACCGATTGCCGCTTTTCATGACTATGAAATTTGGCAGATGGATGTGAAAACCGCCTTCTTAAACGGTTATTTGGAGGAGGAATTGTACATGGTACAACCCGAAGGTTTCATTGATCCTAAAAATCCTAAGAAAGTGTGCAGGCTTAAGCGTTCCATTTATGGACTTAAGCAAGCTTCTCAGAGTTGAAATCATCGTTTCGACCAGGTGATAAAAGAGAATGGTTTCACTCGATCGGTCGAGGAACCATGCTTATATGTCAAGTCGAGTGGGAGTACAATTGTCTTCTTAATATTGTATGTCGATGACATACTCTTGATTGGGAATGACATTCCTCTCTTATCTTCGGTAAAAGTATGGTTAAAGAACCATTTCCAAATGAAAGATCTGGGTGAGGCACAAAGCATATTGGGGATCCGTATCTATAGAGATATATCACGACGGATGTTATCACTCAGTCAGGAGTCTTATATAGATAAGATTATTGAGAGGTTCAGCATGACCAACTCCAAGAAGGGGTACCTTCCAATGATTTCTGGGATGCATTTGAGTAAAACTCAGGCACCCAAGACATCGGAAGAGGTCGAGCGCATGAGTCGTGTTCCTTATGCATCAGCCATAGGATCGATCATGTATGCCATTGAGTATGACGAGTCGGTACCAAGGCAATCCAGGTGAAACACACTGGATGGCTGTTAAAAATATCCTTAAGTACTTACGAAGGACTAAAGATTGGGTATTGACTTATGGAGGAGTTACTAAGCTGCGCAATCGGTTACGTGGATGTTAGCTTCCAAACGGATCGAGATGACTCGAAGTCTCAGTCTGGATTCGTCTTTACTCTTAATGGCGCTGCGGTCAGTTGGAAAAGTTCCAAACAAAGTGTTATAGCAGATTCTACAACTGAGTCCGAGTACTAGGTCGCTTCGGAAGCTGCAAAGGAAGATATATGGATGCGTCAGTTCTTACAAGGACTAACCGTAGTTCCTAGTTCGAATGACCCAATCACCATCTATTGTGATAATAGAGGTGCCATCTTCCAAGCTAAGGAGCCTAAGTCTAGCAACAAGTCTAGACATGTACTTCGGAAGGCTCACATGATCCGAGATTACGTGGAGCAAAAGGATATAGTGATAGACAAGATTGCTTCGGATGACAACATCGCGGATCCTCTCACTAAACCGTTAAAATATGATAAGTATGAAGGGCACATTATTTCCATGGGAATTAAACGTGTTCCTGAGTTGTAGTAGCTTTTTATATGGATTAGATAAATGTCTCTTTTTCATATACTATTTATAACATCATCGTATTGTTTCATATTTTGTTTTTCATGTGGATTGTACGACAACATTGAACGCCACAAAGTGAACTGAATTACATTATATTTGTTTTGGTCCGTAATCGCCCAAATGAGCTGATAACTCTGACAATTATATTGTGAAGTTGATTGATGGTGGGTTCAACGAGTCATAAGTCAAACGGTTGACTGATCGATCATAGATACTAGTTATAAAGATACCTCGTAGGACATCGTGACGACGTTATGGAGTCCTAAATGTGTAAGAACATTCGGTGCCATGTCGTGGATAGGACGTCCATAGTGTTCCTAGAGTCGATTCTTTTGACTATCGACTGTCTCTTGAGATTAAGGCAGTTTTTGGGTGACTTTAGTTTCTTTCTCATGGTTGACCGTAACAGGAGGCTAAGCAGATTTTTACTGGGTCATTTCATACTGTGCCACTAGTAGAAAAAACATCATTTGCGGCTCCTAAAAATAGGCTATTTGCGGCGTTTTTGCAGTAGCAGCAAATAGGGGGCCGCAAATAAATCATTCATTTGCTGCTCGTAAAAAACGCCGCAAATAAATGCCTTATTTGCGGCTCCTTTTAAAAAAACGCCGCAAATAAGACCCTTCTATTTGCGGCGTTTTTTAAAAAAAGGAGCCGCAAATAGTGCATTTATTTGCGGCGTTTTTTCTTAAAAAGAGCCGCAAATAGATAATTTCAAAAAAAAAAAAAAAAATATATTCGAGGTGTTCCTTAAGAAGCAATCATAAATTATGATTAATTAACTAATGTTCTATATATAAATAAATCAAACTTCGCCGTCATACAAGATTTAAAAATAATACAAATGATTTGAAAGAAATTCAATCAATAAGTTTTAGGATTTAACTAAATACTCTAGACATTAATTTACACTTGGCTATGCGATAAAACTTTATAATTCTCTGAGGTGACGACAGTGGCGATGTTTGCTGGTGTGTATTTAACCCTTCCACGAAATCTTCAATTTGAGCGCTTATTGATGGCTATAATAGCGTAATCCTGCGTTAAACACAAATAATGGAAAATAAATAAAAGTGAAACACTAACTCATCTAAGTAATTTCACTTGTCTATATAAAGTACAAAGGAGCATGCTATGCCTGTTGATCAGTTTCCTAATTTTTGTCCCAAGAAAGTGTAAAAGAAGTGTGTTTGAGCAATTTCAAATCATTGGTTCAGCTTACAATCAACATCAAGGATTATTTCGTTGCTAGATACCTTATAGCTAACATACGATACGACTCCTCATAAATGAGATAGTTAATAACAAAAGCCTTGACGAGAGCCGTCAGTCTTACCGATTTCATACTAACGAAGAAACATCAATACTGAAAAAGATAGAAGGAACAAATATCTTTAGCAAGACAAAAAAACAAAATAGTATAAACACTACTGCATTTGAAACCCAACATGGCTTGACTATCATATCAAATCTCACTTAGACAACTTTTGAGCATGTAGCTCCTCATAATCTCATATCCTCCCTGATTACATAGATATTTGGCACATTTAAAGAAGCTCAAAACTTTCAGATAGAGCACAAGGCAACAATATTTATAGCAAAAACAATATCACAAATCTGGAATGCATTCAAGAGTGAGAGTTTTGTAACAAGACAATCATTCAGACATGTACGGAAGAGAATACGCGATAAAAATCACTAACATAAAAACTATTGATTGATACAAAATGAAAGGCGAAAATATAAGAAGTAGGCTTAAGTGAGTTGATAATTGATGAAATGAAAGTGGATTACCTGTTAACATAGAGACAATATTACCGTTACAAAAAAAAAATCAAGAACATGCGCATAGCTGCTGAAATTCTGTACAACGACATATGTCAACAAACACCACCAGCACATAATCAAACAACAGTAGCACATCTTGGTAGGTCAAGACTGTAGAATAAGCATATACTAAACAGAAATTACATAGCGATCTAAATGATGAAAAAGACAAATAGAAGCTGGTAAAGTAAACATAAAATTGTTGTGCAAACGACTAAGGCATAACCGAACCTAGATCCTTTCGAGCAACTGGAGGGTCTAGTACTCTTCTTAACAACAAAGGAAGGGGATAAATTGATGATGTATATAACACTTTAATCCTCACTTCATAGTTAAAAGAAGTACCGGAGGATTATCCTCCGGCAACGGTAAAGGATCCAAATATGCCATAAACAATCATGCTTTATACAGTAAGGTCAACTACGTTGGATTTGGCTATTTGTCAGTGAAATGTCATGTAATAAAAAATTCACCTTTCTAATTTGGCTATTTGGCAAATCCTCGTAAGAATCCGAGTCTGCTGAAACTGAAGTCGTACTCGGAGACTGGATCTTAGGTGATGGAGACTGTTTCTTCGGTGGTACCACAGCCTTAGAAGATCCCTGCCCGGACTTAATTGCAGCCAAAACATCTCCCTTCAACAAAGTACCACGGGGACCTGATGGGTTTAGCGATGATGCATCAAGACCAAATTCAGAGATAAGCAGTTTAGCAGATGGACTAATCCTACTAATTCTGCTTTTTTTCTCTTTATCTTCTCTTTTAGTCGGTTGAGTGACTGGCTTTTCTACATTTGCTTTAGCACTTCTGCCATATGACACCATTACTGTTTCAACATCCTCAGAAGACTCCACCTAGCAATGCAAATATAGCACATCATACACAGCCAGAAATCGACAGGCTGCCATCAGCAACAACCCCATCCCCCCAGGTGATATTCCGATAAAAACAGGATTCAGGAAAGCTAGATAGATACAGCTAACTAAGTGGGAATCTTCTATTCTAGGGATAATAAGGACTGTAAGAAGATTTCAAACAGGAATTCTGATTACTAAAAGTGGTTATGCTTCTTTCTTTTGTGAAGTATCAGTCCTTTGATGCATTCTTGACGCAATTTTCATCTTGGGTCATTAGGAAACGGTCTCTTTGTGTTGTTGACACAAGGATAAGACTGTGTACATCCGAACCACCCCCCTCCTCCCCTGCTATTTGTACACAAATAGATATCAAAAAGGAAAGAGCAATTTTAAGAAAATAAAGGCGTAGTAGAAAACAGAAACAAGATATAGTTTCAGAAACTTACAGTAACGGCAATTGGTTGTCCCACGAGTACATCTTTTGCGCCATCGAGTGCCAATATTTTAGCAAGGTACCTGGACAGAGCAACGGGGAACACAACAATCAGAAAAATAAACTGTTGTAACTAGGCAACTCAGAACAAAGAAAAAACTAAAGCAAAATTTTTAACATCCTTCCATAGTTTTAAAACATTGAGAGAAAAAAAGTAATTAAGGGCAGCATACAGCCAGAAGACACAAAACCAAACGGACCAAAAACTCAAGGAATAAAAGTGTGTTTCAAGGGGACAATCCAACTATGTGAGGTGTGTTTCAAGGGGAAAACACGGCCATGGGGGCCACTGGGGATGGCTTGTTTCAATTTGGTAATTTTTTTTTACTCTAATGTGTTTCTTTAGTCAAAACACCGCTTCTAGTGGCGTTTCTCTTGTGTTGCAAACAAGCCACTCGAAGAGGTGTAATCTCATTTAGATAATAAAGGTTTTTTTAACCCCATTTTGCTATTTTCTTTTTCAACATTATTTGAAAAAAAAAAGTTTTATAAACAAGAAGGTACAGTAAAGACAAGTGTACCTCATCTAGAAGATGACTCCAAGTAAAGTGGCCATTTTTAGATGGAGGGTGTATTAGCTAGTATCCATGAACTGATTGTACAAATCTTTCTTATACCCTATGGTTATTTGCCATGTTCTACTAGTACTACCAGTACACAACCTACAATTAAACTAGTACACAATCTGCAAACTCAACATTAAAAATTCAAAGCTTTACAATTAAGCCCAAGCAAATCAAACTTCGTCTAGTTCTAAGCTTTAACTAAATCCCCCGAAGTATATCCAACGTGCCACATCACATGTGTTGAAGACAAGGAAAGAAATGAATTATACCTTACTTTTAAGAGTTGCAACCCTATGATGATATTCAATATAAGACATACGTAAAAGGAAAGCATACAAGTGTGTTGTGTTCTTGTGTCCTGGAAAAACAAAAGTTTGTACTGATCAATTTAATTTTCATTAGTTCATTCCTGATCTTTTGCCATTAGTATCTAAATCATTAAGTTTGACACATGTTATAATTATTTTGGTTGCACTATATTCCTCTTGAACTGCACTAATACACTTGATATCAGACAAACTGAACTAAACAATGACCATAACAATGACTGTAATACTTATCAAGGTTTAGTCTTTTTAACATAATTTTTATAAACTGAATAGATTAATGGTCATAGTTGACATTGTCGAAGCAGCAGATAAAAGTCATTATTCTTGTTGGAGTATATACATTTTCCTAACTAAGGGAGTGTATGTTGTAACACCCTTTTAACGAATGCTGACAAATTTTTAAACTGATAATGAGTATCAATATTCAGTGAACAACTTAGTGACCTTACATCTGCAGCCTGCAGGTCTGCTAAATGCCAAAGAGGACTTATGCAGGAACACAAAGCAAACGAGCGCATATCTGAACAAAGTTTGTGAGTCTAGATGTCTTGTGCCATTGAGGTCAAAAGAAAGAGAAGAATGAAGAAGAGACAAATAAGTGAAAATACAACTTAAACGACCTAAACATAGAAATTGTGAAATTTGAAATTAGATAGCACATAGAAGAGCATAAATTAGAATTAGGAATCACTTAAATACCCTTAAAATTAAAAAAGCATAACTAATAGGTTATAAATTTCTTAAAACACATACTTGATCAAATTCTTAATAAGCTCATATGGGTTGTCTACCGGATTTATAAAAAACGATTCACATACTTGCATCATTTGCACATCAGGATCTCTTGAACAAACATTCACATACACAATAGCATCAAAAGAATCATCAGACACATTAAAAGCTTCAAATTATCGAGCAAGAATGAGTAGAGTGGTAAGAAAAACTAACCAATTTCAACACAAAATTGGAGTTCATTTGTTTGAGTTCCCAGCAAGCTTGTTCTATACCAGAATATAAAAAAAAATCGTCTAAGTGATGGTTCTTCAACTTCATTTAGAACAAATCCTTAGCTTCTATCAGCAGCAACTGTATCTGTTTCTACTCGAACATCCCTTCATCATGTTCCGATTTTAGTGGTCATCCGCCACATCTTAAATTTGAAAAGGGTCCTCCACCACATCTTAAATTTGAATAGTGACAGAAAATTGAATCCTTTAAGGTACGGCCATTGAATAAACCGAGTGTCAAACTGAACGATATGCAAACACAAGAATTCGTGACTTGGCTGGTGGTACGTTAGTGGTGGTGGTGCGAAACTTCTCAAGAATTCGTTCTTTGCTGCTAGTTCAATCAACATAATTTTCGACATGCCTAATTTGATTACGAAACCCCAATTTTATCAAAACCTAGAATTAACTCGATGCAAAGGATTAAAACAATGTCTTAGCATCATCCTTCTGATATAGACCAAAGCGTTCATTAAAATAATGCAAAATCCATTGTACCACTACAATCCAAATCAATTTTTCCCAATAATATACAAAAGAAAACCTAGATTAAAAATAAATCTTACTACAAAATCAATTAGGTAAGAATGAAAGATAGATTCGCAGTGGGTTCCGTTAATTAGAGAGTTTAACCTGTGGAGTGAGAGAGAGCGGCGACGACAACGGCGGCGGCGGCTCAGAATATGGTGGGAATCGTGTGTCCGTGCATCTTTTGTCAGCCTGATCATGTAGGCGTCGTAGGTGTTGTCGATGGTGGCCAAGAGTGTTGCGCCGTGAACGGTGAACGGTGCTCGGTGAAGGATTGGAGGATTGGAGGTTGAGCGTGAGATGGAGGATGTGAGGGTGAGGACTTGAGGGTGAGAGGCTATGAATTTTATGGTGTGAATGCGTGAGTGATAATTGATTGGAGATGCCTTCTCTTTTTTATTACTCACGACTATTTGCTGCGTTTTCTAACAAAACGCCTCATATGCTTTATTTGCTGCGTTTTTTTAATTAAAACGCCTCAGATAGTTTAGTGTTTATTAATGAAAAAGTTATTTAAATTTCTATTTGCTGCTATTTGCCTAAAACGCCTCAAATATGGAGCCGCAAATTAATGTTTTTCTACTAGTGATGCTTGTATCTGCAGGATTTGAGTTGAAGAAAATATCGAACCTTTATCAGGTTTTGTTATTTCTCAGGGCCACTCGAGGAGTTGTAACTGAAATGCATGGCCATGCTCGAATAATGATTCATTTATCAGTTAAGTTACTCTCTAGTCGGGAAAACCACTCTTGATACTGATCACTTGTAAAATACGACCTTTGTGAATACGGACATTGCAAATTGTTTTACATTGAGTGGGAGAAATTTTGGATATGAGAATCGGTTATCGCACATACACTTGTAAGGACAAGTGGGAGATTGTTGGAGCTCGTGTCCTCCACAGTTAGTGTGATAACTTGTATAAATCTCTTACAGGTTCACAGGGTATACTTAGTATTCTTATCAGTTGATTAACGTTTATCGATAACGGTTGGCTTGGTAGAAGTTTGACGTTATTGTCATTTTAATGGCGGTGATCAACTGGTCCCTAAAAGTCACACCTAAAGGATGTGTTTGAGAGATATGATTATATGAAAAATATGATCATATTGATGCCTTATATGACTAAAAGGTTAGTCGATGTATATGACTAGAAGGTTAGTCAATGTAATGATGATACGATTATTTAATACGATTAAATAATACTGGCTGAGACGAATTAAATGTTAATTCGTAATTGAATATAAAATGTTATATCTAATTAATGTATATAATGTAATTATTTAATACGATTAAATAATGTTAGCTTAAACGAATTAAATGTTAATTCGTAATTAAATATAAACTGTTATATTTAATTAGCAAATTATAAATATACGATGTTTATAATTGACGTATATATTATAATATTACATACACATATTATACATTAAATAAATAAAAGAAGGAAAAATCCTATCTTGACTCCAATTCCTAATACAAGTAGAAGTAAAAGAGGGAAGACTCCTCCCTCTAATAGACTTCTATTTGGTCGTGTAAAAGGAGAGAGGAGGAGAGGTCTATATAAACTCTTCTTCTCTACATAATTCATCATTCAATTCTTAACACAAAAATCATCAGTAATTTTTGTATTCTTTTTAGCACAAGAAAAGTCATATCTCAGAGCATCTTGGGTGCAACAATTAGGAGAATATTGTACCACCCGGAAATATACCCTATTTTTCTAGTGAAAATATTTTACGGATACTTTTCAGCAAATTTAAGTTTTGATTTAGAATTTTATGTTCCGAGTCGAATTTAGAATTTCCGAGTTCGTATTTGGAATTTCCGCGAGATTTCATGAGAAACCCGTCTTGAGCCGTCTTTGACTTTTATTGACTTTTCCACTTAAATATCTCATACTACCTCTTTAACCTATTTTTCATTCATTCAACACAAAACATTACTTCTTCCTTAAGCAAACCAAAAACCTTGCCTCCCTCTTTGATCCATTCTTAGAATCATCGTACCGCTCTCGTTTCTTGTCGAAATTCACGTAAGTTCGTCTTATTCTTCCCCACTTAGCTTCCTCTATCCGTATTGGTAATAAAATTACCGTCTTTCTCGCTTTTTAAATTATCCGTCTTTCTCAAGGTGAATGATATTCATCTTTTCTTATCTAATTGTATTTAGGTGGAGACTAGGAAGGTTTAGAATCGATTAAAGACGCGTAAAGGTAACGGTGAAGGGTTACTCGATATCATTTACGTGTTTTACATGATTTCTATGTTAGAATTCGTATTTAGAATACGATTAGAAAGCTTAGGAATTGTATTATTGATAATGATTGTTGTTAGTTGATGACTTTTGATGATGATTATTGATTGTTGATAGTTGTTAGAAGTGAATTATGAAAATTGAAAATGATTGAGTTATGTTGAAGGCTCACGGGTGAATTGGTAACACATCTCACGGTCGTGAAATACAAGTCACGGTCGTGACTTGTGCAGTTTCACTGCACTGACCCCTTTTCGTAAAATGATCATATCTCCTTCGTTACTTGCTTGTTTTGGGCTTGTGACATCTCGTTGGAATCGTAAGAGGATAAGCTATCACCTCCATTTGGAATTTCTGCATTTGCATGTCTAGAACTCTAGTTATGACCGTTTGAAGTGGACCCTTGTTTTCGTTGGTTTCCAAACAACGTTGTTTTGGAGAGGTGATCTATGTTTTTATTCATTATGCTTCATACACTTGTTCTAATGCTTATGTATCATGTATTGACTCATGTTTATCATATTTAAACTTATATGATTCCCTATTCTCATGTTTTGTGACGGTTTTTGGTATGTTCCCACTTTGAGTCGGTTTTTACAAATGTTACGGTTTGAGCACTATTTTGTCTGTGCTTTGTACTCTCATTCCCTTGGCTACCTTCCCGTTCGTAAGGCTGGAATGTCGGAACGGAGAGGTATCCTACTGCTTAAATGCATGTGTTAGTGGGCATACGACGACGTTGTTGGGAGTTGAACGCATTGCGTTGATCGACCCGGCAGTCAAATGTTGTGTACTTGCGAGGTGGTGTTATTTGCATGTAGCGTACCGCTTGTTATGAGACTTGTGCTCTTTTCCGCCTCTTTCGTGAAGGTTGACCGAATTTGGGGTACTCGGCGTCTATGTTTGACCGAGTTTTGGATGTGGAACGTCTTACCACATGTCGAATTGGGAAACGTCTTATCCCGAGAGTCTGGCCAGGTTTAGACTAGGACCGTATTATTATCGTCGTCCTTCCAGGAGGAAATTAGTCTACATATACGAAATGTAGCATCGTGTATGAGTTCAGGGAAACGTCTTATCCCGTGGATGCCTGTTAATCATACTTGCCATGTACATGATGCTAGTGTGTTTCATTTACCGTGAGAGATTCGCATGGTGGTCGGTGGGTTTGGATGGATGATTACATTGAATGAATTATATGATTGATCATCGTATGAGTTGGCATGTTTGTTTGTCGAGTCTCAATCTTATCAAACTTATACCGCTAACGGTGAGATGTAAGCCCTAGTGAGCGTATTCGGTTGCCTAAGAGTGTCTTCCCCGAGTCTTTGTATCACATGATGGATTCGGATTGTATTCCATATGCTCTTATCACTATCTATAAAATTGCCTATCTATTCTTATCGTATCTCACATGGATATCTATATATGCATGATTTTACTTTTGTATTTCCTTATATGTACGTTTGATGTGATATGGCTGGGAGAACCCGGAGTTACTCCCCACTGATTGTGGCGTTCATGTTTTTCATGAATGAACAGGTTGCTTGCATGGATGGCTTTTTGCTTATGCTATTTTGGGTTCGGGTGTGAGCTAGCGGACGTTGTCCCTGGATGAAACACCTCTAGACGTTGTTTAGCTAGTTGCTAATTACTTTGTCTTTTGTTAACACTTTGAGAGACTACGTCTCTTGTGGTATTTTTATTTAGTTTGTAATATTTTGACACTCCTCGTATTTTCCTATCTTGCATGTATAAAGGTTTTTAAAATACCGTATTTCCGCTATATAATTCACATGCTTGTATGTTTTATATTTCCGCATTCGCGAGGGTTGTCACAAATATCGATTTCGATATTTGTTCTTAGGCCATATTGCTAGGACCAAAAGGTTATTCTAATCTTTATGCACTTCGTTTATGACTCGTATTTCATATATTATAATTTCGTTATAATCCTTAAATTTCATGTATGAAATATACCGATATTTCCCACATTTATATTATGTGAACTATCTTGTACCCCCTCCTATTCTGAGCAATGTTCCCCCTTTCCATTTTCGTCTATTCACAATAACTTCCCCCTTTTCTTTTTTGGTAAACTTTTATACTTATTTTAATCACATTACCCCACTACAATACCCCACAATACCCATACTTTATCTTATTTTAATCACCTTACCCCACAACAATAATTATTTTAATCACTTCACTCCACAATAATACCCCACAATACATTCCCTCTCTCCAATCACCTTACCCCACTACATTATTTTTGCTTATTTAATTAAAATCCTTAAAATTTGTGCAAAATGAGAAGGGGAAGATAGCTTAGAATAGGAGGGAGTATATTTGTATCAATCTGAGGAAGAGAGGCAAAATTCTCAGAATTCTCAGGAATGACATCAGAATTGGATATTGTAGGAGAAACTTGTACATCATTAGTAAGGAAATCAGGAATACCTTCATTTATAGGTTGTACAAGGAAAGGAGGTACTTGATCAGTCCTATTGTGAGCTCCCTTAAAAGGAAAGAATTCTCCCTGAATATAACATCTCTACTGACAAAGGTTTTATGGTTGTCAAGGTCATACAGAAAGTATCCTTTTTGTGCAAAAGGATAGCCAAGGAATATGCACCTTCTTGCCCTTGTGTCAAATTTATCTTTGTGTGTGATTGGCTGACTAGCATAGCAAGCACAGCCGAAAACCCCCAATTCTTCATAAGTGGGAACAATCCCAAAAAGAACCTCATGTGAAGATTTCCAATCAATAACAGAAGATGGCATTTTGTTGATTAGATAGGTAGATGTGAGTAGACATTCACCCCAGAACTTCTTTGGCAAATTAGCATGGATTCTAAGAGCTCGAGCTGTGTCTAGGAGGTGCCTGTGCTTTCTTTCAACACGACCATTTTGTTGAGGTCTACCAACCACACTAGTATGATGTATAATCCCTCTTTCTTGAAAAAGAGTACAACATTGTTCTTGAAGGAACTCAGTACCATTGTCACTTCTAATTATCTTGACTATGACTCTAAACTGAGTATCTATATAAGACATGAAGTTTCTGATCAAGCTAGCAATCTGACCCTTATTTTGAAACAATATTGTCCATGTGGTTCTACTGTGATCATCCACAATAGTAAGGAAATATCTAGCTCCTGATATTGAAGGAACTCTGTATGGTCCCCATATATCAATGTGTAGTAGTTCAAAAGATTTAGAAGCTCTAGATTGACTCCTAAGAAAAGGGAGCCTGTGATGTTTGGCTAAAATGCAAGATTCACAAAACAATGTTTTTATTGAATGCTTATTGAGAGGAAGTACATGTTGTAACTTGTCACAGGAAGCATGACCAAGTCTTAAATGCAAAAGATCAATAGCATGTAAGTCCTTGCTATGACTAGCAGCAGAAGCAGAGACATGATGAGCATTACATTGTTTGTGAGTACTAAAATGAGTATGAGTAAGCTGCCTTAGTACAGAATGCACAGTACTTATTATGGTAGTTTTTAAAAAAGAGTCAACTTCAAGCTTGAATTTGTAAAGATCTCCAACTCTATGTCCTTGTCCAACAGTGACCTTACTTGAAAGGTCATGAAATAGACAATGTGTAGGATAAAACAACACACACATGTTAGTGTTTTGGATTAGCCTGCCTACAGATAAAGGATTTTGTTTAAAATCAGGGACATAGAAGACATTTTTCAAGACAATATGAGGTGATAGACAAACTGAACCAGTGAGATGGACAGACTTAAGTGAGCCATCAGGAAGACCTACTAAGATAGGTTGATAAGACGATAATTAACATATTTTTGACCCTCTTTTTAGCTCTTATTTGACCGTTTTTATAAGTCGTCTTAGTACTATTTACTTATTTTAGAGCTTAATATAATATTAGCTAGTTTATTATAATAAAGGCCATTTTGTGTTATTTTTGGGATTTTGGTACTGCTTCCGTCATTTTATATTTATAGGTACAAATCAAGCGGAGACGGAATGAATAATACGAGTTGAGACAGATTAAATCGGACCAAGAGCTTTTGTGAGTCGGATTAATGGGTCAAATAAAAAGCCCATGTTGTCTTTTGATATTGGTGTTCTATACGTTGTCCTTTGATTTTGGTCAAATCACACCATCACCTCCTTCCTTCTCGTTTTGCTACAATACCAACAACAAGATCAATAACAATGGCCAACCTCCATTTTACTCACCCTTTAATCTACCATCTTCAATCACCATAAACCCATTCCCGTCTTCACATTAACCCACAATCATTTCCATGTTCCTCGCCCATCTCCTTCATTTAAAACCCGACATCGGAGCTTATCCTCCATGGCTGCTCGTACCTCATGGCGACCAAGCAACCGCCTCGTGAGTTGTGCCGTCTCGATGTCTAAATGTCCTATCCTAGCATCTCCTTGAAGTCCCACCTCGAATACAAAGCTTTTGGACCTCATTCAAGTGACCGTGCGATTCTCACTTGCACCGTGCAATTTACGAATGAAAGCTTTTGAAGTTTAAGATTGGTCATTAATTTGACCATTGTCTTTGGTCATTGTTTTTGTCACGTGAACATTGGCTGAAGAAGACCTTGGAGTTGCTTTTTGTATTATTTTATTTATTTATTTTGTCTTACCTCAAAACTTGGACCCAAATTTACAAGACTACCCTTACTTACTCTCCCATATAAATAGAAGAAACCCCAAAAATTGGGGGGAGCCACTATTTTTTCAGATTTGTTTTAGTATTAGGGTGGTTTCTCTCTCAAAACTCTCTATTAATTTAGTTTAGGAGTAGATTAATTTACTCCAAGATTCAATCTTTTGGGCTTGGAAGACTAACTCTACCATATTTATATCATTCTAATTCAAAGTTTGGTATTTAATTTCTCATCTCTCTTTGTTATTGTTATTTTTCATTTATTGTTGTTTGTTCTTCTAGTTTAGTAATAGATTAGTTTAAAGTTTAAATCTTTATACTTTTTCATGTTTAGTCTCATGTTTAGAATAATTATTATTATGTTTTATGTTAGACTAGATATGCTTAGTGAGTAGTGACCATTTCTAGGGTCCGATTAAGTCTAATAATGGGTTTTGATTGGTGATTGGTTAAATTAGCAAGTAGTGGTTTATGGGTGATTGTTTTTGGTTGAGTGTTTTGTATTGACCCCTTATTTGACTCTTGTTCAACCCTTAGAGGCTATCAACGGGAGTTGGGCCGACTTAGGGGCTACTTAGGCTATCGACGGGAGTTGGGCTTACGGTAGGGGGGCTTGGGTAGATTTGGGGATCGACTCTAGGTGGGTCATTCGCGGGAGCGAGACCTCTTAAAGAGACTCTACCTTTTGGCTAGGAGATTTCATCCGCGGGAGTGGGAAAGACCCTAGTTGGGACCTAAGTGTTGACCCGAAATGCCTTGGACTCGTGTAGGGGTTATCCATGGGAGTGGGACCCTTTATCGACCCTAGAGGCTACCTATACTCGGGAGGGTTAGGTAGTTAGTTTAGACGACATTGTCCCACTTGAACCCACATTCCACCACTTGTCGATAGACCACCCACCGTTGCAACCCATGAACTAAGACTTGATCGGATCCTAGTTACCCTTAATCTTGATTAAATCCCGTATTTTCCATAGCTATTTGTTTAGTTTGCATTTTAGTCTAGATCTTATTTATCGCATTTAGTTGTCGCTAGTTGAATTCAAATTTTCCCCTCTTATCGACTTAGCTAGCATCCCTTGAAACCGACTAGTAATCGTTTTGCTCTCCGTGGAAATCGACCCTCAAGTGCTACTTTGATAACCGTGCACTTGCGGTATTTAAAACACACACCATAGGTGTAGACAACTGTTTTGTATCATATAAGAGTGACCTATTAGCAGTCATATGATCACTAGCTCCAGTGTCTATGATCCAATCCTTGTGCACAAGAGTACTATTTACTGAGTTTGCTTGAGAATCAGTGATAATACCTGCAAAGTTAGAGGAAGATGGAATAGAGGACTTGTCAGAAAAGGCCCTGAGAACTTGCTGAGTAACAGAGCTAATTATCCCATCAACCATGCTAGGATCAATAGAGAACTGGTTCAAATTCTGATCAGACACAGAATAATCATCCAAGGGAAATGCAGCCTGGTTGGAGGCTTCAGGAGGAAATGTGTCAACATTATTAGCATCTCGTCTGTAGACATTGTTACCATTAGTGAAAGTCATGCCAGTGTCTTTGCCCTTTCCCTTGTAACCAATAGATTTAAGAAGGGAGAAACACCTCTCAATGACATGACCTTTCTTGCCACAATGAGAGCAGGTTTTGAGCTTGTGGCACTCAGAAATTGTATGACCTGTCTTAGTACAATGTGAACAGGTTTTGACAGTAAGTATCTCTCCTGTAGCATCAAGTCTGGATTTCTTGGACCCTGGGTGAAAGGAGTCTCTGGAACTGGCATAGGCATTTGCCTCAGCAAGCACTTCGACAGCTTCTGAGATTTGCTTTTGTCTCTCAACTGTTTGGAGTTGCCCAAGAACCTTATTAATGGTAGGCAGAGGCTCCATTGACAGTACATGAGTGCGCATGTTATCATACCTATTGTTTAAGCCCATGAGAAATTGAATGAGCTTTGAATGGTTATCTCTGTCAAATATCCTTTTTAACATATTACATGAGCAAGATGTGAGAGCACCACATGTACACTGTGGAAGAGGATCTAAACTGTCTAGATTCTCCCAATTGCGCTTTAAATTGCTATAGTATTCAACCAAAGGTGCATTATCTTGCTTGATAGAATTAAGATCCTTCTTAATCTGATAAATTTCTAAGGCATTTGGTTGACCATAGCGTTCTAACAGTTCATCCCAAAGCTCTTTGGCACTACAAACATACAGCATATTCTCACGAATTTCATCAATCAATGAATGTTGAATCCATTTCATCACCATGATATCACAACGCACCCATTGATTGTAAGACTTATCAGTTTTTGGAAGGCTTTTTAAATGATCCGTCAATAAAAACCTCTTTATTCTTGGAAGCTAACGCAAAATAAACTTCACGTTTCCAATTCATGAAATGTGTTCCGTTAAATGCAGGTGTGACAAGCTTCATGTTAGGTTGATCAGAAGTACTCAAGAACAGAGGATCATCATAAAATTCGTAAGAATTAGACACAGAAGAGCTAGTTGCAGTTGAATCAGGCATTTTGAGATGAATTATATGATGAAAAATGTGCAGAATTTCAACAATGTAAACTAGATTATAGAATTTGATCAAATAATTGATGTAATCAACAAGCAAGAACAATCAATTGATGTAATGAGTAATCAATTGATGAAGATTTGCACGAAAAATGAGAAATATACCTCAGAAAATCTGGAAAAAAAACCCAGAGAAAACACAAAAAAAACTGCGAAATAATCCAGAAAACGTCGCGAAGAAGACGAAGAAGTAAGCGGAAGCAATTGATCTTCAGGAATCGAATGGCGATTGATACCATATGAACTCCATAGCTGGGAGTTTGTTATAAAGAAGAAATTCCGTTATAGAGAGATGTGAGGAAAGTTTAGAGAGAGAAAACCAAAGCTAAATAAAGTTTGTTATGATTAAGTTAGTTAGAAAAGTTGTTACATCTTCTTATATACATGATGCATGATAGCAATGTAGTCACTTAGCTAGCAATGTAGTCACTTAGCTAGCTATATACTCAATATTAGAACATGTTTTTTTTTTATTTTACTCTTTATCTGTTACACTAACCAATTTGATACTCCAAATTCTGTTAGCTTTTTTTTTTCATTTCAGTTTTTTCATTTTAGCTTTTTTTTGTTTTAAAGCACTTAAATTCTGTGGCTCCAATTCATTAAGGTAATTTAGATGACTATATAGTAGTATGACTGTATGATTGAGCCAGCAAACTTATAATTTTAATTGAATCGGAAAACTGAATCGCATTTTTGGTATTGCGTAGTAGTATGTGGGACGCTCACTTGTCAATGACAACAAACAATTATGGTGAAAAAATGAAGGTAGCGGTTGGTTTTATAGACTAAGTACGCTCGTTACTCACAAATTTATGTTTCAAGAGGAGCTTGATGAGGTGACTGTATGTATCAATTCCTTAATAATAATTGCATTCAATCATTCAATGGTAAGGAGTTTAGACGGTTAGGCACGCAGAAGACGTTTCAAATGTAGGTAATTATGAGCTTTTTTTAATTAAACGCAATAATAATAACGATGGGTGAATGGGGACTTTGTTTGGAGTAATATTGCTCTGCCACGTGGCATAATTAGAATGTTAATGGTTAAGTTATATATTCTCAATCTAGGCTTTTTATGTTATTATATAGATTCAATGGTGAAGAGTTTAGACGGTTAGGCATGCAAAAGACGTTTAAAATGTAGGTAATTATGAGCTTTTTTTAATTAAACGCAATAATAATAACGATGGGTGAATGGGGACTTTGTTTGGAGTAATATTGCTCCGCCACGTGGCATCATTAGAATGATAATGGTTAAGTTATATTCTCAATCTAGCCTTTTTATGTTATTATATAGATTCAATGGTGAAGAGTTTAGACGGTTAGGCATGCAAAAGACGTTTAAAATGTAGGTAATTATGAGCTTTTTTTAATTAAACGCAATAATAATAACGATGGGTGAATGGGGACTTTGTTTGGAGTAATATTGCTCCGCCACGTGGCATCATAAGAATGTTAATGGTTAAGTTATATGCTCAATCTAGGTTTTTTATGTTATTATTATATAGATTTGTTTATTTGTAAGATTTTACACATCAAAGTTGGATATGACGAATTGCGATGAATCGAAATACAATATATCTTAACACACTTTAGGATTTGACAAATCATTATTAAAATATCTATTGATTTAGTGCTTATAAATGAGCTGACATTTACATATTAGAACCGTCTTAGAGGATAAGACCGTCTCATATTTTAAAATTGTCTCACGCAATATTAACCTCGACTAAAAACTAAAATTCTCTAAATGATAAGATTTAAAATTAACGGTATCCGCAGTGGATCTACACTAGTAGGATAGATTTGAGTAGCCTAGTCTAGACCTGGAGGAGCTTCCCGGAGAAATTCAAAGTGGAATTACGCCTTAGAAAATGAAGTTTGAAAGAGCCAATCAACTTCATCTCAAGTGTCTCAATACTCTCAGCATTCACGAAGAGGAAAATCATCATGAGTGTCATAAATACAAACACCACACCACAAATGATAGATAATCCCCACAAAGCTGAGAAATTCGATGTCAACTTTGCTGCTACAACTTCCTTCCAGGTTGCCACCTCCAAGGCTTGAACGTCGGGACTGACCTTCCTCCACCACCGCTTCCGCTTTCGCCTGTCGACATTTTCGTAATATTTTGATTTTGATTGATTCTTTGAATGATGAATGAGTGTGAGTGTGGGAATGTGTGATATGAAGCTCACCTTATTTATATTGGTAGCTTCACATTCCCGAATTCAGTTATGGGATTATTATTATTATATATGAACTCCATAGCTGGGAATTTGTTATAAAGAAGAAATTCTGTTATAGAGAGATGTGAGGAAAGTTTAGAGAGAGAAAACCAAAGCTAAATAAAGTTTGTTATGATTAAGTTAGTTAGAAAAGTTGTTACATGTTCTTATATACATGATGCATGATAGCAATGTAGTCACTAAGCTAGCTATATACTCAATATTCCCCCCTCAAGCTGGAATGCTATCTCAAATTTGCAAGCCAAGCTTGACAGAAAGAAACTTATGTTGAGCAGCCCTTAAGGGTTTGGTCATCAAATCTGCCAGTTGCAACCCTGTTCGAATGTGATGAGGAACCAGGAAACCTTCTTGTAACTTGTCTCGAATGTAATGGCAGTCTATGCTGATGTGTTTTGTTCTCTCATGGAAAACTGGGTTTTGTGCAATATGAACTGCAACTTTATTGTCACAAAACATGGTGATAGGGAGAGGACATCAACTGTCAAATCCTTGAGTAAGGAAACCAGCCAGACCAGCTTAGAAGAAGCATAGGACATGCTCCTATACTCTGATTTAGCAGTGCTTTTACTCACAGTACGCTGCTTCTTGGTTTTCCAAGAAATCAGAGAGGAATCTAGCATCATACAATATCCACTGAGTGATTTACAAGAAAAGGCACATTAGCCCCAATCTGCATCACAGTATGCCTGAAGAGTGAAGGCTGTGTGGGCAGGATAGAATAACCCTACATTAACAGTAGTTTTCAAGTATTTGAGGACATGAATTGCTGCTTGAAGATGAGGGGCTCTAGGTTGACACAGAAATTGGCTGAGATGTTGGACAGAGTAGGAGATATCTGGTGTGGTTAGGTTAAGGTATAGGAAACGACCTATTAGTCTCCTGTATTGTTCAGGATGTTGGAGCAACTCTCCTTCCTCTGTAGACAGCTTTAAGCCTCTAGGTAAAGGGAAAGTATTGTCTTGACAGCTTTCCATACCAACATCCTTTAAAATGTCAAGGATATATTTTCTTTGGTTAAGAAGAATACCCTTGTCATTGCGAGCCACCTCCAAACCTAGGAAGTATCTTAAAGTGCCAAGATCCTTGATTGAGTAAGCTTTGTCAAGTTGGTATGGAGTAACCCGTTGTTTAAGCCCATGAGAAATTGAATGAGCTTTGAATGGTTATCTCTGTCAAATATCCTTTTTAACATATTACATGAGCAAGATGTGAGAGCACCACATGTACACTGTGGAAGAGGATCTAAACTGTCTAGATTCTCCCAATTGCGCTTTAAATTGCTATAGTATTCAACCAAAGGTGCATTATCTTGCTTGATAGAATTAAGATCCTTCTTAATCTGATAAATTTCTAAGGCATTTGGTTGACCATAGCGTTCTAACAGTTCATCCCAAAGCTCTTTGGCACTACAAACATACAGCATATTCTCACGAATTTCATCAATCAATGAATGTTGAATCCATTTCATCACCATGATATCACAACGCACCCATTGATTGTAAGACTTATCAGTTTTGGAAGGCTTTTTAAATGATCCGTCAATAAAAACCTCTTTATTCTTGGAAGCTAACGCAAAATAAACTTCACGTTTCCAATTCATGAAATGTGTTCCGTTAAATGCAGGTGTGACAAGCTTCATGTTAGGTTGATCAGAAGTACTCAAGAACAGAGGATCATCATAAAATTCGTAAGACTTAAGCACAGAAGAGCTAGTTGCAGTTGAATCAGGCATTTTAAGATGAATTATATGATGAAAAATGTGCAGAATTTCAACAATGTAAACTAGATTATAGAATTTGATCAAACAATTGATGTAATCAACAAGCAAGAACAATCAATTGATGTAATGAGTAATAAATTGATGAAGATTTGCACGAAAATGAGAAATATACCTCAGAAAATATGGAAAAAAACCCCAGAGAAAACACAAAAAAAAACCTGCGAAATAATCCAGAAAACGTCGCGAAGAAGACGAAGAAGTAAGCGGAAGCAATTGATCTTCAGGAATCGAATGGCGATTGATACCATATGAACTCCATAGCTGGGAGTTTGTTATAAAGAAGAAATTCCGTTATAGAGAGATGTGAGGAAAGTTTAGAGAGAGAAACCAAAGCTAAGTAAAGTTTGTTATGATTAAGTTAGTTAGAAAAGTTGTTACATCTTCTTATATACATGATGCATGATAGCAATGTAGTCACTTAGCTAGCAATGTAGTCACTTAGCTAGCTATATACTCAATATAAGAACATGTTTTTTTTTTATTTTACTCTTTATCTGTTACACTAACCAACTTGATACTCCAAATTCGGTTAGCTTTTTTTTTCATTTCAGTTTTTTTATTTCAGCTTTTTTTTTTGTTTTAAAGCACTTAAATTCTGTGGCTCCAATTCATTAAGGTAATTTAGATGACTATATAGTAGTATGACGGTATGATTGAGCCAGTAAACTTATAATTTTAATTGAATCGGAAAACTGAATCGCATTTTTGGTATTGCGTAGTAGTTTGTGCTATGATGTTCATGTTAGGCTTCAAAATAAGGCATTTACGGGCGTTTATCGTGAATTTATGTACGTCCTGACGGGTTATATTGCAAAAGGGTAGTATCAGCTACGCTCATCAAATCACAATAATTTAGGTTTTGTAGTGCTGATTAGTACAAACAAGTCAATTGGTTATCGTTATCAAATTAATGAACTATGTAACTCGTGGTATAAGGCGCGCCTGCAGTGTATACTTTCACGTATTACAGCTTCTGTAGATGTAGCGTTGGTTTCTGTTTTAGCCATTGTCATTCATCTTCTTCTTAAATTTTAATCAACTAGTCTTCCAGTCGACTGTATAAAAATTAATAATTGAAAAATGTCGAGCTTAGATTAGAACGCGCTCGTTAAATGGGGTATCTGTGTTCTGTTTCTTTAGCACTTCATCTTGCTGCAGGATCCAAAGGTAAAATAGTGATTATTAGAATATAACTATAATATATGGGCATCAACCATCACCTTAAGGTTTTGGTTGAGATGGTTCATCTATCATGGTATCAGAGCACACGTGACCTTAATATCTCACAAACTCACCAAGTGGAAAAACCCGCACATGGTATGGGGGGCCTGTGCACAAACCAACCACTCTTCAAGCCCAACGGGCATTCGAGTGAGGGGGCATATTAGAATATAACTATAATATATGAGCCTCAACCATCACCTTAAGGTTTTGGTTGAGATGGTTCATCTATCAGTGATGAATTGCCAAGTTATTGTTGATACTGGTTCTATTTCCCATGCAGCGGATTGGCGACTGGGGGAAGCCATGACGCTACCACCATAGATAGTCATACTTCACCTATGCAAGATATTTATTCAGATTCCAGTTATATACTACGAAGTTCAAATTACTAGGGTCATGGCCAGCAGATCAGTTACACTTCCAATATGACGACATTGGGCTCAAAGTTTGCTTCAGGCAATATTTTAGAACAGCAGCAGGTATGTAAGTTTAGTTTGTTATACTTCAGTAGTTCAGTTAAAGTGCCTTTCTTCGGTTATTTATGATTGTATATTCTTGCTGCTTTCTGTTTGGATATTCCTGCTGCAAGTTAAGCTGATGAGTGTTTCTTTTGTTTGTTTTGTTCGGTTTTGACGCGGTTTGCCGTTGACGTGGGAGAACAAATGTTGGATATATCTGGGTGATAATGGAAGACCTGCTGGGCTGTATTCTCTTTCGGAACTCTACTACTGGCATCAATACGGTTACCTGCCTGACTCTGTTATGGTATTATAGCTTGTCACTGAGTTTTTTGTTGAAGTATATCTTGTGTCAGCTGTTATACAAGACGTTTCCCGCTTTTTGATTCATTGCATGTTTGACAATCGTAGCTCTACAAGCCGTGGTCTGTGGACGCTGCATGCTTTTAGTCATTAAATTATTACTTCGTAATAGCCGATATGTGAGGTTACTAAAATTGCGTAAGTGAGGAGAGTTTATGGAAACAAGCATAGTTTTGTTCAGGTTATCTCATTTGCATGATTAAGATGTTGTTATCTACTGTGGAGGATTTGTCTATACTCTGTAGTGCATTAGGCTGCTTTGTTGTTGATAAGCAAGGTTTTGTGGAATGTTGTATTATATGCTCTTGTAGAAAATTGTGTACTTTCCTGGGGAAAGAGTAGACGTTGGTCACAGAGTTATATTGGTGAAATCACTGCGTTTGCACAGCAGTCCACTCGGGTTTAGATAATCGAATATGCAACTGCTCAAGTTGTTACTTTGCAACTTTGTTTATTAATTATTTGATATTGAACTAACATAATCTTATCTAATTATTCTCTTGTGATTGTACGGTGTTGGGTTTAGTTTGATGCAATCTGGGAAAAATGATTGCTGACTTTTCCGGTTTTCCGAGGCTACCATCTCAATTTATTATCTTTTACGTGTATCTCTCGTTCTTGTTTTTTGGTTAAAACGAACTGGAATGAATTTAAAGTAGTCCTATGACATGTTATCATCCTACACAAGCTTACTTAGTAGCAACTATTATGTTCATAGTTTTTGAAGTGTACGATGGGGATAAAATACAGAATTCAGATTATAATTACAACGTTTATGTGCTTGATGTGGCTCTCATTCATGCAGATATAATGTACAGGCTGTTCATAGAACATTAGAATCTAGTGGATGTGCTCAATCTTTAACAGATGCACGGGAATGGCGTAAATGGTCTTAAAATGTGAGACCTGCAGAGAGAGAACGAGATAGGGAAACAAAACTAACTACTGTGCTTTTTGGTTCCGATACATTGCATTAAGCGTATGTCAAGGGAATTCGAGCATCAAACTAACCGAGTAAAGCTGCAGAGCCTCCTTGCTGCAGCAGATAGGGCTGAGATTTTGATAGCTCAGGTCATTATTGTGTTGTTGATTTGCTCTTCTAGCAGGCCATAAAGAAAGCGTATATGTTTTCAACGGAGTAAAATTCATGACTGAGGTCTTATTGCACTGGAACTTATTGATATAAATATCATCAATTTAGCCTTTTCTTTTGAACTTTTTTCATACTTTCATCGTAACTTAGTTAGTGACTTAGTGTTGTAACGTAGATAGTTACGTCTTCTGCTCTCACCAGTCAGTAATTCAGGCATTCAGCTCCCACTTTAGCGTGCTACTCCGTATTAAACTCCCAGTTAGCTTTCAAAAAGAACACTCCTGAATATGTCTTGGTGTATCTGTTTATAGGTACCGAACAAAAGTTTTTTCTTGTTGTTCCATCTTGTTTATTACACCTTGGCTTGCCTTTTCAAATTGAAGATATAGAGAACATGTCAGGTATTGATGCTTATGAGTTGCCTACTACTGATTATAATGACAAATAAATAGAAGTTAGTGATGTTGGCCTTATTTACGGTGGTCAATTTCTTCACGTTCTTTATCCGATTAGTTTTTATTGTTTTTCGTTTATCTCGGAGAGGTCGTTTATGAGTTCTTGACACAGGTGTTAACTGTTAGAAAGATTGCACTGGGCCTAAAGAAGACAAACCCATAGGTACTTGGTAAGCTATACCCACTGAATCTAGCAAAGAATATTTTGTTTGGAAGTACAAGAATTCTGGCTGATCTTTGTGTCTATATTTTCTGTAGGATGGTGCAACAAGACAAGATGATGATTGTAAGGCGACGATCAGATGACAAGACGGTGAAAGTGGAAGGTGTCGAC
Organism: Heliosperma pusillum; assembly: GCA_022085475.1. Classification (NCBI taxonomy): domain Eukaryota; kingdom Viridiplantae; phylum Streptophyta; class Magnoliopsida; order Caryophyllales; family Caryophyllaceae; genus Heliosperma; species Heliosperma pusillum. Next base: position 296,677 of record JAIUZE010075007.1, read on the forward strand.
AACGAGTAACAACTTTGTGTCTTCTAGCAGAACAGGATGTGGGTGGAGAGCGAGATGGGTTTGGTGGCGATATGAATGAGATAAGTAAGTTTAGTCAAAATGGGCTCATTCTAATCTCCCCACCACCCCTGACACCATCTAGCATTGTTTTAAATGTCTCTGCAAGGTGACTGTACTTGTGATTTTTTTTATTCAAGCCCTCACCTTAATTTACGGAATCATTTTTCCTCTTCCAGGTGCCGAGGTTCAATGAACTGGGGAGAGGCGGTGGTTCATGCTTACTGCAGGTGAGCTGATGATGGCTTACTTGTCTTCTTTTTTGACATCGTGTACACTGTATTCAGTTACCAATGTTTAACAGTGCCCATTTGACTGTGTCATTACTTCTGTTGTTGTAAATTGTACAAGAATTAGTTATAGCTTAATCTTTCTTTTGTGCAAATGACGGCTTAAATTTAAGACGGTCATTACTTCTGTTGTGGTTGAGCGTATTCATCTCTAATGCGATTAGGCAACCTTGCTTGGTTCGAGTCCTTTTGGTTACAAGTGGTCTGCTGTATATGTTATTACCATTTCAGATGTCAGATGATAAAATTTTAGTGGTCTGCTGTATAGCGAACAACTGTGGTTGAGCGTATTCATCTCTAATGATGTTATTCCTTCTCTTTTTCTTAAATACAATCTTTAGTCGAATGAGTACCGTAAAATTGGAATGGAAGGAATGTCATTTTGGTGACATTATATGTAAAATTTAGTCGAATGAGTACCTTAAACTGTGGTGACGAATTAAACACCACAGTTCGTGTTAGCTGATTTTGGATCGCTTTATTGGTGTTGTCGTCATATGAATATGAGGCCGGAATGATACAGTCTTGCTGAAAGTCTCTTTGATTAAAAGATCTTACATGATGAAACCTCTTCTCGATTGAAAGTTAAATTTGCGGTATGATTGATGTTTAACAGGACTAGGTGCCAGTGCGAGGAGTTCTAAACAAGGCAATGTGGGAGGTTGAGCAACCGCAACTGCCACCGCCACATGTTGGTTTCAACACCACCCCCCTAACAATGCAGGCATATGTGAATCTGTAAATATCAGCAATATACTTAAGAAGTTATTTAAATGGTTCAATACGAGTTGATCTAATATAGAGATTTAATTTGGATTATCAAACTTCCTTTAATTATTAATGGTTACACGTTGTGGAGTGATATCACAACCGTCTATTTTACATACTCGCTACTCGTGGCACTAGTCATTACGCCTAGCCTACATGATGGGTGTGATCTATGTTGAAGAAGGTGTCGTTCGAAGTAACTTGATACTCCCTTCGTCTCAGTCATTTATTATTTATTGTTTTTAGCACAAATACCAAGGAAATGCAAGCGGATGTCTAACAAAGTAATACAATACTAGTGTTAATCACATGTTAATGCACGATTTTTTTAAATTTGGATATAAGAAAAATTGGTAATTAAGCTTCTGGTATTTAATTTTAAAGTTAAACTGAATTAAACTATTTAAAATACTCTAGGGTTTGGAGCCCGCAAATTTTCCTAATTTACAAGATTTAATTTTTACAAAGATTGTGGCCACAACTCTTGAAATTCTATTTGTATTAAATATATTTTTCATATATATAACTTATTTGTTCTAAAAAATAAAACAAAATACTTATTGTGTGGGGCCCACAAATCAATATCTATCTATATTATTAAAGGAAGCTTTTTTTCGAGCGATTATAGAGTCTCCAACTTTCGTGAAAGACTTTGAATCTCCAACTAATGATTTTTAAAACAAATAGTTAGAAAGATAATTAACTAAAATTAGAATAAAAGATTGTAACTGACAAAAGAAATTAGAGATCAAATTCTTACTCTTAAAAATACAGTAGAGATCAAATTCTTATAAAATATAGTAGAAGTTAATTAAGAATCTTATTTATATGTCCAACTTTACCTTTTTTTATGAAGTAATCAAGGACTTCTTTACAATTTTAGTTCCAATTAAATTCATATTACTCCGTACTCCGTATTAGTGTACATTAATATGGACGGAGTACGTATATCTTTTTACCGTTCAATACCCTAACATGAGATTTTTGTGGTTTTCCCTTCCCCTTATGATTTTTCTAAGAGAGCAATTTTACTGATATGAAATTCTTAAATGTATTTTATTGTGCTACTCACTCGCTAACGTGTGCTATTTTCATTTTATGCAGTGTAAAATAGTCAGATTATATAATAAGGTTATTAGCATACTTGAGGAGTTGAGGTACTCCGTGTTTAACTATTAATCGTATACATGTGCCCATGCATGTACGACAGTACGAGTATATAATAATCGATGCCACGTGATTGACTCCAACTTTATCAAAACACTTAATTAAATAAATAATAATATAAATTATAAAATAGTTTATCTAATTAAAAAAGAAATATAATATATAAAGAATATTAGATATAAATAATATTTCCTAATCAATATCTATCTATATTTTTAAAAAAGGTTATTTTCGAGGGATTGAGTCTCCGACTTTTCCGAAATTCTAAGAGCTATAAATATATAATAACTTAAAAAAAAAAAAGAATATCAATGATATATATATATATATATATATATATATATATAATAATGTTGTTGAAATCACGTACATTTGTTAGTCTTTGTATTAGAGTGAAAAAGATATTGCAACGTAGCATACTAGCATTGATAAAGTTTTATTATATGAACACCGTTAGAAACTTAGAAATTGATCTTCCTCTTTGTGTATATATGCACCATGGATCTTCCTTCTCCTCCTCACCATTAGCTTATGAATAAATTTTTGTGTATATAAGTTAACTATTATAGAAAAATTACAAAAATGACATTAACGTAGACCCGTGAATCGCACGGGCATGAAATCTAGTTATTCAATTATAGGTGAATTGATTTAGCCGGGAAAAACTTAGACACTTCATATTCTTTTGGTAGATAGAGGATCATTATTTCATCCACTTGCACACTAGGTAGCACCAAAACGGACATGGACACGGACACGATACAGACACGTGATACGGTATCTCGTGAAAGTTAGGACACGGGACACGTGATTTAAATTTAATAAAATATATATTTTATAGTTATAAACAACAAATTATTTTATTTTTTTATTAGTATTTGATATTAAATATAAATAATTGAAAGTAAAATTTGACTGTGATTATAATTCATTCTCATTTCCCTTCAAACTAATATTCTCATCAATCTCTTTAGTCTTTCGACCCCTCATTCCTTATTTTTAGTTGTCCGTGTGTCCATGTGTCCGACACGGGACATCTAGTTAGGAGGAGTGTCCGTGCTACCTAGCTTGCACACTACCTACCTTTTACATATAAAAGTTATCAAAAATATAGTTAGATAACAATTAACTAATAGGCCCAAAATGTAAATAGATAACAAATGACAGAATAAAGGTAGTACAATTCATGTAAAATTAAAACAACTCATCCCCAATATACTAAAAGATTACGTAATTGCTCTTTCATGGACGCAAATTACTTTTTTCATGGACATTTTGTCATTTAGTTTCCATATGTTACCCTTCCCCCTAAAAAAATAAACATTCTCTAATTAGATCTCTTTCTGTCAAATTAATCAAATATGTCAAAATTAATCAATTTCACTTGATTATTTCTTGCGTTGAACATTATTTATCAAACTAACAATGGAATCTATCTACTGTACCTATAATTTGTTCTCTCCCTAAAATTATACCCAACAAACAAACCCAGTTTCCAATCATCTCGAAAAAGCAGAAATAAAAAATGGTAATATAAAGCGGAAATCTAAAAGATCAATAAGTATGCTGCAAATTTACAATCACTGGCAAATAAAAAGTCAATAATCAAATGTAAATCATACTTCTTATGGACTATGGTTATGGATTTGTATTTGTTTCATTATTGCATAATACTATGAATTTGCTGTACTACTACAGTGTGTTGGTTTTTCGTGTGTTACTTGTCTTGTAGAGCGTGTCTAGTAGTCCGTGTCTGAGAGAGAGGTGATCCGGTTAGAAGGGTAGTCGGGTGCGGTGCGGTTTGTCCGATGCGGTGCGGTTGGTCTGGACCTTCGGTGCAGTGCGGCTGGTTACGGTGAGAGAGGTGGGCTGGTGCAGGTGTTCGATGTATGGTAGTCGGTGTAGGGAGGGGAGGCGGCAGTGGGAAAGCAAACATGGTAGTTTGAGGGAGTTGGGATGGAAATTTGAGAGGAATATACAAAGTTGAAAATGAAGTGTAAAATGTCAAGGGTATAATGGTCATTTATGTCCATGATTGAGTAAATCATGTCCATGAATGAGCATTACCCAAAGAGTAAGGCTCCTTGAAAGTGTTTGATTTAAATATGGCAGCTATATTATTGATATTTGCTAATAAATGCATGTCTCATTTATCGATTAATTTTAAATTATTGCAATAAGAAGCTTTGCAAATTTAAATGGAACATTATACATAAAATTTTATTAAAGTAATCTGAGAAAAAAGATGACAATGTTTGTTTCATGATGTAAAAAATATTAAAATACACATCTCATAACATTATTTAACCCTGATCATTTTTCCCGATTAGTTTTGAAAATTGTGTTTTTTCCTCAAATCAAAGTACATCGATGTGAAATTTGAAAAATAACGTGTCAATAATTTAATTTATAAATAATACAAAAAAAAGTAAAAGTCTATAAAACCGTGCATTGCGCGGGATCTAAACTAGTGCATTTACAAGAGGTTTAAAACTAGTTATTTTTAAAAAAAAATGGAAAAAGGTGATTTTAAGCATTTGCTAACATCACATGTCTATTTTCTCATGAAATTTTTTACCTTGTTTAAGTTATTTTGTTAACGTACTACTAACAACACATGTTAAGAATACAGTTATTCCTAATTTGATATAGAATAGTGATATTTGATTACAACTCGACAATGATTTTATCTTTATTTTTTTATTTTATTTTTGTGAAAAGAGTCCACGAGAAGAAAAATAAGTTAAATATAAAGTTGACAATCGATATGAATTAGGAGTCTAGGAAATTAAGTTAAATATAAACTTGAAAATCGATATCTAGTAGGACTCCTACACTAATCTTGTACATTGTGTGTATATATATATAATATATCTATATATATATATATATATATATATATATATATATATATATATATATAGAATTAGGATCACATGAGTCCACCCTAAATATTTGAGTCCGTGAGTCCTAATCTCAACCGTCAGATAAGAGAGATCAAAGGCTGAGATCATTCGCGGATTAGTGAGGGTATTTGTGTCATTTACTAGGTTATTATATATACTCACATGACCAGCCATCTTTTCATTCTAATTCATTCACTTTCTCTCTCTACCCTCTCTCTTCCGCACTCATCTGCTTCTTCAACACTCTACTTAGCTTGTGACCTAATTTGCTCCAGCAATTGTTTTCTTCATCATTTCTAGCACTTCAATTCCAGGTAAATTATTTTTTGTCCTTCTATTAAAAGTTTTAGTTACTTTTTCAATCTTGAATTGTTTCTAATTTGTTTTTTGATTGATGTATTATTATCATCTTTTTTTTGTATGAATTGATAATCACTATCATAATTTTCGTTTATTTCTGCTTTTCGCATTATTATGAGTTGTATATTCGGTAAATTTGTTCAGATCTGTGTTTTAATCGATTTTTCATTCAAGTAAATACTTGTTATTGTTTGAGTAATTAATTAATGTAGTTTGATTGATGTATTATCATCATCTTTTTTTGTATGAATTGATAATCACTATCATAATTTTCGTTTATTTCTGCTTTTCGCGTTATTATGACTTGTATACTTAGGAAATTTGTTCAGATTTTTGTTTTCATCGAGTTTTCATTCAAGTAAATACTTGTTATTGTTTAACTAATTAATGTAAATTAGTATCACATGTCATTCTCAATAGTATCACACACTGAAATATACTTTAATGTATGGCTGTTCAACTAATTAATTAATGTAAATTAGTATCACACGTTATTCTTAATAGTATCACGATCTGAAATATATTGTAATACATTATTGTTTTAATAATTTCTTCATATCAGTATCACACATTATTCTAAATAGTATCACATGCTATACTTAACAGTATCACAATTTGAATTACAGTGTATTGTATATTACTCTTTCATGTCATGACCTATTGCCTCAAACCCTTGCAGTAGATTACACTTCTTAACCTGTTAAATATACAAAACTTAAGTAAACATTCATTATTTTATCTTTGTGTATTTCCTTTAGTCTTAATGATGCTATTAAGATGATGTATTGTTCTTTTTATTGTTCCTTTTATGCACGTTGGTTAAGAGTTTGTATGCCGTCAACTGAGCAAAACATCAACGTTTTAGTCATTCTCTTAAAAACAATATTTTTTGATATTGTTTGATGTCGATTTCCATCTTTATCTCCTTGTGCAAATAAAGACAACATGCAATCTTTAAAGCGGAGTGTGCGCCCATAAAATATTAATTAAGGTGGTAGTGTTGAAATGAGATAGTGTTGTGCACAATGGTTGGGGGTTGACGAAGCGTTCATATATATAAATAGTTGACTTACTACTCTGATGGGTAAATAAACTAGTGCTCGTTCAAGGGTTAATACGCTTCGATCCTTGAGAATAACTTTTTTAATAACGCTCCTCTTTGATTTATCCTGGCGATTTCTTAAGTTTGTATATATGGTTAAATATTTTTGGATTGTATATATGGTTATATGGCACATCAGGATGAGATAATATTTTGCACTTTGTTTTCCTTTTTGCAGATTTCTTCGCTTTGGGGAGGTTGCTTTAAAGTATGTGGGTAGGATGACGAAGTCTACAGTATATCATCAATTGAGGAAATCATATTTTTTTTAATTCATTTCTTGTATAAAAACAAATTTGTTTTATTCTTAGATATTGTTCTAAGCGGCTATAAATTTGTATCTGTTTCCATTTTTAAGTTGTCATAGAAATATCATAGTAAGATATTATAGTTGTATCAGGATTTGCAATTTTTTATGTTATTAAATAAACAATCATACAGTTTTTAACGTATTTCATTTTTTTGGTAAACAATAACACACGATTGTTAAACAATATCACAAGTTGTATTAAAAAATATCACACCCGATTAGAAACAATATCACCTTTCATTACAATACATCAATTGACTTCGAGAACAACATATAGCACTAGTGGTTTAACAATATCACTAGATGTCGCAAACAATAGCACACTGTATAAGAAACAATATCAAATGATTTGGTAAACCATACCACACTACTGGCTTAACGATTAAATACCTAATTAGAAACAGTAACTCCTTTCATGACACAATATCAATTGACCTGAGAACAATATCACACTATTGGTTTAACATTATCAATAGATATCACAAACAATATTACACTTTATAAGAAACAATATCAAATTATTTGGTAAACAATACCACACTAGAAGCTTAACAATATCACAGATTTGGTGAAAAATATCACACTTCAGCCAAAACAATATCACATTAGAAGGGAAACTTCTAATCCTTCAACCTTCTGCTATTCAAACACAATATCACTGCATATGAGATAAAATATCATTGCTTCTCCTAAACAATATCACAAAATACCAGCAGCAATATTAGTTAAATCACAACTATATTCGATAAATATCCTTCCAAAATTACACTAATCATTATTGCATATTCAGTAAAAGTCTCCACATCATCCCCATGCTTATCTTCGCTGCCATTGTCGTTGTTCAAGTTAGTAACATCATTAAATTCCTCATCTTTTTCTTTATCTGCGCAATCCAAATTCCTCCGTATTTCTTGATCAAATCTTTTTACTGAATTTCAACATCTCTGTCCAAATATCAAATGACGGTAGCCCTTGCTTTTCATTCTTCTTCTCACAAAATACTAGTTAATCTGGAAAAAAATTGATGATTAAGTAGCATTATTAATCTTCACATTTAATATCAAGCACACAAACAAATATATATCAACATTACTTGTTTAAGTGAACATTATGAAGGATCAATTTTTCATTTTCAACTACATTGTTAAACAAATTCAATTTTTACATTATGAAACCCTAACTTTCACGATTATACAATGTTAAACCCTAATTTTCTCAAGTAGCAGTAATATTCGTATTCAATATCACATTATGCAAACAAAAGTATCAGAATCATTGAAAAACAATATCACATTTTCAAAGATTATTTATTCCTATCAACTTTCAGTATCATAACCAACATGTATATCGTCACTACTCATTAACTGAACGCCTAAGATCAATTTCTCAATTAATTTGTCAAACAAATTGAATTTTATAATATGAAACCCTAATTTTCACAAATAAACAATATTAAACCCTAATTTTCGTTATTAAATAAACTAAATAAAGTATCTAATAAACAACTACAACTACAATAGTTGATATGAATTGAAGAATATGTTGATTTAATCACCCAAAACTGTATGAAATCATGTATGAGTAAAATATGTAGAAATTGAAAGCAAAAAGATGAATATACCAAAAATCACTCAACAATATGTTCAATCACTCGATATTGTTTAAATTCTTCTCATTCACCATAAAAACAATAATTTCTAACAGTATGAACATTCATAAACAATGTAATAGTACGATTTAACTGAAATCGCATAATAAAAATAAAAACAGCAAAATTGAATTTACCACAACGATTTTGGAGAGAAATCAACGTAGATTATACAATGTAGTTGTAATCTAGTTGAAATGGAGTTGAAATATTATGATTTCAGCAAGTTTTTAGATAGATTTTAGTGAGATTTTGTTTGTTAATGTTTGAGTTGAAACTTTTGGAGAGAGAAAGGGGGATACGTGGGAAAAAAGCCAAATTTGTTAGCTTAATTTAGGCGCCTACGTGTCATCATCACAACCCTCTATTTTTCTTTTATCAACGGCTGTTATTTGGACTCATGGACTCAAATATATAGGTGGACTCACCGGATCCCGCCTCTATATATATATATATATATATATATATATATATATATATAGAGCAAAGATCAATTGAGTCCACCCCATTCCCTAGAGTCCTTGAGTCCTCTTTAGAGCCATTGGATATGGGGAGATGGAAGGCTGAGATTGATAGTCCTAAAGGGTGATTAATATCACTCCCTCTCTACTTTCACTAATTAATCATTAATTCCACTAATTCCCCTCTCATTTAATATATAAACTTTTTCCTCACAATTACTTCTCTCTCATCTCACATAATTTCATCCCCTTCATCTCTCTAAAACCCAAATAAATCAAACCCCAAATAAATCAAACCCCAAATAAATCACTCATACTCCATTACTCATACAACACCACCCAACCATCACCAACACCCACCACTACCAACCTTCCATCGACAATAACAATCACCGCCACCAACCGTCCCACCAACACCGTGCTCCAGACACAACCCCACGACCACCGTCCATCCACCGTCACTATAAAAAAAAGTAGATCTGAAAAAAAATGTAAATTTGATAAAAACCACCACAACTTCCACCAACACGACTACTACCCTTCTCCGCCGCCTCCTCCACTGCCCACTGCCGCCTCTCCTCTCTCCTCCGACGCCTCTCCTTTCCTCCTCCTTCTCAGCCGCCTCTCCTCTCTCCTCCGACGCCTCTCCTTTCCTCCTCCTTCTCAGCCGCCTCTCCTCTCTCCTCCGACGCCTCTCCTTTCCTCCTCCTTCTCAGCCGCCATCTCCTCCACCCACCACCGTTGTTGGTTGTCGTGGTCAGAGGAGGGGGCTGGTAAGCGCGGGGTTGGGTGGGGCTGGTTGTTTAGGGTGGGTGGTTGAAGGCGGAGGTGGGTTGTCGTGGTTGTTGTTGTGTCTTTTTTTTTTTTTTCCTTTTCTCAGATCTAGTCATTTAAATTCTATGTATATATTTTTTTTCTTTTTCATTCTTGTTTTCATTTTTGTTTTTGGGTTTTTGTCCAAATCTGAAAAAGGGTGTAGTTGTTGGTGTTGATGACGATGCACCGATTATAATTACACATATTGTTTATTAAAATAACACGAATTCTCTGTTAAAGTAACGCATCTTATTTATTAAAGTAACATATATATATTTTTTTTATTTTAGTAACACAAATAACCTTATTTTTGGGGATTTGTTTTTTTTTTTTAGTTTTCAGATCTAGTTGTTTTTTTTATATATATATTTTTTCAAATTTGAAAAAGGTGTTAAATGTCAATTATTTTTATTAAAGTAACACAAATTCTCTATTAAAGTAACACAAATTTTCTATTAAAGTTACACACTTTATTTGTTAAAGTCACATATATCGTCTGTTAAAGTAACATTCATTATTAATTAAAGTAACACAAAATTATTTTTGGGGATTTGTTTTTTTTTTTTAGTTTTCAGATCTAGTTGTTTTTTTTATATATATATTTTTTCAAATTTGAAAAAGGTGTTAAATGTCAATTATTTTTATTAAAGTAACACAAATTCTCTATTAAAGTAACACAAATTCTCTATTAAAGTTACACACTTTATTTGTTAAAGTCACATATATCGTCTGTTAAAGTAACATTCATTATTAATTAAAGTAACACAAAATGACCTTAAAGGTTACACTTGTGGCTTTCAGATTTGTTTTTTGTTTTAATATTTATATATATATTTTTTAGAAATGTTTTTCCATTATTGTTTCCCAATCTGAATTAAGGGTGTAGTTGTTGTTGACAATGACTCTATTAAAGTTACACCTTTTATTTATTAAAGTCACATATACCGTCTATTAAAGTTACACATTTTATTTATTAAAGTCACATATATCTTATATTAAAGTAACACACATTATTTATTAAAGTAACACAAAATGACCTTAAAAGTTACACTTGTTGATGTCAGATCTGTTTCTTTTTTTAGTTTTTACTCTTGTTTTCAAATTTTTTTTCTAGATCTACCTTGCTTTTTACATAGTTTTTACTACATTTACACTCATAGAGGACTACAGTTACACTCATTGAGGACTACAGTTACACTCATAGAGGACTATAGTTACACTCATAGAGGACTACAGTTACACTCATAGAGGACTAAAGTAACACTCATAAATTTGTAGTAAACTACGTAGATTCAACATGTAATAAAATTCAAAAAATTCCACTCAAAATGACCTAAAATTACTAAAGTTACACTCGTAAAATATTAGAGTTACACTCGTAAATCATCAAAGTTACACTTGTAAAATGTTAAAATTATATAAATTCAAATTTTTATGTACAAAACCGTCTTAAAAAAAATTAAAGTTACACTCCTAAAATGTTAGAATTATACTCGTAAAATGTAAAAAATTATATAAATTTAAATTTATAAGTAATAAACCGTCTTAAAAAAATATTAAAGTTACACTCGAAAATCATCCAAGTTACACTCGTAAAATGTCAAAATTATATAAATTCAAATTTTTATACAAAACCGTCTAAAAAATATTAAAGTTACACTCGAAAATCAGCAAAGTTACACTCGTAGAATGTTAAAAGTATATATATTCAAATTATTATATCAAAACCGTCTTTAAAATTTAAAGTTACGCTCGAAAATATTAGAGTTACACTCGAAAAGTATTAAAGTTACACTCGTAAGGTGTTAAAATTGTTTAAATTCAAATTTTTGTATACAAACCGCCTTAAAAACTTAAAGTTACACTCTAAAACATTAGAGTTACACTCGCAAGCATCAAAGTTACACTCATAAATCTCAGCAGCTAAAAAGTGCTCAAAAGTGCTTAAAAGTGTTTAAAAAGTGATTAACTCAAAGCTAGAGAGAGAAAGTTAATTAATTAGTGCATAGGTAATTAATTAGTGATAAGTGTATTTTCTAATCTCCCAAATCTCAGCCATCCATCTCCCTCATCCAATGACTAGGATGAGGACTCAAGGACTCTAAGAAAATGGTGGATTCAATTGAACTAAGCTCTCTCTCTCTCTCTCTCTCTATATATATATATATATATATATATATATATATATATATATATATATATATATATATATAAATAGAATTAGGATCATGTGAGTCCACCCTATCTTTTTGAGTCCGTGAGTCCTAATATGAACCATTAGATCAAAGAGATCTAAGGGCTGATATAGCGCGCATATAGTAAGGGTATTTTCGTCATTTGACAACTTGATATATATATCCTTACCTTCAATCAGTATTCATAATTTTTCATTCAATTTCTCTCTCTACTCTCTCTCTTTCTCTTTTTTCTCCCCACGCTCTCTCTTTTATTCAACATCCTGCTCATTATTGTGAATCAATCTTTTCTTCTCAAGACTACACAATTTTATTTTATTCATCAACTATTATAATCTCAATGTCAGGTACTAATTCAATCTCTTACTTTTTTTTTTTTTTTCAGAATTCTTAATTTCGTTCTTCTTTTAATATGTTCTTTTTATGTATTAACCTAATTTATCCTTTTTCTCTTTTAATTAATTATTATTGAGTATGTTTTCTTTGAAATTTGAAAATTTATCAATTTTGCAATGAAGTATCAATGCCTAAGGACTAGTTCATCATTCCTTATATCGTTTTTAGTTTTTATTTACTTGTTTTCGTTTTAAATAATTTATGTGAATTAATATCACACTGTATTCTTAAGAATATCACAGTCGTTTTAAATAATTAATGTGAATTAATATCACACGGTCTTCTTAAAAATATCACAATCGACACTATATTATAATTTATGTGAATTAATATCACACGGTCTTCTTAAGAATATCACAATATGAACTATATTGTAATTTATGTGAATTAATATCGCACGGTCCTAATATGAAGTCATTCTTTCAGTTTTTTCATTCACTTACTCTCTCTTCTCTTATTTTGTGCTCAATTTCCTAACTTCTAACCTAATTCTTCTCTGTCATTTCGTTTCTTCTCAAGCAAGAGATAGCATTTGATTTTCTTCATCATATTTAGAATTGCAATGTCAGGTATTATTCACTCTTCTTTTTATTAGAAATTTTCAATTCGTTATTGTTTTTATTTAAATTATATGCACCTAAGTATGCTTTGATTATCATTATTCTGATTTTCGTTTTAATTGATGTATCATCTCTTTTCATTTTAATTGATGTCTTCTGATCATTTCTTTATGTATGTTAAGGATCATCATTTTATTATTTTTGTTTTATTTCTTCTTTTTGCTTTTATGATTCATATATTGATTTAATCGATGTATTCTTATCATCTCATTTTATTCTTCTATTTTTGTTTGTGTATTCACTTTTATTTAGCATGATTTCTGTTAAGATTTGTGTTTTTATCAAGTTTTCATAAAAGTATGCTTTATCTTTGTTATTTTTCCTTTTGTAAATATTTTTTATTGTTTACCTAATTAATTTGAATTAGTATCAGACGATATTCTTAAAAATATCACATGCTGAAATATATTGTATACATTGATGTTTAACTAATTACTGTAAATTAATATCACACGTTATTCTTAAGAGTATCACATGTTATTTTTTAAAAGTATCACATGTCATTCTTAACAGTATCACATGTTATTCTTAACAATATCACAGTTTGAACTACACTTAATTGTTCATGAGAGGAGACAATGATCAAGTCATATGACTCCAAATTAGTGATTTTTCTAACAACATACATTTATGTTCCTTACTTATATATGTCTATATTTTCTTTTGCTTTAAAGATGCTACTAAAATGATGTTTTGTTCTTTGTTTTCCTTTTTGCAGATTTTTTCTCTTCCTGAGGTTGGTTAAGAGTTTGTGTTGATGCTGAAGAAATTTATAATTGTACATCATCAACTAAGCACATCATATTGTTTTTTTGTTATTTCTTTTATAAAGACAAATTCTGTATTGATAAATATCGTTCCAAGCGGTTACAATTTTGTATTTTTTCTACATTTTTTGTCAACAATATGTTACTCTATCAAGTTGTACAACTTGTTAGAAAAAATATCAGTGTATCTTAGTAACACTATAATACTTTTATCAACATTTGCCATTTATTTTGTATTATGTTTTCACCATTTTTTAATATACACTTTATAAATTTAGAAGTATCACAATTTATTAGTAATTATGTGGCAATTTATTAGAAACAATGTCACACGTTATTAAAAACATTATCACACATTATAACAAGCCATATCACATGAAGTGATTGACAATATCACACAATGTGATTAACAATATCACCCCCCGCCAGTAACAATATCACAATTTACCAGCTTCAATATCATCATATGTCATATATCTATTGGACTAACTTTTGAAGTCTTATGATAATGAAGTATCACAATCATTACCAAATAATATCACACTTCACAAAAAACAATATCACAAATAAAAAGAATGATTACGCCCTTCCAATTTCGTGATATTAAGAAACAATATCACTAAATACAAGACACGGTATTATTACTGATCTTAAACAATATTACAAAATTTCAACGACAATACAAGGTTTTGACAACTACTACTTACATTAAATTAAAGTTTTCTGTCAACATATTCATATTAGTCTTTTTAAGTGCTTTCTCTAACTCTACTTCTACGACTTGCAACGGTCTTTACCATCCTTTTGGGGCTCTTCTTCTTGATCAGCATCATCTTGTCCATAATCAGATCGTCTATAAATCAAACGCAAATAAACAACAGTTAGTATAATTTGAATCATTATTTTGGTTCCTAGTATCATTCTGGAACCATTTTTCAGATTTTTTTTCTTTTAATCTTGTTCTTAGAGAGTAAAAAAGTATGGGTAACTCAATAGAATCCTTCTTGGTAATGAAAAAATACACATAAAATTCATTTTGGGTAATAATTTCCTAAAACTAAGGCAGCTGTACAAAGACATTACTAACACTATAACTATTAAGAATGAAACATTACATTTAATCAAAAATACTATCACAATTTCAGAGCTTGTTTATACCAATCAAATTTTGTGATATTGAGAAACAATATCACAATCATTAATAAACAATATCACACTAGACCAAATACAATATCACACTTGAAAATATTGTCTTTACCCTTGTGATATTAAGAAACAATATCACTATATACAAAACACAATATCATTACTGATATTAACCAATACCACAAAATACCAATTGCAAAACTAGTTTATGACAACTAGTGAACTACTAATTACATTAAATTTATTATCCTACCAACATTAAATCAGTGTACTTTCAATTGATGTTTTTTGGCAACATATTCCTAGCAGACATTTAAGGTGCTTCCTTTTCAACCTCTAACGCTACCGCTTGCAACAATCTTGTATCGTCTTGTTTTCGTTTTGAGCTCTTATCCATGATCATGATTATCATCTTCTCCACAATTAGCTCCTCCATAAATCAAATGCAAATAAACCTCAATTAGTATAGTTAGTTTTTTTTTTAATTTGCTGAAACTATCAATCATTGATGCAAGGTTGAAAAGTTATTAGTATAGAATTATAACTGTTTCCAACATTTAGGTCTATGAACCAATAATATGATTGTTAGAACAATATAGATGACAAGTCTAAGCCTATTATAATAAGTGAAGTCTCTTGACATGTTTACGAATGATCGCTTAATTAATGTATAAGCATGCATCAAGATGCTAGCCTAACTTCCTCCGACAACTAAAACAGTTCTTTTCTGCCAATATCAGACCAGTAGATCTAAGATGTTATTCTGTTGGAAAATGATGCTAAAACAAAGAAAAAAAACAAATGATAAAAAGACTTACATTTGTAGAGATTTCATTTACTCTTTGTCCAGCAGAATAAGCATATTGAAATGCACTATAATAGCTAACCAAGGATCAAGTTGCTTCCCTCAAACTAGTTCATCACAACACATCACAGTAAATTTCTTATGGACGGAAATAATACAAAGAATATCCCTTTTAAATTAAATTTTGTTTATAGATTATTCATACTCAATCGCAGTTATCCAATATCACATTATACAAACAACAATATCACAACTATAGAAATAAAATATCACATTTACAAAGATTAATTATTCAAATCAGCTTTCATTATCATAGGTAACATGTATATTGTTATTACTCGGTATCTGAACATTATTTAGGACCAATTTGTTAACTGCAATGTCAAACAAATTAAATTTTATAATATGAAAACCTAAGTTCACAAATAAACAATATGAAACCCTAATTTTTGTGATTAAACTAAAAAAACATATAATAGACACCTACAACTATAATCGATCATAGTAGTTAGATCAATATGATGATATAATCATCAAAAAAACGTTTGAAATCATGTATAAAGTATAAATAAAATATTTAGAAATCTAAACCAAGAACATGAATTACCACAAATCATTCAACGATTTGTTCAATATTTTTGACTTAATCTTATTAAATTCTTTCAATGCATCATATATTCAATTATTCTTAACAAAATAATCAATTTAATAGTACACAAGTTCAAATAAAATCGCAAAAAATAAATAAATAAACAGAATCGAATTTACCTCAACGATTGGGAGAGAAATCAACCGAGAATATTCAATAAAGTTGAAATTCACTTGAAATCAAATAGAAAAACAGCAACTTTCGTGAGATTTTAGAAGGATGCAGTGAATTTGATGTTTGGAAATTGGAAGGTTAGGTTTACTGAGTTTCTTTTTTAGAGAGAGAAGGAAATAAAGAAGAAATCTGGGGAAATAAAGGGGTTTTGTTTGCTCAATTTTGACACCTACGTGGCCTAATCTCAGCTCTTCATATTTTTCAGATCCAACGACTGTTATTAGGACTCACAGACTCAATTATATGAGTGGACTCACCGGATCTTGCCTCTATATATATATATATATATATATATATATATATATAGAGGCAAGATCCGGTGAGTCCACCTAAATATTTGAGTCCGTGAGTCCAGCTATACAATATCACAGATTACACAAAATAATATCACTTGTTATACTAAACAGTATCACGAAAAAAATAAACAGCACAAAAGGGTTAAAAATATTGTATGTCATATTACTCGTTGTTGACGACGACCACCCACCCACCAATACCGGTGACAATCTAAGCACCTAGATGACACAAGCAAACATTTATAAACCATTATCGTCACACATTTATCCCATGTTTTCTTCCCAATCTCCATATTCCTTCACCCATTTACATTAGTCCTACTCGGAGTTCACACCACCACCAATCACAACAAAATTTGTCATTGTCATCGTTAAATTAGGAGTCTCGTCGTCGGCTAAGAAGAAGAACTTCGGAGGCAAATATGCTAAGTAAGTAAAGAGAAAATAGGATAAAAGAAGTTATATACAATAAACTCCGGTGAAGCGCCAATAATAGTAACTTTTGTCGGAGCTTCGGTACTGGAATCCATTTGGGTGAAAAAAAGTATGAGAAAAAGAAGTCAGTAATAGTGGACGAAAGTGGTTCAGTGATGTGATATTGTGTAGTATAACCTCTGATATTGTTTAGTATAACTTGTGATATTGTATCATGGACTCACGGACTCAAAAAGATAGGGTGGACTCACATGATCCTAATTCTATATATATATATATATATATATATTATATATATATATACTCAATACTACACGTCTACTCAATACTACACGTCTACAATGACTGCTAGCCGTAAAAGTTTGCTGCCCGTCGTAAAAAATAACGAAGGGGATGAAGAATTACCGTGGAGTGTAATTAGAACAATTTTGAGAATGATATTTTTCATCGGGTCCGGGTTTGTTCTTGTGGCTTTGGGTCTTATGGCTTTTATGTTCGTTTTATTTTGCGTTCTTCTGTTGGGGGCGTGTCTAGTTAATCTATTCATTTGGATTTATTCCATGGCTAAGTCTTATGGATTTATTCCACTATTTTTGCAATGATCGCCATCACCCAACGACATTCGATTCGAGACGATCAATATGATGGTGTATTAATTTTCCGTAGTTACGGTTTTCATGGTTCGATTTTAGTAATTAACAAGGCCCGTTAGTATATCTGTCTCTAATGGGCTAGGTTATTTCCCTTCCGTATTATTTTCCTTCCGGGAAAATTGTTAAATTACTTCCTTTTTTACGTACTAGTAAAGACGATGTGCTTAAACCGTGTGAGGTTTGTCATCGCTCTAAACATGTTCGCAACAGTTTTCCGTTAAGTACTAATAAAAGCAGTTGTGTGTTTGAACTTATACATTGCGATCTTTGGGGCCCATATGACCCGCCAGCAATCAATGGGGCTCGATATTTCCTCACTATCGTGGATGATTTTTCTCGTGGGGTATGGATATATTTGTTAACTTCAAAAACAGACGTGTATGACAGGTTCATGTCTTTCGTAGCTATGGCAAAGCGACAATTTTCTGCTGTTATTAAAATTGTTCGCAGTGACAACGGTACAGAGTTCAATTGTCTTAAATCATATTTTGATCAGCAGGGAATTATTTTTCATACTTCCTGTGTTGGGACCCCTCAGCAAAACGGTCGCGTCGAGAGAAAGCATCAGCACATTCTCAATGTCGCCCGTGCCCTTCGCTTTCAGGCGGACCTACCCATTAAATTTTGGGGTGAATGTGCTCTCGCGGCTGCTCACTTAATTAATCGTACTCCGTCTGTGCTTCTTGGCGGCATCACCCCGTATGAAGTTTTGTTCCAGTCATCACCTCCTTTTGATCGTCTCCGAGTATTTGGGTCCCTCTGTTATGCCCATAATCAGAAAAGCAAACATGATAAATTTGCAAGTCGAAGTAGAAAATGTGTGTTTATGGGTTATCCGTCTGGGAAAAAGGGTTGGTATTTGTATGATTTGGACTCACATGATTTTTTTGTGTCCCGAGATGTTACATTTTACGAAGACCAATTCCCTTTTAAACTTCATCCACCTACATCTCCTGCTAGTGATTCGGATGAGTTTATTGTTGACTGGGACACCACGGATCCCAGTGAGTCTGCTCCTCTATGCGTTGCCGCACCTCCCACCAGCCCGCATGAGCAACATGCTCCTGTTCTAGCTACGGGTGATCAGCCCCCTGGTACCGAGGAGGTCCAGCCCACGGATGAGGAAGAAATGGGTCGTGGTCATCGTCAAAAATTCCCGTCCTCCTCTCTTCGTGACTATGTTGTTGGTAACACTGCTCGTGGTTCGCGTAGTCCGTCCACCGCTTCTGCTCTCACCGTCTCCACACCGTCCTCAGGTATGCCGTATCCTATAGTTAATTATATTGTTAGTGAAAAATTTTCTGTTACGCACCGTGCTTTCATGATGTCTATTACGGAACACAAAGAACCACAAACATTTAAAGAGGCCGTGCTCACTGAGGGATGGCGTAAGGCCATGACGGATGAAATAAATGCACTGGTGAAAAATGAAACATGGGAATTGGTCTCACTTCCTCCGGGAAAGAAAGCTCTTGGTAGCAAGTGGTTGTACAAAATTAAATACAAGTCCGACTCGACAATTGAGCGGTTGAAAGCCCGACTAGTTGTTTTTGGAAATCACCAGACGGAAGGCGTTGACTACGATGAGACTTTTGCCCCAGTAGCAAAAATGAGTACTGTACGGATCTTCCTGGCTGTTGCGGCTGCCCGGAATTGGATACTTCATCAAATGGATGTGCATAACGCCTTTCTCCATGGCGACCTTGACGAGGAGGTGTATATGCGATTACCTCCCGGGTTCCATTCGGCCACCCCTGGACAGGTATGTCGTCTTCGCAAATCTTTATATGGTCTCAAGCAGGCCCCTCGTTGTTGGTTTGCTAAATTGGGTACAGCACTGAAAGAATATGGGTTCAAGCAAAGTTATTCCGATTATTCCTTGTTTACTCTAGTCCGTGATGCCACTTGTATTAATGTGCTGATTTACTCTCGGGTAATAATATGGATGCCATTGTTCAATTTAAGAAATATCTCAACTCGTGCTTTCACATGAAAGATTTGGGTGTTCTCAAATATTTTTTGGGCATTGAAGTCGCTTGGAATGCCGACGGGATTTTCCTATGTCAGCGCAAGTATGCTTTGGATGTCGTCTCTGAGAGTGGGCACCTCGGTAGTAAACCGTGTGCGACTCCTATCGAACAAAATCATCATTTAGGGTCCTCCACCAGTCCTTTATTTGACGACCCAGGAGCATTCCGTCGTCTGGTTGGCCGGTTGGTTTACCTGTCTGTTACTCGTCCGGATTTGACATATGTTGTTCACGTGCTTTCGCAATTTCTCGCTGCTCCGCGCATTGATCATTGGGAAGCTGCCCTCCGAGTTGTTCGTTATTTAAAGGGCACACCTGGTCAGGGAATCCTGCTACGGGCTGACACCGACTTATGCCTCACTGGGTGGTGCGATTCCGACTGGGCTGCATGCCCGACCACTCGTCGTTCTCTTACAGGATGGGCTGTGTTTCTTGGATCCTCTCTTGTGTCATGGAAGACTAAGAAACAGCCGACTGTGTCCCGTTCATCAGCTGAAGCTGAGTACCGTTCGTTAGCTGCAATTACTTGCGAGATTAAGTGGTTAAAGGGTCTTTTGTGTGATCTGGGTGTGTTCTCTTCCGCTGCTGTTGCTATTTCGTGTGATAGTCAGTCTGCGTTGCATATTGCCAAGAATCCGGTGTTCCACGAACGTACGAAGCATATTGAAATTGATTGCCACTTCGTCCGTGATGCTATTCAAGATGGACTTATTGCACCGTCTTATGTTCCTACTCATGTCCAGTTAGCCGATGTCTTTACCAAGGCATTGGGTGTCTCTCAGTTTGTCTTACTAATCCGCAAGTTGGGCATTTATAATCCCTATGCTCCAACTTGAGGGGGGGGTAACAAGGCCCGTTAGTATATCTGTCTCTAATGGGCTAGGTTATTTCCCTTCCGTATTATTGTATCCCTATATATACGTTTGAGATTAATACGAAAAGGCAAGTCGTTCTGTTATATGGTATTCTGTTCTTAACAGTAATTAACGATTCAAGTTTGATTTCTCTATTTCGTATCTACTATTCATGGTGTTCCGTAGTTAGGGTTTTTATGGCTCGATTTTAGTACGTAACGATTCAAATGTATTGATTTTTCTATTTTGTACTGATACCTTGAAGGTTTATTCATCAGGTTTAACACTTTTGTTTGTCTCTTTTGTGCGAATTGCGTAGCTATTTCTGACTGCTGTATTTTCAGAGTATCGTGTCCTTGTTCATATGTTATGTATTTTTTTCCAGCAAATATTATTTCAAACGGATCATGTCCGTTTGAAAAATAAGACGGGATTATGTTGCCACTTTTTCGTAAAATGTAACGACAGCTTATAATAACTTGTTTTCAATAACGGTTACATCTAGCTGTAAAATGGTTATAAAATCCCGTCTTATTACTTCAAACCAAAATGGTCCGTCTGAAGCAAGATCAACTGATTTTTTCCCTTCGTTGTCACACTACATTTCCGATCGGTAACTATTGTGCGAGACCGTGAGACAGTCTTCTTACACATTGATTGCAGTTGCACGTAGAAAATTTATTGGAATGATAGGCGAAAATATAACTTGAATTTGAACAAATATTTAGCGAATTTCAAATTTGATTCATCGCCACTCAAATCATGAATTTTTAACATTATTGATAATACCACTAACAATAACCATTTTAGGCCTATAGACAAAATGTATGTGACATGTCATAAGTTAACACTACGTAAGTCTCCAAGCTCGACCACCATTGAAATTAAATTTCTTAAGACGACCATAAAACATGACTAAAACGAGAATAAATTTACCCTCCTTAGTAAACCATCCGGCCAAGCCATACGATTTATCAATGCAATTTTCATGCAACTTTAGCCTTCGTTTGCAACTATACCCCGTCGAAAATCCCACACTTCCATACGCACTGCAAGTTTGCAACTCGTTGAAACAATGAACCTCGTGTTAATCCACTACTCCCTGCGTCCCATTCATTTGTGTGCATTTTATATTTTTTGTAAGAAGTATTCTAATTAAAGACAAACAAATGATTGGGACGACGGAAGTAGTTCAATTATAGTATACAAAAATGTACAATAAAATAATTTAATTTTAACAAATTGTAGATTGGTCGGGCTCACAGGTGGAGCCGTAGCAGTTTATAATTTTGTCGTCTTGGGTTTATATCGGTTGGCCTGGGTCACAATCTCTAATTCTGGGTACGGTTAGAATGAGGAAACGTTTTGTCTACGATATAATTAGGACGATAGCTCCGAGCTATTTAATCATCTCTAATAATTTGACATAATGCTATTATGCTACTTTATTGTAGTAGTGTAGAATGGATCGTCTAATAGCAAGTTCAGAAGGTTCTCGGAACCGGACCCCAAATAGTCCCAAACTTTTTGGAGTCTAATTTAGTGGCTAAATGTTCATATTAGAGTACCCTTTACAACAAAACATGAGTAGTTTATTACCTTATAACTTCAAAGACTATGTTTAGAACGTTGAAGTTAAGTGGATCTTCCTTCAAACTTTTGCTCTCAGTAAAGCATATAAGAATGACAAAGATCGTCAAGTAGGAGAGATGTGAGAATATCAGATTTTGGATGATAATATTCTTCTTATGTCTTTTCCTACTTTTCATACTTTGTGATGCTTCTTCTCGCTGTTCATACCCAATTGGTAAAAAACATGTATATGGTGGAAAATACCTGCAATGATTTTACTTAAAACTGATTAATTAGGCACGTGTTTGCAAAATACTACTCCCTCCGTCTGGACTCGGTGAATTGTTGTTCTTTTATTTTGGCACAAAGATCAAGGAAAGACTGGAGAATCATTTATGATTCCACTTAAAGGATGACAAGTGGACAATAATCTTGTGTGATCAAATTACTCATGAAAAACTTTTTTTATATAAAAAGTACAACCATTCACTAAGACACTCTAAAATGAAATATGACAACAATTGACTGAGACGGAGCGTGTATCAAATTAATCCCTCCATCCCGGTCATTTGTTTAACATTTTCATTTTATAACTAGTTTTAAACTCGTGCAAATTGCACGGGATAATCTTATCAAATTATTGTTATTATAAAAAAGTAAAATACAATGATTAATATTGGATAAGAGACATATTTAAGATTTTTGATTGTAATAAAAATAATGATTAAAAAATAGTGGTTACATTTTGAATACATTCTTGAGTTAAAATTGCTAATTTTTAATGAATACAACAATTTCTTATTCTTAATAGGTATTTATCCAATTTGATGGACTTTTAAGATTTCACATTATATGATGAATATGGAAGGCACAATGTTAACTCATGAGAAAAGATTTGTTCTATATTTGACCAACGTGCATTTTTATACTTCACATTTTAGAATATTTCCTCCTTCGGGCTTTAAATTACCCCTTTAACTTCAACTCAAATCTTACAACTTCAATTTAGCAACGTTCGAATTCAATTCAACAAAGTCCATTACAAAAGAACGGGGCCTATTTAGCAAAGTTCGAATTCAGTTCACCAAAGTCAATTACAAAAGAATAGGCCCTAAGTAGTATCAAATACGGTGTACATATTATTCATTTATGTATTTCCTTATTTTTTTCTTATGTTTTTTTTGTTTAACTTTTACATGTATGTGTTGATATACGTAATTGTTACACACATGTTCGATTCTCGCTGCACACTTTATTCGCTGCACCATTTAATTCTCATCCCATATAAATATAAACCTTGTATACATCATCACAGAAATATCGTTCTCTCTCTCACTGATCTGAATCACCCTCAAATGTCACCAGTAGAGGTTCATGCTTCAAGTGTAGACTAACAAAATTTGATAAGAACTAAGTATGGGTCTCTGGCATTTGAAGATACAATTAAACATTTACAATTGATAATCTTTTATAAGCATATTTGGCATATTTAATTCGGAAAATTTCCACGGTACCCTCCACGTTTGACATTTTGCCTGAAATACCCAAATTTTTTACCCGAAAAACTTTGAGTGGCCATAACTCGGGTTTACAAACTCGGAAAATGACGCTTTTTTTCAAATCGTTCATCTTTCAGAGAGCTACGATTTGAAAAAAAAATTAGTCGTATTTGGATTCCGTGGGTAGGAGTTTTTGTATGTCAAAGTTTTTTTACCAAACAAACTTTGAGTGACCATATCTCTTGGTCACGAGTTTAGCGCTCGCCAATTTTTTTTTTCAACTCGTAGTTCTCGGAAAGATGAACAATTTGAAAAAAAAATCGTCATTTTCCGAGTTTGTAAACCCGAGTTATGACCACTCAAAGCATTTCGGGTAAAAATTTTAGGTATTTCGGGCAAAATGTCAAATTTGAAGGGTAACGCGGAAATTTTCCGTATTTAATTTTTCAATCTTTGTTAACTTTTCCTTTTTTTCCTTTTTATTTTTATTTTATGCAACTTTAACATCTTTAATTATTTTTACCATTTATGTTATCCTTGAAAAAATAATCTTTGTATTAATTTCTTTCTTTTTCGCATTTGAGTCATTTTCCTTTTTTTTTTGAGTAATATTTTTTTTATGTTAATAGTTGTTTAAAATTGTTGGTAAAATGAATATTGTTTATAAATATTGATATTATTCTTATATATAATAATCGTATGCAACATGATTTTGTTTTGTAAGAGAAAACATTTACAAGTTTTTTCGTTCAGTCAATTTTTTTTTCTAGTTTTGTCCATTTAGTTATGTTTCTCTTTTTTGTTCAATATCAAAAGGGAATATAAATACTTATTAATTTTTTTCTATTTTCATTGAAATTGAGATTTGATTCCACTTGATCTACAAATCACACCCCCCTTTAATTGATGAGTTACATAAAATTAATAATTACTAATAGAGAGTTATTTAATGAGCAAGTATATGTGTAATGTTCACCAAATTAAAATGCCTCAAGGGGACGAACGTGGGATACTTGATAAAAAAAGTAAAAAAAAAGTTGACATTTCCACCTTCCTACTTTTATGGAGTGCTTGCCAAATAGGATGTGTGGTTGTTCCTTTAATAAATAAGGATGTCTCCCTCATTTGTTTACCTTTTTATATTATACTGATAGTCTAAGATTAATTTGATCACATTGACTATTGTCCCATTGTCATCCACCAAGTACAACCACAAAATGGTTCCCTACTATTTACTTAATAATTGTGCAAAAAACAAAGGTAAACAAACGACCAGGACGAAGGGAGTATTGTTCTACTCCGTATAATTTGTAAAAACACTTACTCAATATTATCCTATGTTCGAAATTTCGGTCCA
Source organism: Heliosperma pusillum (assembly GCA_022085475.1). Classification (NCBI taxonomy): domain Eukaryota; kingdom Viridiplantae; phylum Streptophyta; class Magnoliopsida; order Caryophyllales; family Caryophyllaceae; genus Heliosperma; species Heliosperma pusillum. The sequence goes on from JAIUZE010075007.1 coordinate 322,009, forward strand.
TGAACATTTAATTTCTCTCCAGTCTCACCCTGACTCAGTCTCTACTAACTATAGAGCCAGATATACCCATAAATATAATTTATGAACTTTATTGAAAAAAATCTGAACTTATTTATATAAATATTAAACTCAAAAAAGTTATAATAAAACTCAAAAAAAATTCATATAAACTCAATTAAATTTTAATTTTAATTTCAAAAACTTAAAATATAACTCAAAAAATTTCAAAGCTCGAAAACATACAAATAGACTCATTAAATTTTTTAAGGTTGTACAATGTTCTAGTACAATTTGTTGTCTATCCAGATTTCCAACTCTTTTCTTTTTAATTAAAAATTTAGAATTTGAAAATAACTCTCCTTATTCTGATTCCAAAATAAGGTTTTTTTTTCAATATTAACGGATCAGTATATCGGCGTTTGTTACTTTGTCCTTTCGTATTCTAATTTTCTTGTAATATGATTATTGAGTATTTATGATCGTATAATTTGAACAAATCTTAATAATGCGACTAGAGACATTATAGCTTAAAAAGGCGGTATATGAGAATTGATTCTTGACTTTCCTTTTAATGATGACAAAAGATATAATTTAATAAATTTTATTGGTGAAAAAGATTTACTTTATATTTTTAAAACCATATTTATAACCCATAGCTAATATTACGAACATTTTCCAGTTCGTCGTTCTTAATTCTTTTGAAATAATTTAGAACGACTTATATTATGAAACGGGAAAGTATGCCAATATAGAGTTAAAGTAAAGGGTAGTACTCACATCATGACGATGAATATCACCAAAATAGCAGAGGAAACAACAGAGAGATCAACTATGGATTCCCCTGCATGCCTTACATTAACCGTTTGAAAAACCGATCCTACAACCTTCTCGTACGAGCTCATTCCCTCCATAACTCCAGAGCTCCATTCCATAACACAAAACGTCGCAAATTGCAACGTTAAAAACCCAAAAACCGTCGCAACCAAAAGCCAACACTCTTTGCTAGACATCAAATGACCATAATTTAACTTCGCATAATTCTCTAACAGATAAGTGTACTCATTTCTCTTAGAAACCCTTTTCATAACCCAAATGATTAATCTTAGGCATGGCGGGTACAGAGTCCCGCCGACTAGACCTAAAGAGGTAAGAATCAAAAGAAGGCCGGGGTTGTTCCTAAAAACAATCATGTTTTCGTTTGTTGGGATGAAACCACAATTGGCAAAAGTCGAAACTGTTGTAAAAACATGAAATGTTAATAGGACTAGTCCCTTGTTTTCTAGGACACTTTTAGCATTTTTAGTGAGGCTAATGTACATGGATACTAGACTTGTTCCTAGGACATGTGCAACTAAGATGTACCCCATGACGATGTACCCTAACGATTTTATCGAGTTTTGTAGCAACCTTGTCTCGTCATGATCACTTTCTACATGTTTTTCAATCGTGACTGAACCTAATTCAATACTTTGTTCTTGATCGATTATGCATGAAATAGTGTGATTATTAGTAAGGGGAGACGAAATAAATAACTTGGACCGTTTTAATTGAAGGGAAAGAAAGGAAATGAAAATTTCACCACCAAAGAATATTAAAGTGACCATGATAATAAGTTGTGTATTAGAAAAAACTTCCATTTCAACTGTTGATAGACTTGCGACGGTGGTAGCCGAGGCCGAGGTGAAGAACAAATCAAAATCGGTCGGGATGAAACCGGTTCTTGGCTTTGGAAGCTTCAAGGTCAAGTAACCGAGCACCGTGATGACGAGAAAATAACAAATGTGTAGCCAACATGGTTTGGCATGAAGGACAATGGAGTGAAACAATGAAGAAATGAATGATTTAATGGATAAATTTGTTATAGGATGATTAAGTGGTTTTTGAGGGGAGTTGTGATGAGTATGTAAGTGCTCTAATTTGTTATGTAAAATGGAGATGTAGTTCATCTTTGTTGCTATGTAGATATGGTTGGCTAGCTAGCAAGCTTTAGAAAGAAATTGCAACAATGTTAAAAGCTAATTGAAAGACTATATATATTGGTCATAAAATTTATACGGGTGTGTATTACTCCGTATACTTGGGAGTGCCTATACTAAAAAAAAAATGCTTTTGGCCATTAGTTTGTAAATTTAGTCTCATGGAAGACAGGTCAGATTTTCTCTCACAAGCAGGTAAGCGAGGATCCATTTAGTTCCCCACTTACTCTGGCCTCCCAATTGCCTCCTTGTGAGAGATGAGCCTAACACTTGCTATTTTTAGCAGAATTAGCTTACTAAAAAAACCCATTTTTAAAATTAGAATTTGTTTTTAGAGAGTTATGCCAAACATGCTTTAATTGAGTTCCCATAAACTCATAATACAAATTAATTTGGGTGACATATTAAACTTACAAGAATAATAGTACGGATGTTTTTTATACTCTTATAAAAATGCGAGAAACGTGACATATTAAAGGTATATATATTGTCAAATATTCAAAGTTGTAATCAAAGTAGGGGTGGTCAAACGGGCGGGTCGGGCTGGGCTAGGTTTGTATTAGGGGACTCTGAAATCGGCTCGTTATAGAGCGCGGGTGGTCCGGGCTAAAAGATGACCCGATGGGCGGCTTATGGGTTGCCTAGGGCACGTCCAGGTTGGGAGCGGACCAAGTTTTATATACTAGACCTAGAACTGGCCCGAGATAAATGTGACCCGAGAGGCGGGTCAGACCTTATGTTCGAAGAACCCTAATCAAAAGAAGGTTTACTAGACTCTATGCATGGTGGTGTTTAGTGTGTATTGTTCGAACCTATGTATGTCATCCAACTAACTGCTCGTTTTAGGATGAAACCTTTTATTTTAGTTTAATCAAATTTCTACAAAATGAATGAATTTCTCTACTAGGTAATGGAAAAAAGCCACAAAACAGTATGAAAATAAAATGAAGTTAAAAATCTCCACAAGCATGATTATGATTATGATTATGATTAATTTATGTATGTGTTGATTATACATTTATACGTAGCTTTGAAGATGCACATACAATTATTGTGGTTGGTAGGCAAAAAGCTGGAAACAAGATCTCTAATTACATCTTAGGTCGATAAAAATATTCCCCCTTTTTATTATATATGACTTTCGCACATTTTGAAACAGTCATTTTTCTCTTCAATATCTCTCAATATATAAAATTAAATGTTATGATATATATACTCATATAGTCATGAATAGCTTTTAATAAGAAATTTAATTATATCATTTTTATAATTTTTGAACAAATATATTTTTCGAAATGCTCAAGTCAAAGGCTTATCTCTTAAAAGCAAAATGTCATATATAAAAAAACGGATCTAATATGTAAATAGAAAACGACTAAACATGAAAATCTGAGTGGTAAAATAATTGAATATATTAATGAAGGATTCTAAGTTAGGTAATGAAGTGGGAATAATGGGAGAAGCAAGAAGGTCAAATTTGGGAATGATATGATAATTTGATTCTCATCATTTGTCACTTCAACAAGGTTCTTTCCCATTAAATTTTGTTGGGTTGTGGATATTACAGCATTTCAAAGAATTTCATTCTTTGCCAATTTTTATGACAAAAGTCTTTATCAATTGACAATTCATCACCAACAATTACGAGGCCATTCATATTCGGAATTGAGCATCCAAAGTAAAGAGGATTGATCATCCTCTTATTTTTTATCTTTCCATGTATTGTTTTGACACTTCACTCTCTCTTTCATCCACCTCATTTCCCACTATTTACATCCTTCTCATGTCCTCTACCTCTATTTTACTCCACAATAGAGAGGGTCATCTTATATATCATTTTTCTTATTTTATATTTAATATTATGACCTTTATGAATCACTTTATATTAGTTTAATAATTTACAAATCAATAAAACTAATTTAATAATCAACATGGCAATTAAATATTAATTTGTGGGCACAAGGGCCTATGTCTTCTTTCCTCTAAAAGTAGAGGAAACAACCATCTTCCTCTATGTAAGAGCATCCACAATAGAGAGGATGTAGCCTCCTCTTAGCACACTCTCTCCTCTAAGAGAAGGTCCTCTCTATTGTGGAGCATGTATATAACATCCTCTTAGCAAGAGGATGTTCTCTACTTCCTCTAAAATTAGAGGAAGTAGAACCTTGGCCCTTGTGCCAACTACCTACTAATATCTTACCATGTGGATTATTGACATTTATTTTTTTTTTCATTTGTAACAAGTTAAAATGCAAATAAATGGGTAGAGGATGGATAAGAGGATCCTCTCTATTGTGGGCAAAAATATAAGACGAGGATGAATATAGTGGAAATAAATGTGGGTCATAGAGAATGAGTGGTGTCAAAAAATGATAGGGTGAAAGAAAAAATAAGATGATTATTTCATCCTCTCTATTGTGGATGCTCTAAGAGGACACTCATAGTAGTTCCCACAATAGAGAGGATGTACTCTTAGAGGAGAGAGAGGGTTAAGAGGATGCTCAATCCTCTCTATTGTGGGTGCTCTAAGAGCATCCACAATAGAGAGGATGAAATGATCCTCTTATTTTTTCTTCACCCTATCATTTTTTGACATAACCCCTTCTCTATGACCCATCTTCATTTTCTTTATGTTCATACTCTTCTCATATATTTTTGTCCACAATAGAGAGAATCCTCTTATCTATTCTCTACCCATTTATTTGCATTTGAACTTGTTACAAAAGAAAAAAAATTAATACCAATAATCCACATGGGAAGACATTAGTAGATAGTTGGCACAAGGGCCAATGTTTTACTTCCTCTACTTTTAGAGGAAGTAGTGAATATCCTCTTACTAAGAGGATGTTATATACATGTTCCACAATAGAGAGGACATCCTCTTAGAGGAGAGAGAGTGCTAAGAGGAGGCTTCATCCTCTCTATTGTGGATGCTCTAAGAGCATCCACAATAGAGAGGATGAAAGAGTCCTCTTATTTTCTCTTTCACCCTCTCATTTTTTGACACAACACATTCTCTATGACCCACCTTAATTTCCACTATGTTCATCCTCTTCTCATATATTTTTGCCCACAATAAAGAGGATCCTCTTATTCATCCTCTACCAATTTATTTACATTTCAACTTGTTACAAAAGAAAAAAAATAAATATCAATAATACACATGGCAAATAAATAGTAACAAGTGGGCACAAGAGCCTATGTTTCCTTTCCTCTAAAACTAGAGGAAGCACTCATCTTCCTCTATGCAAGAGGACACTCAACATAGTTCCCACAATAGAGAGGATGTCCTCTTAGAGCAGAGAGAGGGTGAAGAGGATGTTCAATCCTCTCTATTGTGGGTGCTCTAAGAGCATCCACAATAGAGATGATGAAATAATCCTCTTATTTTCTCTTTCACCCTCTCATTTTTTGACACAACACATTTTCTATGACCCACCTTAATTTCCACTATGTTCATCCTCTTCTCATATATTTTTGCCCACAATAGAGAGGATCCTCTTATTCATCCTCTACCCATTTATTTACATTTCAACTTGTTACAAAAGAAAAAAAAAAAATACCAATAATACACATGGCAAATATATAGTAACAAGTGGGCACAAGGGCCTATGTTTCCTTTCCTCTAAAACTAGAGGAAGCACCCATCTTCCTCTATGCAAGAGGACACTCAACATAGTTCCCACAATAGAGAGGATGTCCTCTTAGAGGAGAGAGAGGGTGAAGAGGATGTTCAATCCTCTCTATTGTGGGTGCTCTAAGAGAGGTGGAAACAAAGAGGAAGGAAACATATGTGGATAAGAGCATCCACAATAGAGAGGATTAAATGATCCTCTTATTTTTTCCTTCAGAGCACCCACAATAGAGAGGATTGAACATCCTCTTCACCCTCTCTCTCCTCTAAGAGGACATCCTCTCTATTGTGGGAACTATGTTGAGTGTCCTCTTGCATAGAGGAAGATGGGTGCTTCCTCTAGTTTTAGAGGAAAGGAAACATAGGCCCTTGTGCCCACTTGTTACTATATATTTGCCATGTGTATTATTGGTATTTTTTTTTTTCTTTTGTAACAAGTTGAAATGTAAATAAATGGGTAGAGGATGAATAAGAGGATCCTCTCTATTGTGGGCAAAAATATATGAGAAGAGGATGAACATAGTGGAAATTAAGGTGGGTCATAGAAAATGTGTTGTGTCAAAAAATGAGAGGGTGAAAGAGAAAATAAGAGGATTATTTCATCCTCTCTATTGTGGATGCTCTCACCCTCTCATTTTTTGACACAATCCCTTCTCTATGACCCACCTTCATTTCCACTATGTTCATCCTCTTCTCATATACTTTTACCCACAATAGAGAGGATTCTCTTATCCATCATCTACCCATTTATTTGCATTTCAACTTGTTACAAAAGAAAAAAATAAATGTGAATAATCCACATGGTAAAAAACTAGTAGCTAGTGGGCACAAGGGCCTATGTCTCATTTCCTCTAGTTTTAGAGGAAGTAGAGAACATCCTCTTACTAAGAGGATGTTATATACATGCCTACAATAGAGAGGACCTCCTCTTAGAGGAGAGAGAGTGCTAAGAGGAGGTTTCATCCTCTCTATTGTGGATGCTCTAAAAAGAGAGGAAGAGGATGCAGATAATGTAAAGTGGGATAGAAAAAAGAGAAATTGATGTGGCCAAATAAGAAAATTAGAGCATCCACAATAGAGAGGATTGAGCATCCTCTTCATCATCTCTCTCCTCTAAGAGGACATCCTCTCTATTGTGGGAACCATGTTGAATGTCCTCTTGCATAGAGGAAGATGGGTGTTTCCTCTAGTTTTAGAGCATCCACAATAGAGAGGATGTTTTCATCCTCTTATTTTCCTTCTTTCCTTCTATATTTTTGACACCTCATTTTCTTTTTATCTATTTTATTTTCCACTATTTACATCCTCTTCCTCTATTTTTCTCCTTTATTTTTCCACATTAGAGAGGAAGTCTTTCTCTTCCTCTTAAATTAAACATTACACTATAACAATCAATTTAAAGAAAAAATATAAGAAATTATATATTATGGATTGGTTGAATGACACAAGGGCCTATGCAGACCTTCCTCTAAAAGTAGAGGAAGTACTCTTTGTCCTCCTTCTAAGAGGACACTCATATTAGTCCCACAATAGAGAGGACCTCCTCTTATAGGAGAGAGAGTGTTAAGAGGAGGGTCAATCCTCTCTATTGACATTTTTATTTATTTGTCCACTAGCTACTATTTATTTGTCATGTGGATTATTGACATTTTTTTTTCTTTTGTAACAAATTGAAATGCAAATAAATGGGTAGATGATGAATAAGAGGATCCTCTCTATTGTGGGCAAAAATATATGAGAAAAAGATGAACATAGTGGAAATTGATGAGTCCATTTTATATATAGTTTAACTCCCTAGTTTAGCTCGGTTTACTTGATTATTATACTTTGTTTATTATATTTGTGAGCTAATTACGTGTTCTAGGTGTATTGCTTGTGTTTGTTACATTTTGTAGGAATCTAAGTATTTAGAGGTTTTTTCCTAGCACATTAGCAAACATCAAAGTTCACTAAGCTAAAATGAAAGCAAGATGGACAATGGAAGGATAGTATGGAGAATGGCAAGCCCAAGCATGAAGACTTGTAAAATGGTTTGGTGTACAAATAAGAAACCAAAATGAAGCCTAACTTAAGGAGACCATAACTCAACATAGGGAGGCTCTTTGGATGCTCATGGGATGCCAAACAATGCAATTAACCGGAGAATTAAGGAGCTTAAAGGCATAGCATAGGATTCCTCAAGCATTTAATGGAGTAATTAAGCAATTTTAGCCGGATTAGTGAAACCCCGATCGGGGTTTCCATTCCCCGATCGGGGTTTGGCCTCTGTGAATGCATACGTTTCAAGTCCCTATATAAAGGAGAGGGACATCGACACTTAGAGGATCCTTTTTCATATCTTTTCTATCATCTTGTACATCATTATACACTCTAAAAAACACTATTTTACACAACATCATTAGTGATTAGATTAGGTTTAGAATAGTTTAATTTCCATTAGTTGTTACAAATAATTTCTTTATGTACTTCAAATTATATTACAAGTTCATTTGCAATTTATTTGGTTCCATTGTGTTCTTCAATTCCATGTTTCATTTCCTCTGTTGAGGTAATTCTATTTCTTCTATTCTTTTGTTATTTCCTTTGTCATTTCCATTATTAGTTAGTTATCATGTTTACTTTATCATTTGTTATTAGATTAGTTATCATTATGCAATAATAGTTACTTTGTCTAGGAATTAGGGAAGTCATGCATAAATAATATTTGCTATTGTTGAAATGAGATGTTATGATATCAAATAGTTGTTCCTATCACATGCTTGCATTGTATTGTTATTCTTTGATTATTGATCACAATCCTTGATTAAATTCGTTAATTCTTTCTATAAGTCGAGAGACACGGAATTGAATTAGACTAAGCATGTGTTAGTATATCGACCTAGCCAAAACAAGAGTTCGTTAGGACCCGATCTATGGTTGACACTAATATCGAGAGGTGGGTGTCTTTAGCCTAAACAATTATCGTTATTATCAATTTCCTAGTTTGACTTGAGCATTTACATAATTTGCATGTGTGACCCGACCTCCCTAGACTTTTCCTTTATTATTATTGTTGTTTCATAAACCCAACCAAACCAATCGATAACCGACTTTGATATAATTCACCCCATAACAACTTTTATAGAAACTCCCGTCTCCTTGTGTTCGACCCCTATTACTACATTCATTTGTATCTAGGGTATTTATCTTTGATTAGGTGTACGATAGCCGATCAGAAATGAATGTGGGTCATAGAGAATAAGTTGTGTCAAAAAATGAGAAGGTGAAAGAGAAAATAAGAGGATCCTTTCATCCTCTCTATTGTGGATGCTCTTAGAATAAATAAAAAGAAATGAAGAGTACCTACTCTTCAATGTGGATGCTCTAACGAACAATTCCCAAACAAACAAAAGCCCCATGAACTTCTTTATTGTTTTTAGAAACTCTATGTAATCTCTTATAAGACCGTCTTATAGTATAACACTGACCTAAAAGAAAAAGAGTCCAAAGATAACCTTTAATGTCATTTGTATTTTAATTTGATTTTAACAGTCTCACATTTTATTATGAAAACAAACATATTTAAATATACAAGTTATCCGTGTAAACTTAGGTTATCAATATAAAATAATTTTGTATAATTTAATAAGTAGACTATTTGGATTTTTGGTGATCGGACTAGACTTGTGTGTGAGGTGGTCTTACACAACGATGTTTGTTTTAGCATTGAAAAAGTACAGATTGTATCTTGGGTCTCCTTGCCTTTTGGGCTTCAATTCTTAAAACTAGGTGAACCTCCAATTTTAGGGACTTGCGTCAAGTCCATATAATAATACAAAATGAAATATTTAGCATTTTGTTATTTCTTATCAATTTTTTTTAATGAAAAATATACTCTGTATAATTTAGAGTTTAATGAAAAATATTATACAATAGTTTTAAAAAATTGATTTAATAAAAAAGATAATAGTTTAATGGAACAAACTATCACTAGCTTCCTTATCTCCTTATAACTAAAAGAATAAGTCTATCCACAAATTTTTCCTCCAAGTTCACCTATCTTAATAAGGAAACAAATAAACTTATATATTGTGGTGTGAATTTCCATGTTTTAATAAGCAAAAAACAAATGAAAGTGATGTATATGTGATAAATTTACAAGGATAACATTAATTTTATAATTTAATATAATTAAGCAACTAAACAATTTTAGTGGCATGTTACATTAGTACCGATGTCACTTGACAATGGTCATCCTTTATAAATCAAGATATAAACTAAAATTAAGTTTTGTTGCTAAAAATCACAATAAATAAAACTGTAAGTCTCATAAATTCTAAAATTATGAAGCAAAATATAAAAAATAGAGAAACATAAAAAAATAAATAAAAAACTTCATAAGTACCGTATCTAAATAATATTCGACCATAAAATCATAAGGGTTTTATTAAAATTAAAGTGAAAAAAACAATCGATTATATATAATCAAACTAAGTTCTAACATGTTTTAACGTTTAATATAAAAATATAATATTATTTTTTACCTTTTCTGTTTTGTTTTCATATATATCCCGCTCTTAAAAACCATGCAATTGCATGGGTTCTAAACTAGTTTAGATTAAACACTTAATTACCGTAGTTGCCTTACTTAACTAAATACACTTTTGCGGAAAAAATGTTTCATAATTCCTATTCTCTTAGTATATGGAGTAGGCGATTTCTATATTTTACTAAATTAAATTAAAATTTCTTGAAGATATCATCAATCCCACTGTTTTAAATAAGTTTATCATGTATCAAGTATAACGATAATAAATTTTTTAAAGATACTATATTCAATCACACTGATTCTATATTTAATACGGAGTAATGTTTTCTCGAAGATACTACTCCAATCACACGGTTTTTTTTAAAATAAAGTTGTATCATTTAGGCTGTAAGAATATTAATTACAGACCATTCAATCCACACATAAATTAATTGGTTTACGTACTACATTGAACCTGAAACTTAAGATGATATAGATTGAGAATTAGGCCTTGATGCATTTGGTATGGGTTCGGTCCACACTAACTTTACACGTATTTAAGTAATAAATGTTACCCATGCCCTTATATAAGTAAGTTATTTTGAAAGATGTTGTTCGCTAACTATATAATTGCTATTTACTGTTATAACCATCAATTCAAATAGTCCCCAAACCTAAATCTGAAGCCCAGACAAGTGCGCATCTAAAAGTAACCTAAAATTTGACTTGAAACAGAAAAGAAATTCACAACACCACAAATATTTATTCAAGACATCGCAAACAATAAAACGGGTTAAATATATGAACGAGATAAAAAATAAAATGCCTAAGAAATTATAAAGACCATTTTTCATCCACCTAATAGGGTACTTTGTAGTATTTAACCCACCGACTTAAGGAAGACCAATTATCATCTATTACAATACCGTAAAAAACCCGGATAAAACGACTCCCAGCCTCCAATCAGCAAAACTCAAATCCGACCCAATTTATCCATTTACAAAGCCCCGACATACAAGTGCACAACTAAAACACGGGCGGCTCACTAAATTTAAAACATAGCGCGCGACACACCCAAAAACAAGAATAAATACATATGCACAAAAAATGCCAACGGAAAAAAAAAACGGAAACATAAACCGCCTTTTTAATCTAGGTATTCATATTTCATTCGCGATTAATTTTGCTTTAATTCTTTGGTAATTATTTCGATGCAGTTTGATTATGATCGTGTTGTTATTTTGACTTGATTTCTGATTTAATTGAAATTTTCTAATTCTATTGTGTTAGGGTTTATGCGTATGCGTGTAATTTGCGAGGGAAATGTTCTAGATTTCCCCTAAATTGGAAAATTAGGGCAGATATCATAAACCTTGTTAAAATTTTCGTTTTTTTTTAATATTGTAGTATAATGGAGACATCATATAGTTTTGATAGCAATTTTGTATTGTGTTAGGGTTTATGCGTTTGTTGCGTTAGTTGTGATGGAGATAATTCGCGATGAAGATGTTATGGAATTTCCTAATTTCTAAAATTAAGGTAAACCTGCATAAAAGCTGATAAATTTTCGGTGTTTTTGCTCGATTATTGTGTTGCTACCCAGAGATCAGATTACATTGAATCTGTTTTGGTAGTCTATGCCTATTTTTATCCATGAGATTTCGGGGTTTTTTTCTCTGGAAATATGAATAGTTATTATTCTGTATGCTGTAAATAAGGATTTTAATGACGTTGATGATGTTTGGATGTGGTTATCGGTGTATGTGTATGTGTCTGACGGTGATTTGTGGTTTTGATCGCAGTATACTAATCTTTTTGCTTATCTAAGATTGCATGAAACTTTAGCTATTCTTAGAAAATTTGCTTGCCATATTTCAATGATATTGTAAATTTTAGTTTCAGGTGTCGTGATAAAATCCTGGAACTATGAACTAGCTTCGGTTATCTGCTGCTGCCTCTGAAATCTTGTATGATGTAAAGTTATTTCTTCAACTTGTGCTTTACAAATCAGTTTTTACAAAAGTAGGATATTTTCTTTTACAAGACCTGTGCTGTGTGTTCCTCATTGACTATAAATGTTCAATCATTGTTGGCCGAAGGATTTTGCAAGCTAGTGCCTAGAAAAATCAGTTATTGGATTGCTTCTGTGAATCTTATATCAACTGATCTTCTTATGGTGTAAGGTTTTCCCATTGCTCTTGACTTTATGAATTATAATTTAGACTCTATTGTTGTCTCATTGTCATAAGTGGTGGTTTTGGTTTATGAAACAAACATTTGTTGCCTTGTTTCTAAAGCGGATATTCGGATAAAAGTTGTCCCTTTGTCTGTTGTCTGGATTAAGGTAATCCCTATATTAGTTCTACCGCTTAAGGCTGTCCTTATTTTGGTTGTCTAGCTAATGAATGTCCCTATATCGATTGTCCAACAAAAGGTTCTCAACTTGTCATTATACATATCATCTCGCTGAAGGTTATCATAATATCAAATGCATCGCTAAATGTTGTCATTTTATCGATTGTCCCTTGAAGGTTGTCCCTATATAGATTGTCGCTTTAAAAGTTTTTCCCTATATTGGTTGTCCGGCTAAAAGTTGCCCCTTTACACTTTTTCCTGCTAAAGGATTTCCTTATATCAATTGTCTAAATAAAGTATGTCCCTATGTCAGTTTTCCCGCTTGAGGTTGCCGTTAGCCGGACAAAGAATGTAGGGACAACCGCTGAAAGGTTATAAATGCTCCAATGTCGAGTATCTTGTTAAAGGTTGCCCCTCTATTGATGGTCTGTTAAAAGGTTGCACTATATCGACTGTGAAGGGTGTCCCTCTATGGGTTTTCTGGCTAAAGGTTGTCCGTCCATATATCGATTTCCCTGCTAAAGGTTGTCCTACGTTTGTTGTCCCCATAAAGGTCGTTCAATTATCGGTTGTCCAGACTATTGATAAAAGGTTGTTGCCTGGCTAAAGGTTGTCCCTAAATTGTATGTTGCGATAAAGAATGTCGCTTTCTTGGTCCCACTAAAGGTTGCTCCTATGTCGCTTATCATTTTTTTTATAAAGGTCCCGCTAAAGGTATTCCCCATGCCGGTTGTCCGGCTTTTCCCAGTAAAGAAGGTTCCTAAATCAGTTCTTAGTGTAAAGGTTGTCTCTATATCAGCTGTTCCGCTCAAAGTTGTCCTTATGTAGGTTGTCTCACTTAAGGTAGTCCCATTAAAAGTTATTATATCAGTTTTTTTGCCGGAGATTGTCATTATATCGGATGTCCCCGTATAGGTATAAAGGCTGTCTTTATATCGTTTTCCCTAAAAGTTGTCGTAAATCAGGTATCAGGCTAAAAGTTGTCCCTATGTTAGTGTATCTGTTGTCCTGCTAAAGGCTGTCTATGTCGATTCACTCGGTTGTCTCCCTAAGGTTTGTTCTAATGCTGGTCTTCTGGTCAAAGGTTATCACTAAATCAGGTTTCCTGCTAAAGGTTGTCGGTATATCAGTTTTCGTGCTAAAGCTTGCCCCTATATTAAATGTCCCTCTAAAACTTGTCCCTATATAGTTTGTCGTTCTAAGGTTGTCGATATCTCATGTTAGGGTTTATGCGTTGTGTGTTATGTGTGATGGGTATGTTCTGGATTTGCCATACTAAAATTGGGAATTTAGGACAAACCTAATAAATGTTCGAAGAATTTCTGTTTCTGTGCTCTATACTTATATAGTTATATTGCAACTCAGGTATCTTGTAATATTGAAACTCTTATTGTTTTTGCATTTTCTGCAAATCTGACTGGATACCATGTATTTATGTAAATAAGAAGTTAATGATGTAGAGTGTTTGTGTGATGGAATTCTAGTAAGGAGATTATGTAAACCTTGAAGTTATTTATCTATATGATTAGTTTTTGGATATGATTTTTAGATCATTTTGATGTGATAATCGGTGTGTGTTGGCGATTGTCAAGGATATATGCAGCTGCTAACTTGCTGCCATAGAATAATATGTACACTTGTTGGTTCTTTGGATGTATGAGACTTTGTTTTTGTGGTTCCTCATCATTGTAATGTTATTTTTCAAAATTTTGGGCTTTAGAATTTTGGTGGTTTTATCAAAATCTTCAACTAATTTATAAATCGCAAGTAGTAATTTTATCGACATTTTATTCAGTTGGAACGAGTTGTGTAATCCCGATATCATCTTTCATTATTCTCCGTCTGTAGAAGTGAGTATCAGTTGTGTATTTCCCGGCAAAAGTTTGTCAGTGTTTCGGTTTTTTTTTCTGTTAAAGGTTCTCCTTACATTGAACATCCGACTAAAGGCTGCATTATATTGGCTGTCCCACGTTCTGGCTAAAAGTTGTCTCTATATGGGTTGTCCTACTAAAGGTTGTGTCTATATTGGCTGTTCTGCTGAAGGTTTTCTACTTATCGGTTGTTCTACTAAAGGTCGCCCCTTCATTGGTGGTTCCGCTAAAGGCTTCACCGCTATCAATTGACATTATATCGGTTGTCCCTAAATCTGTTGTTGCTTAAAGGTAGACTCTCAAACGGCTGTCCCTATAAAAGGTTGTCGCTTCTTCGGTTGTCTTACTAAACTTCGTCTCTAAATCCGTCACAATAAAGGTTGTCGCTATATCGTTTGTGCCATTGAAGGTGTCCCACCTAAGGTTGTCCCATGAAGGAGGTCACTGTCTTGGTTGTTCCACTAAAGGTCACCTTTATTTCAGATGTCCCCCTACAGGTTGTCCTTATACCAGTTCTTTAGCTAGAGATTGTTCCTATATAAATTACCTGCTAAAGGACGTTCCTTTATTTTTGTCTCGTTAAAGGTGGCCCTTATTTTCCCTGCTTTAGGTTGTCCCTATTTTTCCGCCAGAGGTTGTTCCCATTCTGACTGTCTCACTCAGGTAGTGTATGGGTTTTAACTTTGAGGCAATGCATTCACCTATATAGTTGTCCCGATAAGTGGTGGTTGTTTCATTGGTGGTCTTGTTAAAGGTTGTCTTTAATTCTTTAATTTGATTGTCACAATAAAGAATGTTGCTATATCGTTTGTCCATTTTGAAGGTGGTCCCACCAAAGTTTGTTTCTATTTTGGTTATGCTGATAAAGGATATCAGTGTATTGGTGGTCGCACTGAAGGTTGGCTTTATATAAAATTTTGCTCTACCCGTCCTTAAATCATTTTCTAGCTGAAGGTTGCTCCTACATAGGTTGTCCTGCTAAAGTTTGTTCTTATATATTTTGTCCCACTGAAGGCCGTCCCTATTTTGGTTGTCCCGCTAAAATAGTGTATGGGTTATATAAAATTCTCTTCATATTTACTATGTTCAGGGCTGGACGTCTAGCCTTGGAATGGTAAGGTAGGGTATCTCAAAGAGGGAGCAGTGAAGAATGTGAATGTGGGTGGGCGAGTGGGTATTTTCTTAACGTCTAAGAACTTGGCATTTCTTTCTGAACGAGCCAACGAAAAATATCTCAGCATAGAAGAGCGTCAACCTGTCATCTGTAAATTGTATGGTATATAATCAATATCTGAAGACCCAATACTGCGACAGGCCTGCAAAGTGACATTGTAGTGTTCTGTGGAGATTCTAACCATCAGGTGTGCAGGAATATATATTTCCTATAATCTAGAGCTGTACGCATTAATCTGTCTAGAATCAGAACTGGTAATGCTGCAAAATCGTCAATATGGCAACAGATTGGCGTTTTACTACTAATGTTTTCACAAATCTTGTAGTTAAGGATTTCTATGCAAAATAGAACCTGTCTACAAAGGGTCATGCTGTTTCGATTCTTCTACTGGTTGATGCCGATGAAATAATAATTGTCTAATGACATAATTGCTAAACCGATCTCTTTATGCGCGAACATATTCTGCACATTTGATGTTCTATTGAAGGGAGACAATCTCTATGTAGTGGTCCTGACTCCTATGTTTGTGGATAAAAAAGAATAAGGTACACTGCATTTTGATAGCCGGTGGCTTTGTATCTGCTATGCATCTTGTATCGTTGTATGTTGTTCTAGGTGTACAATATTTGGGATCTTAAATGTTGGGGCCATGTTTTATTTCAACACTGTACGGTTGTACTAATAATGGTTGAGAGTTGAGACTGTGATGGTTGTAAGCTAATGTTGGTGGTTCTGATTCTGGTGTTTGTGCTGTGCATTCATGATTCCAAGACATTTGTCACATTCTGTGAAATTGTGAATTAGGCCATCAACGTGTTAATCTCATATTGCCTTTGTTTCTTTGATAACTGCTAGACTTGATACTATGTCTACGATACGTTCACAACAACTACAATAACAACATTAAAGCCTTATTCCCAAGATGATCTGGGCAACGTGTGTTTTAACAAATTGATTTGCATGTTGGTGACTTGATTCCTTTGGATAATGCTTTAGTAACTTCTTTGATGCATTCCGACTTGTGTGCAATTTATAACCTAAATTACGGAGTATGTTCTATGGTCAAAGTTTTGAAATCAAGTTTCCTTGACAAGATTAGATCTGCTTCTGTTTCGGATGCCTGTAATACAATCCGAGACCTTCTGTTTGCCCCCCCCCCCCACCCCCACCCCAGTGGACGATGCAACTTAGAGTAGCCTTTTAATGTAGTTCCCGAGGACGACTACTGTACCACGGGTTCTCTTTGATGAGACAGGACAAAATCTTCCCTAAGATTTTTTAGTTAAAGTGTAATATTATCAGGGGCATCATGCTGACTGTTTTAACTTTTAAAATCAACTAATCTTGTTAATTTTGTAATTTATTTGTAGCTGTTGTAGAAAGGTGATGCTAGATTTTCAGGTATTGGGTTAATGAAATCCGTGGTGACGAAAAAGATGCAGCTCCGATCTTGCCTACACCTTTCTAGAATATTCTAGACACGGTAATGCCTTATTTGACTTTGTTACTTCATTTACCCGTAGGGCATAGGCCGTAGACAGACATTCCATCCTTAAAAATGTCAAGCATCTGATTTCCTTGCCTTCTTCATGCTGCATATTGAATTGTGATTTACAATCATATCCTGTTGCGCTGTAATGAATGTTGCAGTTTCTTCATTAACAGAGTTCATGTGGAAGTGTGGAACTGGCATCTTGATTTTGGTATTAGTGAAGAAATTGGTGGTCATTTATGAAACCAAGTCGACAAATGGTAATGAGTTGAGTATTTTCTATCAACATTTTTGTTTACACATTTTGGTTTTTCCTCAGCATTCTTACATTTTCCCTCAGGGTGAAATTCTTAAATTATTTCCTACCCCAACAAAAAAGTTCTGGCTCCGCCATTGGAGACAGTTCACAGGCATGTCATGCTCTATGCATGTGTCTCTTACCTGATGTAACCGTCACAAAGAAACTGATCTATATCATGTGTCAGTTGTCTTTGCTTCCTCTGGCAGGCCATGAATGATCACATTATTCGAACATGTGCTGCATCTGAACCATTAATACAGGTTATTTCTATTATTAGTTGCATTATAGGTAAACATCTTTCTCCAATGTTGGACATTTAATCATTGACCCGTATCATACTGTATTGTAGTTCGAATTGCTTGTTGTACCTTTTCATGTGGTAACCTTTGTGCTTTCAAATAACATGTTTCACCTGAGTTAAAGAATTCTTATGGACATAAACAGTGTTTTAAAATCATCCACTGTTTCTTGTTCTAGGATAACTACAATGAATTTCAAGTCTATTGTGGAAAAAGTTGCCTGTGGCATTATTAATTTCATTAAGTCAATTGATGGCGATTGTTTTCCTGCTAGTAGCTATCTAAATACTTATTTTGTTGAGCACCTTGGTATATCAATTGGTAAATCATAAATAGGGCGTTTCACATGTATGATATATATCCGATATTCTACGATTCTCCTTTGACATGGAGTTTGATTTTGGGTTTCAGGCCTATTCGCTTGTCATGCTTGGAATGTTGGGACAACAAAACTGGACAACGCGTCTTTTACCCTGCAATGAGCCCTCTCACTACCGGACAAAACTTGTCCTAGGACGAAGGATCTCAAAACAATACTTATGATCAGGTTGTATTCGAGTTCAGGTATTTTTTGTGTTGTAATTTCCGCCTTCAAATCAGGTCAAATTCAAGTTGGGTTTATTACTTCATTCCGTCACCATTTACTACGAGATTTTCTTTATCTTTTGTGGATCTTCCCTGCTTGCTAAAGTGCTAACCTTGATCTATATTTACTTACCATAATCTTAAAACTTCAGCATGTCTATAATTTACCATAGGACTGTCTTCTTCAAAATCCCCGAGATGCATTACAGACCCAATGCAATACAGCCTTGTGTATGTATTTTCTTTACCCTGGCTAAGCTAGATGTGCCAAAGAATTCCGTTGACAGGCTAAATAAAGCCACCACCCTCTAAGAAGAGAGGTAGAAAGGTGATAAACACTGATCGATGAATTAAGGTCTATTAGTTCTTCGGGTCCTAATAGTTGTTTATGATGTTAACCATAGTTTCATTAAAAACTCTCACCCACCGATTTCCAACCCCTCCCTTTCCCTTCATTTCTGCTATCCAAACTAGGCCTAGGGCTTTTGCTTATATCAGATTGGTAGATAGTAAGCCTGCTACCTATAGTCTTCAGACTCTGCACAAATGTTATCTTCGGTTCTCAACATATGGTCAATTGGTCGTAGTTAGACCAGTAAACACTAATCGACCTGAGATATCATCATAGTTGGTTTTATCCTCGACTTGTATTATTCAAGCGACTTATATTACTCTGATCCAAACCCGACCCAGCCTCATATTTGACATAGCGTCGTGAGTCACATAACATAGATATTAGGTATCATATAGCCCAAAAATTATTCAAATAACACGTCACATAATATATGTTGATTAGTTATTTCTAAGCCTGTTAATTTTTCATCTGACACCTGTAACTTCACAAGTTGACATAAAGATCCAAATATATCCTCGTATAAGGCTAAATCCACCTGAAATCACTCATTGAAACAAGAGCAAATCACAGTTTTCACAACGATTGTACATAACATGGTGTTTCTTGAAAATAAGTTGTCACTTGTGAAGTTTGCATAATTCATGGATCATGATATACATTTATCAGACAAATCATGTGATCTCTTGTCTTCCATATTTCATTATTGCTTAGTAGTTAGTACTCCGTAGTATAAGCTAGCGTGTAAGGCCAGAGAGACCTGTCAAACGGGCCGGGCCCGGGGTCGGGTTATACAGGTCGTAGGTTGGGTTTGGGTCAGAATAAGGATAAAAAAACGTCCCTATCGCCTTTTTAACCAATTTTTTTATGAAGTAAATCATGTTTAAAATTAATATTTTAATCATATTTAATTAGATTAATTTTATTAACATAATTATAAAACTAAAAGTTTTTTTAATAATTAATTTATTCTTAAATGTTATGAAAGTTATATAACATTAATTTTTAATTATGTTTACAACATAAATATCAAGATTGTAATAAAATTCTTGATTTACCTTTAACTCAACAGTCGGGTTTCGACCCTTGTTCATTTCGGATTTGGGCAGAGTGGACCGCCGGGTCAAAAATTTCGGTCTTGACTCTAGAAAAACGGACAGAGTATATCTCGTCATATGTCCAATATAATTCGAATTAATTAATTTTTTTTAGTCTTTAGAGGCTTTTAACTCCTAAAATTCACCTCATTTGATTTCATATCTTTTTATTTGTGTACTTTTATTTCTGGACCTTTTTCTTGTCACGCAAATTCTTTCTATGAGACTGTTTCACGATGCAATCAATTGACAATGACCACTTTTGTTTAAATAGTGACAATTTTTTCTAGCTAAAAAATGACTATTTTTTCAAAGTTGTCACGATTTACCTAAATGTGATCACTATTGACCAAAAAGTGGTCATATTTTACAAAAATACGCGTCACATAGGAGACCTATTATTCTTGTCATAATGTCATGTCTTTTTGCTTTACTACCGTCACAAGTGATAACTACTCCATAGTTTTTGCGATCGAATGACCCATTTTACAGCTGGATTATATCTTGGAAGTTGGAAGTTAAAGAGAATCCAGATGTCATACAAATCCCCATATTCCAAAAAATTACACCACCCTTTCCTTTGACCTTTTCTTCATTCAGGAGACAAAATTGTCGTCGCGTCAAAGCAAACTCAAGTAGACTCTTGAAGCTTGAATGATTTATTTCATGTTGATTTATTTGAATACTAATTGCACTCATTCCTATTGAAGACGAATATATCCGAAAGACGGGTTTAAAAGTATAGTTCGTAGGGACTACTAAAATAATTGTCATATTTAGGCAAGTGGGGGGTAGATTTTGACCCATTGTATTCTTAAGACGAATATATATAATCTTAAGAGAGACTAATTGTAATAATTGTTGATGAGAAATTATTGGGTAATACAATATGAATGTTCCACATAACCGTCTTTTTGTGAGAGAGATTGACCCGTCTGAAACTTTCAGACGAGTTGTCCGAAATGAGAATTGGTGGTCGTAAATTCACCTAAATTTTGTGAGGGAGTTAATACCTATGAAGTGGATATTTTTATGGACCTTCAAATTGTTCATTTCCTAATAATTTTTATTTCACTTCAACTAAGTCATCAAAATAGACTTTAGAAGAAAGACCAGCCATAAAAACAGCTGAAACTTGCATGTTAACTAAAAGTCATCAAAATCATGTTAACTTCCAATAAAATATAGACCCTCAGATTCATTCTGTCTCTTTTTTAACTTATATGATCTCTATAAATACATATACCTTAGCAAACAACATTTTATCAATCAAGACATTAAGCATCACAATATATCACATATATAACTGTAGCAACATAAAATGGCTGGTTCTCCTTCAAACCAACCAATTCGTTCCATTAGTTTGCCCTCTAGACCTCACCCATTAGTCCCTCAAATCGACGAGCATTTTTCTCGATTAACATCCTTCGACTCTGAGGTCGATCTTTCCTCGACCTCAGAGTCGCAAATATCATCACTTGGTCACAAGCTTAACAATCTTAAAGGGTTGTATGATGTCTTAGTGGATTTCATTATCCTCCCACAAAACCAACAAAGATTAGTGCAACTTTCGGTTGCTAAATATGTCGAGAAGTTGATCGACGGGTCATTGAAGCTCTTGGATGTTTGTGGCAATGTTAAGGATGTTTTGTCACAAACTAAAGAACATACACAAGAAATCCAATCTTCTCTTAGAAGAAGATCAAATGGGGAGTTAAACATTGGTGACGAAGTTATTGCGTACATGAATATGAGAAAAAAGACGAAAATTTTATGTAAGAAATGCTTGAAAGATGTTAAAGGCATGGCTAAAAAATCTACTTCTCTAGGAGAAGTAGAAAACGATGATAATTTCGCGACAATTGATGTGTTGAGGAAGGTCGAAGGAGTAACTGCCGCGATTTTTGAGTCATTATTGGAAATAATTTCAGGGACTAAAGCACAAACTCATAAGAGAAGTGCTAGTTTGTCTATGATTATGTGTAAGCTAATAATGCACCAAAATATCGATATTGAAAAGGAAGAGGTAGTATGTGGTAATGAGTTTGATGATGTCGACTCGAGTTTGAGTTCATTGACAAGTTCTCAAAAGAGGAGGATTTGCATCAATGGATTCCAAGCCGAGATATTGAGGGGTAAAATGGTCAAATTAGACTCGAGTGTTCAAGATTTGGAAGAGGTGTTAGAAGGGTTGTTTAGGTGTCTTGTAAGGAGCAGGGCGACCTTGCTCAATGTTCTTAGTCAATGAGAAGTGAAACTCTATTGACTTGAGAATTGTACAAAGTGAAAATGTGATGGAAATACTCTTTCCGTCTCGGTCATTTGTTTACCTTTTTCATTTTTGGGTGTGTCATTCATTTGTTTACCTTTCTACAAAGGTTTTTTATGTGTCTTTTGACCCCCCATCATCGAATGACACTACCCACAAATGATCCCCTCCCCTCTCAGGTAAACAAATAAACAAATAACCGGGACGGAGGGAGTATATATATGTATAATTACTAAAGAAAAATAATTTATAAAGAACTAATCTTCTTTTTAATATTGCTGTATTTTAGTATTGAAATTGTGCAAGTACTTCATGTTAATCAATTAAGCACACCCTAATAAGCCTTATAGCTCTGTTTGATTGATTGGGTTAATGACTTGTTGCTGTTTCCTGTAAACAAAGTAAGTTTTTCATAGAATTATTCGAGGATCTCCTCATTTGTTGGGGATGTCCTCGAAAGAAGCAAATAAGAATACCGTGTTTTAAAAAAAATTACATTTTCCAAACCCGTTATCTTGTTCCTAACCTGGTTGTCCGTGGGCTAAAAAATTTACGTTGGGTATGGCCTGTGTCCGGCTTAACCTTTCCAACCGACAAATCATACCCAAAAATACCCAACTGCAATGGGTTGAGAATATGCTAACCGGTCGCCAAACCTCATCGACATCTGTGGCGTGGCTAGAGTGAATGCAATTGGTTTACTCTGATAGATAATTCGTTATCGACATTTTAACCATAAAGTTACTGTAACTTCTTTTTCTGTCTAATTAACCTTTGTTCAAAGTATTGATGCTAGGTCTTATGGGGTGTTAATGCAAATAACCCTTTGGTAAACTCGTTTAGCTGGACCCGGAATGAGAGCGAAGCCATACGATAATTATCAAACGAAATAATAGAACTAATCTAGCTATATTATTCAACTAAAACAACGCGATTAGCGATAAAATATGTTAATCATAATTCATAAGTCAGTTATGTAAGATCAACCTGTCAATTCTCAGTAACAACCATGTGCATCAAGACAATCTTGACTGGACTGAAAATGCCAGGCATTCATTTTACAGGAACTATAAACAATACTTTCTCTTAATTAAAAAATCAATTAGTGTCAATGCCATTCGTGCATTTATTGACTAAATTAATTGGTAGATGCACCAGCCACATCTTCTAGTCAGATTCTGACAGTTCATTTAGAGCTTCTGTTTACTGTACAGCAGACAATACGTCGATGTCACTCGTGTGCAGGCCGATATTTTATATTTCGGAAAGTGACCCGAAGAAGGAATGCAGCAAAATGTGGATTAAAATTTAACATATGGTATTATATTTAACTTATATAGTATCCGAATGAGCTTTGTTTAAATCTCAGGAAGTGTTGTTGAGGAGAACATTACAGATAACCAGTGATTTCTTCAATTTGCGAGACAAGTAACAGACAGTAGCATCGCAACAGCTCTTATGAAAATGCTTGTAATGATCGTCCTGGATATACAATGCTATGTATAATAATCAAGAATCCGATCATTAATTTGCTGGCAAGCTGGGTAAGTAGGGACAATCCCGAAAACAAAGCCTAATGATGCACTTATAGGTAAATTAAATTATTTTAATTCCTTCTGACTATCTATTGTTCTGATATATATATAGGCAGATGCAATGAAGAGAACTCAACAAACCAAGACTTCTATACAAGCTCTTCTGTCTTTCATTTACCGGAAAAAAACCTACAAAAATGGCTTCTTTTGCGGTTTCCAAGGCTTCTCACCATGCTCGTACTACCAGTTTGCCATCAGTATTTCATCCAGTTGCAGAGCAACTAGCCGAGAAGTTGTGCAGATTGAGATCATCTCAATCTGCCTCCACGTCAACATCCTCCCTTACCAACCAGCTAACTGGCCTTACAGAGCTCTACTCTTGTGTCAATGAGTTTCTCCAATTACCTCAAAACCAACACCCAAAACGTGTCGAGGAGATCTTAGACAACTCCCTAAGTCTCCTAGATATTTGCTCCACATCTCGTGACATTTTGACAAACTCGAAGGAAAATCTCCAAGACTTGCAATCAGTGCTTCGCAGAAGGTGCACTGGTGAACTGAATATCACCAACGAAGCTACTAAATACCTTAACACCCGAAAAACAGTCAAAAAGACGATCAGAAAGTGCTTGCAGAGCATGAAAATCTCAGAGATAAACAATGATGTTTTCGCAGAGGTTGAACAAATTACTATTGATATCTTCAAATCCCTGTTGTCTAACTTATATGGGGCCGAGATGACATCAACAAAGAGCCCTTGGTCAGTAGTCGCAAAACTCGTACACCACAGGGATGAGAAGATTGCATCCGACAGTGATTTTGAGGCCCTTGATGATATGCTCTCTGTAATCTGCCAGAAGAAAAAGAACATCATCAGTGCATTGCAGATTGAGGATCTGAAAACCCATATGGCGAATCTTGAGTTAGACATACAGGGACTTGTCGAAACTTTAGAAGCGTTGTTTAGGCATTTTGTTAAAACTAGAGCTTCTCTTTTGAATATCCTTAGTAATTAGAAGATTGAAAACAAAAATCATCAATTTTGTACAGATCTTGATGCACAAACTGAATACAAATACATAAATTTTCCGTAATACGTGTTTTTGTCCATAATTAAGTAAGCTCTTACATAATTCATAGACTGATATGATTTATAAGCTGTAGTTTATGCAACTTAACATGATATGAACAGCTAAATCAACATAACTAAATTAACTAGGGTTTGATGAAATTTTGGAAGTGTTGTTTAGGCATAAACATAATTAAATCAACTAACATTATCTTAAAAGCTTCATCAATTATGCCTAATCAAAGCATTTTTTTTCAGGATTTCTAAATTTCACTTGAAATTGTGCAACTACTTCGTTTGTGACAGGTTGTGACAGGGCGACCCGTCGCAAGCTTAAGACTGGTCAAATCCCTCTCATGAGCAAGTGGGTGGTAGGGGGGCAAGTGGGGGATCCATTTAAACCCACCACTTGATCTTTGTGAGGGGAGCTTGACCCGACTCACGACGGGTCGCCCGGTCGCAAGTAAGACTTGTTGTTACCAATTAAATACACCCTAATAAGCCTTATAGCTTGCATAGGGGGCAAGTGGGGGACTCCATTTAAACCCCTCATTTGATCTTTGTGAGGGGGGCTTGACCCGTCTTAAACTCACGACGGGTCGCCCAGTCGCAAATAAGACTTGCTGTTACCAATTAAATACACCCTAATAAGCCTTATAGCTTGCACACGTCCACTAGCTTCGTTGCTAGTCATGAGAGGTGGTACTTGTGAGTTGTGACCTGGATTCAAATCCCGTCGACATCAAAACCGCCCTTGTAGCTCTAATTGCTTGTGTTAATGAACTTTTGCTTCTTCTTGAACAAAAAAGTAGTTGGCTCGGCTCGAAAGGATAACGAACCGCTCGAATTCGAGTAATTAGATAAGATCTTGCTCTTATTTTATGAAAATGTTTTATTATTATACGGAGTATCTTTATATCACTATATGATATTGTTACGTTGATTCATCTAAATTTTTATAGATAATCTTCAAATCATGTTATTGAAAATATCAAAAGAAAAAAAAAACAAAAATTTAATAATATATATATAGGCTCAAGTTGAGCTCGAGCTCGAGTTTAAGTTAGCGAGTTTGATAATGAGCACAATTTTTTCAAGCTCGGGCTCGAGTTTTCCTTCATGACCACAAGCTGCGCCAGGGCAAGCTCATTTAGTTCGAAAGGCTCGTGAAGTTTAATCAAACTTTGTTCAAAGTATTGATGCTAGTTCTCTATAATTGAAGGTATTAATAGAATATAACTATAATATATGAGCCTCAACCATCACCTTAAGGTTTTGGTTGAGATGGTTCATCTATGATGGTATTAGAGTCAGAGTGACCGAAGGTCACGTGTTCAAACCCTGGCAGCCCCCAATATCTCACAACCTCACAAAGTTATAATATATGGGTCTCAACCTCATATCACAAACAGCTATAAATAATGCATTCTTGAATAAAAATCAGTTAATGTCAATGCCATTCGTGCATTTATTAACTAAATTATTTGGTAGATGCACCAGCCACATCTTCTGCTCAGATTTTGACAGTTCATTTAGAGCTTCTGTTTACTGTACAGCAGACAACACGTCGATGTCACTCGTGTGCAGGCCGATATTTTATATTTCGGAGACTGACCTGAAGACGGAATTCAGCAAATTGTGGATTAAATTTTAACATATAGCATCCAAATAAGCTTTATTTAAATTGCAGGAAGTGTTTATTGAGGGGAACATTACAGATAACCAGTAATCACTTCATTTTGCACCAGTAACAGACAGTCGCATCGCAACAACCCTTATGAAAGCGCTTGTTATGATCGTCATGGATATACAATGCCTTGTATAATAATTAGGAATCTGATCATTAATTTGCTGGCAAGCTGGGTAAGTAGGGACAATCCGAAAACAAAGCCTAATGAAGCATTTGCAGGAAACTTTTACGGAGTATTATTTTACTTCCTTCTGATTATATATATAGGCAGATGCAATGAAGAGAACTCAACAAACCAAGACAATTTACAAGTTCTTTTGCTTTTAATTCCACGAAAAATACACGCAAAAAATGGCTTCTTCTTCGGTTTCCAAGGTTTCTAACCATGCTCGTACTATCAGTTTGCCATCAACTGTTCATCCAGTTGTGGAGCAACTAGCCGAGAAGTTGTGCAGGTTGAGATCTTCTCAATCTGCCTCCACGTCGTCCTCCTCCTTAACCAACCAGCTAAATGGCCTTAAAGATCTTTACTCTTGTGTCGACGAGTTTCTGTTTCTCCAACTACCTCAGAACCAACACCCAAAACGTGTCGAGGAGACCTTAGACAACTCCCTAAGGTTCCTAGACATTTGCACCACATCTCGTGATGTATTGACAACGATGAAGGAACATCTCCATGACTTGCAGTCAGTGATTCGTAGAAGGTGCAGTGGCGAACTGAACATCACCAACGAAGCTATTATGTACTTAAACACCCGAAAAATAGCCAAAAAGACGATCATAAAATGCTTGCAAAACATCAAACCCTGTGAAATAAACGACGATGTTTTCACAGAAGTTGAACAAATTACACTTGACATTTTCAAGTCCTTGATGTATTACATAGGTGAGTCCGAGATGAAATCAACTAGAAGTCGTTGGTCAGTGGTGTCGAAATTAGCACACCACAGGGATGAGAAGGTTGCATCCTGCAGTAAATTTGAGGCTCTTGATGACACACTCTCCGTAATTTGCCAGAAGAAGAAGAACAACATCGATGCATTGCAGATTGATGATTTGAAAACCCAGATGGCAAATCTAGAGTTAGACATTCAAGAACTTGATGAAATCTTGGAAGGGTTGTTTAGGCATTTTGTAAAAACTAGAGCATCTCTTTTGAATATCCTCAGTAATTAGAACAGAGGTTATCAACTATTAGTGTTAACATTCAAGCATTAACCTACTAATATATGCTCTGTAAGAAGTTGGATTGAAATATCACGTAAGTCATTTACGAAACATTCATCAAAATTTTATCAGTCATTGATCATTGTATGCTCTCTTGTTTTAGTAACTTAAACTTAATCATCCAGTAAAAGCTTCAACAAAATTTCATCAACGCATACATACATCAGTCGTGATATGCAGAAGACGGATATTGACACATATCCGACCCTGAATTATCCAAGACAGAGTTCATCTACAAAATTCCATTGGCACATACAGACATGAGACATCTATCAGTCGTCATATACATAAAACCGGTCTGTAGTTGGCTCGAGAGTTGCTACTACTGATATAAGGAGTACAAGTTTTTATGCCCACGGATACTAACAAAATGTGCGATAAATTTCAGGATTTTTTGTCAAACACAACATTTGTGGCTTTCCAGAGGTTGTCAAACACAACATTTTGGCCAGAGTTAGACCTTTGCAATATGGTGAATTTCAGTCCATATTTGAGATAACAAACGATGTTTGTTTGAAGTGTTCTAGGACTCGTTAAAAAATGTGTGAGTACAGGCTTTCCAGAGGTTGTCAACACGATGGTCAAATGTGGCCTTATGTGTGGTTGGTTGGTGTGTAAAGTAAGGATGGTCAGAGGTTTGTAGTAAGTCTTGGTTTACATCGAATGGTGGGGGCTTTGATACCAAGTACATGGTAGGTCGTAATTGTGTTTGTCGGTGCAATTGGTGGTTAGAGGGGAGTGAATTGACCACGAAAAATCCTACTTTGACTTTCTTCTATTTTATTTTTACCTTCAATTCACTCCCCTCGAACCACCACTTAACTCTAGTCCATCCTATCTCACAGGCTAACCTATTTCTAATTTCTTAACTCTGGTCAACTCACAATGCCCCATTTTATTAAATTATTATCACCCTCTTTATTTTCTTTTATTAAAGGGTATTTTAATTGGAGTATATGATTCATATCTCATAATTAAAATACCCCTTACAAATATTATAAAGTAAAGAATTTTAAAGGAATATAATTAAACGGAGTTTTTAATTGGAGTATATGATTCATATCTCATAATTAAAATATTTCTTATAAATATTAAAAAGTGCTAGTGGGTGTGGGTCCTACTTATAGTTTCGTGGTGCATGGTCTTCTATTGTAGTTTCTATAAGCGGGGTTTTGTTAGTTTTGGGTTTAGGAAAAGTAGTTTCAATAAGCAGAAGTCCAATCTTGAAAAGTAGTTTGGAAAGGTCGTGGTGGAGTGAGATAGCTCTTAGTTGTCATGAATGACAAAGTTGATAAGAGAGGGGTGGCCGCTAGGGCACAAATATTGTGGGTGGCTGCTAGGGCACAAATTTTGAAGGGTGACCTCTAGGGCACAAATTTTGGAGGGGTGGTGACAAGACACATATTATAATCATTCTTTGGTCTTTGTGCAAAATAGAAAATATTAAAATTACCAGAATGGAGGAGTAACGACAGATAGAATGCTAAATTGGAAATCTTTAATTAGGGTTTTCATGGCTCGATTTTATTATTAACAATCTAATTGACGCTGAATTTGATTTTCTCTTGTTATATACGCTTCGTACTAGAACAGTAGAACTTATGTTAGTTGTCCGTCTTATTCATGGTGTCTCAAGAGGTTAATTATCGGCCAATTGTAATCTAGTTTTTCATTCAAAATCTGCGAAATAATCTCGATGCTTCTTTTATTGGAAAAAACAAATTCATGTCAATGCCATTCGTGCATTTGTTAGATGAAACATTTGGTATATGCAGCGGCCACATCTTCTGGTCAGATTTTAACATTTCATTAGAAACTCTGTTTATTGTACTGTAGACAACACGTCGATGTCACTCGTGTGCAGGCCATTGTTTAATATTTCGGAGACTGACCGGAAAATGGATTTCAGCTGAATGTGGCTTAGAATATAACATATATGATACGGAGTATATGATACTAAAATTAACATTTTAATAAGCATCCAAATGTTCTTTATTTAAATCTCAGGAAGTTGTAGGGGAACATTACAGATAATCGGTAATCTATATATTCATTGTGCACGACAACAGACAGTAGCATCGTAAGAACTCTTATGATAGCGCTTGTATGATCGCCATGAACATGCTATGCCGTGTATAATACTCAGGAATCTGATTATTGATTTGCTGGCAAATTGGGTAGGAAAAAATAAATCTTGTTGTTGTTCAATTGATATTGAGATTCCTTCTGTCTATTCATTGCTTTAGTATAAATAAGGAGATGTGCAACGAAGAGAACTCACCAAATCAAGACTTTCCTACAAGTTCTTTTGTCTTTCAGTAACCGAAAACTAAACACATAAAAAATGGCTTCTTCTTCGGTTTCCAAAGCTTCTTACCATGCTCGTACCACCAGTTTGCCATCAATACTTCATCCAGTTGCGGAGCAACTAGCCGAGAAGTTGTGTAGATTGAGATCATCTCAATCTGCCTCCACATCATCATCCTTCCTAAACCACCAGTTAAATGGCCTTACTGATCTCTACTCTTGTGTCGATGAGTTTCTCCAACTACCTCAAAACCAACCAAAGAGTGTTGAGGAGACCTTAGACAATTCCCTAAGGCTTCTAGACATTTGCACCACTTCTTGTGACATATTGACAAACTCGAAAGAACATCTCCGAGACTTACAATCAGTGCTTCGCAGAAGGTGCAGTGGCGAACTGGACATCACCAGCGAAGCTACTAAATACTTGAACACCCGAAAAACAGTCAAAAAGACGATCAGAAAGTGCCTGCAGAGCATCAAATACTCTGAGACAAACAATGATGTTTTCGCAGAAATTGAACAAATTACTGCTGATATCTTCAAGTCCTTGTTATCCAACTTATATGGGGCCGAGATGACATCAACGAGGAGTCGTTGGTCAGTAATGGCAAAACTAGTACACCACAAGGATGAGAAGGTTGCATCCTGCAGTGAATTTGAGGCCCTTGATGATACGCTTTCTGTTATCTGCCAGAAGAAAAAGAACAACACCAATGCATTCCAGATTGATGATTTGAAAACCCAGATGGCGAATCTCGAGTTAGACATTCAGGAACTTGTCGAAACTTTGGAAGCGTTGTTTAGGCATCTTGTTAAAACTAGAGCATCTCTTTTGAATATCCTTAGTAATTAGAACAAAAATTATCAATTTTGTAGGGATCCTTATACACAAAATGAATACAGATACATACATATTTTTCCAATACGCTTTGTTTTCGTCCATAATTAACAAAGTTGTTACATAACTCTAAAAACTAAATGATTTGTAAGCTGTAGGCTATGCAACTTAACATGGTATGAACAGCAAGGCATAAACATAACAAAATCAACTTGCATTATCTCAAAGGCGTCATCAATTATGTTAATCTTGGCAATATATTGCAGTCGAGTAAATGATGAGTTGGCTGTTGGACGAAAGATGAAGATTGAAAACAATCCCATGTCAAGATAAGCAATAATTATCTCAAAATGAATAAAATCCGGATGAGTTTTCCGTTTTTTTTTATAGGAACACGATCATTGTTAACATGATATTAAAGACGCACGGTTTATCACAATTACGTTAATCCGTGTACAAGCATCAAGGTGCATATTATGATAATGCCGTTAATTTACGCCTGCATTTTATAAAAAGAGCTATACTTACTGATTTATGCATAAAAAGAAGGGTTGATCTGTAATTCAAGTCATTTAGTGAAATATTCGTCAAATTTTGCATCGTTAGTAACTTATTATTTACTCTTTCGTTTCATCAAGTTATTCATCACTCATCAGGTAGAAGCTTCAGCAGAAGTTCCTTGCTGCAGCTACACACTAATGTATGATATGCAGAATTACAATGACATAATGTTCAAACAGAAGTAAGTGATTTAAATCTTTATACAAACTTGCAGTTGTCGATTTGAAATACATTTAACTGCTCTGTAATCAGTCTCATGAATCAAGATGTAACGAAAACCCATTTAACTATCTGAAAGTCCGAGATACAGCAGTGACTTGAACTACTAACATAACAGAATTGGAAAGAGACCAAAGTTTATCGGTTAAAAAAAACTATGATAAATCGACTTAAAATATCAGAAATGGCCGAGCTTAAATTCTCACGACTCGTTCTCTGACCTATACGATTCCCTGATCTAGTTGCTCTGGATTCAATCTGTCAAATTTCAGCTGTTAGACATTGGGAAGAATACATATAGGATATACTGTTTATGTTAATCTAACGACAGGCCGGTATGGTGGCATCCCCACTCGTGCATAGCACCTAATTTGGATCACCAGAATATCATGTTTGCAAAGGAGGAAACAATTCAAAAACATCGCCTAAAGAAGCGCTTGTAAACAATAGTAATCATGTTACTTTTTAATTAGTGTGAGATTCCTTCTGTCTACCTTTGGCTTTGGTATAAATAAGGATTCGCGACGAAGAGAAGTCATCAAACCAACTACGTACATTTGTATATTCATCATCTTCTCTCGGCCTTTTCTTCAATAGAAAAAAAACAATTAAAAATGGCTTCTTCTTCCACAATTTACCATGCTCGTTCAATCAGTTTACCATCAAGGCCTCACCCAGTTGCTGAGCAACTCGATGAGCAGTTGTCCAGATTGAGGTCATCTCAATCTACATCTACCTCATCGTCTATAAGCCACGGTCTAAACGATCTTACAGATTTATACACTTCTGTCGATGAATTCCTTCAACTACCCCTTAATCAACAAACGTTATCACAGAACCAGAATGCAATTGACCAGGTCTTGGATGGATCTCTAAGGCTCCTAGACATTTGTAGTGCGTCTAGAGATGCACTGCAACAATCTAGGGAACGTCTTCAAGACGTACAGTCAGCACTCCGTAGAAGGTGCAGTGGTGAGCTAAGTGTCACGAGGGAAGCTACTGAATACTTGAACACCAGGAAATCAGTGAAGAAGGCTATCAAGAAGTGCCTGAATAATCTGAAACCCGCAACTGAATTAAAAGACGAAGCTAATGCCACAGTCAGCTTGCTAAAAGATGTTCAGGCAATGACAGCCGATTCATTGAAGTCCTTGGTGTCTTACATTGCTGGTTCACAGAAAAGTGGATGGTCAGTTGTCACAAAATTGATAAACAAAAATAACAACAAAGAAGGAGCAACCAGCAGTGAATTTGATGCTGTTGATGTAACTCTCACCTCGCTGATCTGTCAGAAGAAAAGCGGGATTAACACGTCGCAAATGGAGAATTTGACATGTCAGACTTTGAAATTAGAGTCCGAAATCCAAGACGTTGATGAAGCATTAGAGTGCCTGTTTAGGCATCTTGTTAAAACTAGAGCCACTCTTCTCAACATTGTTAGTTACTAGATCAAGAATATTACTACTTTTGTATAGGAAACTCACACTGTATAGTGTATATGATAGCTCTTATACACAACTTGCTAATACAATTACAATTTTGCCTATATTGGTGTCTTATTTTCCATAATGTTTTAAATCAGATTTAATACAAACATGAGTTACAAACATTTATTAACACATCTGGCAAGGAAGAAAATTCCGACATAACAGAGCAATCTTTCTCGGCAAACTAGAGGCCATCTGCAAATGCATTTCCTTTTTTTCTTCCTTGATTACACGACATAGACGGATGATGATTGATGACCGTCGACTGGAATCAATCCATGTGAAGATGCCTTGGCTTGGCTTTGAAAACTTAAACCAGTTGTCAAGATTCCATTTGTATGTAGAAGCTCAGACAATTTTTATGAACTGGATGTTAAATTATTGCATTGTCTGAGATTGTGAGGCACCCGCCTTAAACCTTGGATCGTGATTGCAACCTGGCATTCATTATTAGAGAAGAGAACGAAGAAACTACACAATGGTTAGCCAGATAATGTAACTAATTGTAAGAATACAAAACCGATCATGAGACTCCAACCATTAGCTTCCTAGGGTGTTAGAATATAAAACCGATCATAGGACTCCAACCAAAAGTGTAAGCTGATGGTTGAAGTCCCATGATCGGTTTTATATTCTAACACTAATCATTAATTATAGTTAATATTCTATATAATGCAACACGGTTAATCATAAGTTAATCATAATTACGATGGTTAGCCAGATAATCTAACTAATCAACCATGTTCCGCTGAGTATCTCTCATGTAGTGGTCCAAATAAGAAAATGCAGGTGGAATATAATAGGGGAAGATGACAAAACCGCACGAGGGCTAACCAGATACTCTGATCAATACTAATACTCTATTAATTAAACACGGTTAATCGCCATTATGTTCATCCACGTAGAAGCATCAACTTCCATTTTAGAAGCATCATGGAAGCTATTGGTTCAGATATTAGTGGTGGTCCAAACTCCAAATGAATTATTAAAGAAGACGATCAATGAAGACGAAACCACACGAGGGTTAGCCAGAAATCTTATTAATGCCACACGGTTAGTCATAATTACCTAGAAGCATCTACCTGCATTTTAGAATCATGCTGTCAGACTGTCAGTATACTTGTTGTATTTTATAGCTGAACTGTTAGCGACTCAATATTTTAGTTAGCTCAGATTTGTTGTAGCTGTTTCAAGTCTTTGGCTCTTCAAATGCTTACGGGACGGACTATCATGTGCTTAAGCTGATGTTGATGAGTTGAATAAAAAGTCCCGATATAAGATCGCCCCCCCTTCAATGATCGGTTTCGTGAAAACCAACAGGGATGCAGCTATGTTGGGCCAAGGCGTGCCTTGGGGTTGTCATTTGAGATGCCAATGGTACTCTTGTTATGGTGGGAAGTAGAAGAGTGAAGTTGTATTGGACAGTAGAGGTAGCGGGGCCAGTTAATCATCATGACTCATGAGCGAGGCTGTTGAGTATTTGAACACACGAAAATCGATCAGTGTTCGAGTATAAAAACCGATCTTAGGACTTCAATCATAAGCTTAGGCTTTTGATTGAGATGGTTTCTTGACATGGTATCAGAGCCACTGTGACAGGTTCAAATCTCAACCCCCACACTCGGAAAATTTGTGGTAGAAATTAATGATGGAAAATATTATATTTAACGTTACACGGTTGATCATAATTTCGTAGAAGCATCAATCTGATGATCGATCTTATTATATACATTATGGTAGATTGTATTAGCCATATCTCTAGCATATCAAACACAATCAATCAAGGAATCAATTAGTCCTCCAATCATACTATCAAAGGATCATACTCAAGTAATTATAGTAGCATATACAATGTAATTATAGTAGGAATATAGATTAGTATACAATGTAATCAAGAGGCTCCCTTAAGTAGCCTTATTTAGATTAGTTCTACTACTATATAATATGTATCCTATGCCATTGTAATATTTATCAAAAACAGTAAAACATAATTCTTTACATGGTATCAAGGAGCCACCAAAGATCCTCCAAAAACACCCTACCACCACGCCGAGCAACCTTCAAAAGATCCGCCACTTCCGCCACTTCTTCAACCAAAACCGTTCCCACCATGACCAATCCCGACACCATTGTTTCTAACCCACACGAAACAGCAACCCCGCTTACCTCATTGAACCTAAACCACTGTGTTAAATTAACACCACTAAATTACTCGTCTTGGCACTTTCAACTAACACACATTTTATTCGGCTATAGCCTTCTTGGGTTCCTCGATGGATCCAACCCACAACCATCACCAACCGTGACTGGCACCGACAACACCGAACAACCAAACCCGTCTTACTTCACATGGTTGAAGCAAGATGGGCTCATACTCGGTGCTCTCATGGGCACGTTATCAACAACGGTCCAAGCACTCATAGTCCGCGCAACCACCTCGAAAGAGGCGTGGGACATCCTTGCACGAACCTACAACAACCCATCTCGTGCACACATATTACAAATCAAAGACCGACTTGATTCGATAATGAAAACAACCGATCAATCCATCACCGATTACATGAACTCGATCAAAGCTTGTATCGACCAACTTGCTCTAATGGGAAAACTCCTAGATCCCGAAGACATCGTCTCCAAGGTCCTAAGAGGCCTTAACTATAACCTCTACAAACCCGTCATGGACACCGTCCGTGCTAGAGACAACCCGATTTCATTTGAAGCACTCCACGAAAAATTGCTTCAACATGAACTACTACTCAAACAAAACCCCACCAATGACATCGTCCAACCCACGGCTAATGCCACCTACCGCCACTACAACAACAACCGTGGCTATTCCCGGCAGCACACAACCCCTGCCTCTCACCAACAAAACAACCGACAACAACCCTATGCCAACCCCAACCCTCGTCCCTTTAAGGGACGCTGCCAATGGTGCCGTGAAGTAGGCCATGTCATTGCCGATTGCCCGCTGTTTCGCAAATTATTTCCCAACATTCGCTTCCCTGAACCTCCAACCCGTCAGTATTCGCAACAGTCCCAAGCCAACACTGTCACCCACGGTATCAACCCACCGAACCCAAACTACCTCCTCGACAGTGGGGCCTCTCACCACGTCACCTATGATCTCGATACCCTCGCCCTTCACACTCCATACCTTGGCACAGACGACCTCATCATAGGTGATGGATCCGGCCTCAACATTGCCAATACAGGTTCATCGACTCTTCCTTTCTCTTCTCTTAAGTTAAATAATGTACTACATGTTCCAACCATATCACGCAATATTATCTCAATCTCACAACTTTGTCGAGATAACCATGCTACTGTCATTTTCTCACCATCTTCTTTTCTAATTAAGGACAATTTGACGGGAACGATACTACTCAAGGGCACGGCTAACCAAGGAATCTACGAGTTGAGCCCGTCGCAACCAATGGCCTATTCTATCCACAAAGGCTCGACTCCGTTGTCATGGCATCACAAATTAGGGCATCCGTCTTTTGATGTTATGAAACTCATTAATAAAAATTTCCCATTTCAGTTATCTAATTTCTCGTCTTGTGACTCGTGCAATATTAGCAAAAGTAAAAAACTACCGTTTTCGATTTCTAGCTTTAAAACCGACGGCCCATTAGACCTCATTTACTCGGACCTATGGACTAGTCCCGTATATTCGCGTGAAAAATACAAATACTATGTTATTTTCGTCGACCACTTTAGCAAATACACATGGATTTTCCCGCTTAAACAAAAATCGGAAACAACCCAAATATTCGTTCGATTCAAAGCCTTAGTCGAAAAATACTTTCAAAAACCAATACGCAAATTCTTTTCCGACAATGGAGGAGAATTCCAAAAATTAAACTCGACACTACTAGACAATGGCATAAGTCATTTCACCTCTCCGCCTCATACCCCGGAACACAATGGGTACGCTGAAAGACGACACCGTCACATCGTCGAAACGGGCCTTGCCCTCCTATCTCACGCCCATCTACCCACCACGTTATGGCCGTTCGCATTTAGCACAGCAACATATCTCATTAACCGCTTACCCACCGCAACTCTAAATAACCAAACACCATACTTCAAAATGCACAATTCGCAACCAAACTACACAAAATTACAAAACTTTGGCTGTCTTTGCTACCCATGGCTACGACCATATGCAAAACACAAGCTTGAATACCGTTCCACTCCATGCATTTTTGTTGGGTACTCGTCAACCCAAAGTGCATATCACTGCCTTGAACCCAAAACCAATAGACTATATACCTCGCGTCATGTAAAATTCATCGAAGACGAATTTCCCTACAAAAGACTTCTACAAACACCCACTTCAATCCCGTCCACCAATCTCGATGAATGGTGCAACCTAGTTCTACCTATCCTACCCACACCACCCGAAACCACGGCAATGCCCACACCCACACCACCTACGACACAACCTCCTACCCGTCCGCCTATCACCCAAGTCTACACACGCCGACAACAGCCCACACCACCACCTCAACCTTCTCACACCGATACCACAACCAGCATCCCCATTTCCATCACCGTCCGGGAATTGACTATACCGAAACTTTCAGTCCAGTCGTTAAACCAACAACTGTTCGACTCATACTCTCACTCGCCGTCACCAAAGCATGGCCATTACGACAACTCGATGTCAACAATGCCTTCTTACAAGGCACCTTAACTGACAATGTCTATATGGACCAACCTCAAGGCTTTATCGATGCCACCAAACCCAATCATGTCTGTAAATTACAAAAAGCTATCTACGGATTAAAACAAGCTCCGCGAGCTTGGTACACCGAGTTAAAAACTTACCTTGTCAAATACGGTTTCAAACAATCCATTTCCGACTCCTCTCTTTTTATTCTCAACCATAAAACCATTTGTATTTATATGCTCATCTATGTCGACGATATAATAATTACTGGTCCAAACAAAAATCACCTTCAACAATTTATAACCAATTTATCAAACCGATTCTCACTAAAAGACCTTGGACCACTATCATTTTTTCTCGGCATAGAAGTCACACCTAATCAACAAGGATTACATCTTAATCAAACAAAATACATACATGATCTACTAACAAAATACAAAATGGCAGAAGCCAAACCAAACACCACACCCATGGGAACCGACACCCACCTAATTCGGGAAGACCACAAACAAGTTCATGACCACGCTGACTATCGCGCAATAGTCGGCAGTCTACAATATTTGTCATTAACTCGTCCTGACATTGCCTTCACCGATTAACCGATTAATCAATTTCTACACCACCCGACAACCACACACTGGTCAGCCCTCAAACGCCTCCTTCGCTACCTACAAGGTACGCAAACATACGACATCCAACTTCACAACCACTCTCCACTTTGTCTTCATGCGTTCTGCGACGCCGACTTCGCTGGAGACAAAGATAATTACATATCAACCACAGGTTACATACTCTACCTCGGTCGAAACCCAATATCATGGTCTTCCAAAAAGCAACGTGGGCTTGCTCTCTCCACAACCGAGGCAGAATTCCGTGCTCTAGCCGCCGTCACCACTGAAACGCTTTGGCTTCGCAATCTACTCACCGAACTCCACATCACTACGACGAAACCTCCAGCCATTTACTGTGACAACATGTCTGCTACCCTATATGCCAAAAACCCGGTTTTTCACTCCCGCATGAAGCACATGGCTCTCTCCTTTCACTTCGTTCGCGAACATCTTCAACTTGGTCACATTCGTATCCAACATGTTGCAAGCAAAGATCAACTCGCCGATGCTCTCACCAAACCGCTCCACAAAAACCGCTTTCACGAACTACGAGACAAGATAGGACTACACTCTTCGCCGTCCATCTTGCGGGGGCGTATTAGCCATATCTCTAGCATATCAAACACAATCAATCAAGGAATCAATTAGTCCTCCAATCATGCTATCAAAGGATCATACTCAAGTAATTATAGTAGCATATACAATGTAATTATAGTAGGAATATAGATTAGTATACAATGTAATCAAGAGGCTCCCTTAAGTAGCCTTATTTAGATTAGTTCTACTACTATATAATATGTATCCTATGCCATTGTAATATTTATCAAAAACAGTAAAACATAATTCTTTACAGATTGGACCACCATCTTCCAGCAAGCAACTGTCTTAAAAAAAATATTAGATGAGTAGTAATTAGTGGTACTCATAATTAAGTAGATGCAGATGGGTTATTAATGGAGAAGAATAGAAGATGACAGAACCACACGAGGGGTAACAAGATTATCTGATCATTACTAATATTCTATTAACGAAACACGGTTAATAATCATCGTGTTCATCCACTTCGAAGCATTCACTTGCATTTCAGAAGCATCATGAAATTTATAGCTGAATTGTTAAAGAAGACGATCAAAGATGAGAAAACCACACCAGGTTAATCATGATTACCAACAAGCACCACTCCAAGAATTATATGCTTGGGCAACTATTAACCATTCGCCAAGTTGGTGGCTGAAAGTGTCCGTACAGTAAATGATTTGGCGACTGAAATTTAAATAAGGGAGACTGTTTTTAGTCGCCAAATTAGCGACTGCTGGCTTTGCCGTCTCCCATGTGACTGAATCATCCTCTCAGCGTATACTTGATGTATTTTACTGCTACAGCTGCATTTAATAATACTACAACAACAACAACAAGAAGCTGGTTTGATCAAAAGTTTAAGGCTGAGATTTGCCAAAGCTCCAAAACGGGCACGTTACGTGACAACTCCACCCGAAAAAAATCGTATGCTTGGAAGACCTGATTATTATAAAAGATCGAAACAGCCAGAATAAAAGTTAAGCAATCCAAATAACCCGTTTGAGAAGTCAGGTTGCTCTGATTTCAGTCTCGAAATTGTCCTTGTAAACATTGGTGCACGGATGCATACAGAAATATAGAAGTTGCAATATCATTTGATCAGCAAGTGCATTAGAGTATAATGCTATGTTCATCAGACGACAGGCGAGGGGTATGGTGTCATTCCCACTCGTGCACAGCGCCTATTTTGGATCATGAGGAACATGGGGGAGAAGTACAATTACGCGTATTTTAGAAGACAACTCGAGAATCAAATGACTTTGCTGGCAGTTTGCTGAGGAGGAGACAATGAAAAACATTGCCTGAAAAACCGTGTTTAAACAATATGAATCATGTTACCCTCACATAATGTGAGATTCCTTCTGTCTACCCTTAGCTTCCCATATAAATAAAGTTTAGCAAGGAATAGAAGTTATCAAACCAACTGAGTATTCAACTATTCATCTTCTCCTTTGCCTTTCAATAGAAAAAATAACACTTTAAAATGGCTTCTTCGACAACTTACCACGCTCGATCTATCAGTTTACCATCACGGCCTCACCCAGTTGCTGAGCAACTCGACGAGCAATTGAGCCGATTGAGATCATCTCAATCTACATCTACGTCATCATCATCTGTAAGCGACGGTCTAAAAGGCCTTACAGATTTATACTCTTCTGTCGATGAATTCCTTCAACTACCCTTTAACCAACAAAATCTATCCCAGACACACGATGCAAAATGGGTCGACCAAGTCTTGAATGGATCTCTAAGACTCCTAGACATATGCAGTGCATCTAGGGACGCACTGCAACTGTCTAGGGATCGTCTCCAAGATGTACAATCAGCTCTTCGGAGAAGGTGCAGCGATGGTTTAATCATCACAACCGAAGCTGTTTCCTACTTGAACACCAGGAGATCAGTCAAGAAGACACTAAAGAAATGCCTGAGAAATCTCAAATCGGGATCCGAGCAGAAGGACGAGGCCCATGCCGCTGTCAACATGCTTAAAGATGTTCAAG
Organism: Heliosperma pusillum; assembly: GCA_022085475.1. NCBI lineage: Eukaryota > Viridiplantae > Streptophyta > Magnoliopsida > Caryophyllales > Caryophyllaceae > Heliosperma > Heliosperma pusillum. The sequence continues at coordinate 362,722 of JAIUZE010075007.1, forward strand.
CCATCACATCTGATACCTTGAAGTCCTTGGTGTCTTACATTACTGGTTCGCAGAAAAGTGGATGGTCTGTTGTCGCAAAATTGATCAACAAGGATAACAACAAAGAACTAGCAACGAACAATGAATTTGACGATGTTGATGCAATCCTTAACTCACTGATCAGTCAGAAGAAAAGCGGGATAAGTTCGTCACAAATTGAGAACTTGACATATCAGATATCAATATTAGAGTCAGAAATCCAAGATTTTGATGAAGCATTAGAGTGCCTGTTCAGGCATCTTGTTAAAACTAGAGCGACTCTTCTCAACATCTTTAGTTATTAAATACAAATTATTCATACTGTATATGAGAATTAATACAAATCCAATTTTGACTATATTGATGTCTTCTTCTTAATTTATTTTGAATCGAATCCAATAACAAATTTGACTTCGACAAATGAACTAACCCCTGGCAAGGAAAACAAAATCTAGACATAACAGAGTAAAATTATAGTATGATAGTTGTATTGACAGTCATCACTGATAATTTACGCGTCTTACCATGATAATAATGGTGATGATGGCTATGAAGACGATAATGATCCGAATCAATCCACGTGAAAATAGCATCTGATCGACTTTAGAAACGTAAATGAGTTGTCATTATTCCAAATGTCTGTAGAGCCTCAGACAGTGTAGCAATAGAAGTCTAGTTACTGCATGGTCTCCTTCTCCTACTGTGACTCTACGACGAAACCAAGAGGGTTATGAAGTAATATAATAATGATAGCCCGTTAATGACACACGGTTAATCATAATAATTATGTTAATCCAGGTATAAGCATCAACCTGCATTTTAGGATCACGCTGTCCGTTGACACATAGCATTTTATATCAAGTAGAAGCTTCATTTTAGCGACAAAATAAATACCTGAATCCTAGTTACACACGATGCAAAATGTCCCGAATTTACCGGAAAGACCTTTTACGGAAATAGAAACAGAAACAGACTCGAACCTGCAAAAACCCATAGGGCCCGACCTGTACGTAGCCTCGCTAGCCTTAACCTTTCCCTACTTTACTTGCTCCGAATTTAGCCTGTCGAAATTGTGCTGGTAAACATTGCTGCAGGAATGAATATAGAAATAAACAGCCTGCAACACCATTTGATCAACAAGAGCTCCAGATATACAATGTGATGTTCATCAAATGACAGACAGGCTAGTAAGGTGTCATTCTCATTCGTGCATACCGCCTTTTACGGATCATGATGAGCATGCAACTATTTGTTTATTGAAGACAAATCAAGAATCGTATTTTACTTGCCTGGCAGTTTGCAGAGGAGGAGACAATCCAAAAACATTTCCTAAGGACGCGGTTGTAAACAATAATAATCATGTTACTCTTCAATTAATGTAAGATTCTTTCTGTTTACTCTTTGCTTCAGTATAAATAGGGTTAAACAACAAAGAGAAGTCATCAAACAAACATAACTTGTACATTCATCTTCTTCTTTGCCTTTTGTTTAAAAAAAAACAATTAAAAATGGCTTCTTCCACAATTTACCACGCTCGTTCAATCAGTTTACCATCAAGGCCTCATCCAGTTGCAGAGCAACTCGATGAGCAGTTGAGCAGATTGAGGTCATCTCAATCTACATCTACTTCTTCATCATCCGTAAGCCATGGACTAAACGATCTACAAGATTTGTATTCTTCTGTTGATGAGTTCCTTCAACTACCAGTTAATCAACAAACCCTATCCCAAACTACAAAATGGGTCGATCAGGTATTAGATGGATCCCTAAGGCTTCTAGACATTTGCAGTGCGTCAAGGGACGCACTACAATTGTCTAGGGAGCGCGTTCAAGATGTACAGTCAGCCCTTCGAAGAAGGTGCAGTGGCGAGTTAACCATTACGAGCGAAGCTATTGAATATTTAAACACCAGGAGATCAGTCAAGAAGGCCATCAAGAAGTCCCTGAAAAATCTAAAGCCAGCAACTGAACTAAAAGACGAGGCCAACGCCGCAGTCAGCTTGCTAAAAGATGCTCAAGCAATGACAGCTGATACTTTCCAGTCCTTAGTATGTTACATTGCTGGTTCACAGAAAAGCGGGTGGTCAGTTGTCACGAAATTGATCAACAAGAATACTAACAAGGAATCAACATCCAGCAACGTATTTGACCTTGTTGATGAAACTCTTAACTCGCTGATCTGTCACAAGAAAAGCGGGATTTCCTCATCACAAATGGAGGAATTAAGAAGACAGATCTCAAAATTAGAGACGGAAATCCAAGACATTGACGAAGCATTAGAGTATTTGTTTAGGAATCTTGTTAAAACTAGAGCAACTCTTCTTAACATCTGTAGTTACTAGATCCATGAGAATCATATTGTATATGATAATTGATATACACAAATTATACAAATCCAATTTTGCCTATATTGATGTCATCTTCTCCATTAATTTCGATTTAATCCAAGACAAATGCATTAAAACCTGGCAAGGGAAAAAAAATCTAGACATATATTTTTGATAATTAAGCATCTTAGCAAGATAATGATGGAGACGATGATGATCAGAATCAAAACACGTGAAATAACAGCATGGGATCGATTTTAAAAACGTAAGAGGGTTGTTATGATTCCATTTGTCTGTAGAAACTCAGACAAAATGTTTGAAACAGATACTTAGCTATTGCATGGTCGCCCTCTCCTACTGTGACTCTACGACGAAACCAGAAGCTTAGCAACATAATATAATAATGGAGTCTATTAATGACACACGGTTAATCATTATTACATTATTAATCCAGCCGGTACAAGCATCAACCTGAATTTTAGGATCATGCTGTCAATTTACGCTTTGTATATTATATGGAATCGTCAGGTAGAAGCTTCATATTTCCTTCATCGCATACAGACCTTAGTCTATGAAACGGCAGTCACAGTAGATCAGTCATGGACAAAATTAAACAATCTGAAGACCCAACTTGACCATATCTCAAATAACCCGACTCGCAGGCTCAAAACTGCAAAACAGATGATGGAAGCCTAGATAAACACAAAGCCAAAAATTTCCTGGCTTTGCCGGGAAAGGCTAGTTTGTAACCAACCATGAACTGACCGATGTGACCTGTACATAATACTCTATAATTGTTAATATTCGGTTACGTCTCTATATTATCATAACCGAATATTAAGACACTAAATACAGACTAGAACCTAAGATTGCCCAAAGGGTTTGAAATTCTAGCAACGGCCCTGCCTGTAGCATCCCCGAATGTATTCAGCCTGTCGAAATTGAGCCAGTGAACATTGCTGCAAGAATAAATATGATATGTATATCAAACGACAGGCCGGTACGGGTGTCTTTAACACTCGTCCGTACCACATTTTTTGGATCATGATGAACGTGCAATTACATGTTTATAGAAGACAAAACAAGTAGGAGTATGATATTATATACTTGGCTGTCAGTTTTAACAGTAGGAGACAATCCAAAAACATCTCCTAACGAAGCGCTTATAAAAAAATAGTAATCATGTTACTCTTCAATTAATGTGATATTCCTTCTGTCTACTCTTTGCTTTCGTATAAATAGGGTTAAACAAGAAACAGAAGTCATCAAACAAACATAACTTGTATATTCATCTTCTTCTTTGCCTTTTGCTTCAACAAAACAAACAATTAAAAATGGCTTCTTCCACAATTTACCATGCTCGTTCAATCAGTTTACCATCAAGGCCTCACCCAGTTGCTGAGCAACTCGATGAGCAGTTGTCCAGATTGAGATCGTCTCAATCTACATCTACCTCGTCGTCTATAAGCCACAGTCTAAACGGCCTTACAGATTTATACTCTGCTGTTGATGAATTCCTTCAACTACCCCTTAATCAACAAACCCTATCACAGAACCAGAATGCAATTGACCAGGTCTTAGATGGATCTCTAAGGCTCCTAGACATTTGTAGTGCATCTAGAGACGCACTTCAACTATCTAGGGAATGCCTTCAAGACGTTCAATCAGCACTCCGTAGAAGGTGCAGCGGCGAGCTAAGCATCACAAGCGAAGCTACTAAATATTTGAACAACAGAAGATCAGTCAAGAAAGCTATCAAGAAGTGCCTGAAAAATATTAAACCAACAACAGTAGTAAACGACGAGGCCCAAGCCACCGTCAGCTTGTTAAAAGATGTTCAGGCAATGACAGCCGATACTATGAAGTCTTTGGTGTCTTGCATTGCTGGTTCACGGAAAAGTGGATGGTCAGTTGTCGCAAAGTTGATCAACAAGAATAACAACGAAGTAGCAACCAGCAGTGTATTCGATGATGTTGATGCCGCCCTTAACTCAGTGATCTGTCAGAAGAAAAGCGGCATTAACTCATCGCAAATTAAGGATTTGACAAGTCAGATTTTGAAATTTGAGACGGAAATCCAAGATCTTGATGAAGCATTAGAGTCCTTATTCAGACATCTTGTTAAAACTAGAGCCACTCTTCTCAACATTGTTAGTTACTAGATTCAGAGATTCATACTGTATATGATAGTTTTTGTACAAAAGTTACCAATACAAAATACAATTTTGCCTATCTTGATGTCTTATTCTCCGACTCTTCGTGCATTTCAGATCAAAATTAACTGAAAATATGACTTAATAAATTTTTGAACATTTGGCAAGGAAGAACATCTAGATATAACAGGAGTAAAGTAGTAAACTTTCTCAACAAAAAGATCAGAGTGTACTTCCCTAATGACAGAAGGTAAAAAAAATGTAACTTATTCATCCATGAGATAATCGGTCAACTGATCAACACAATGACGACACGTCTTAGCATGATAAGGATCAGAATCAATCCACGTGAAGATGCCATTGTTCTGACTTCGAAAACTTAAACTAGTTGTCAGGATTCCGTTTGTCTGTTGAAACTAAGACAGTTTGCTAGAAATGGAAGTTGAGTAAGTGGATGGTCTCCTACAGTAAGGCACCCACCTAGAGTCTTGGCTCTGGATCATGATGGCAACCTGGCATTCGACAAAATCACACGGTGGTTAGCTAGATAATCTGACCATTGCTTATATTCTATTAATGCCACACGGCTAATCATAACTCCCTTGCAGCATTAACATGCATTTTCTTTAACCATGCTGTCAGTAGTCAATCTACTCAAGGTGATGTTGTGAATCGTACGTTTCCATATCAGAATGCTCCAAAGCGAATTTTTTCGCATCTTTGCAATGCCTTCAAATCATTCCGGGATGATAACAAACTTAAGGTAATATACGTGAAGATATATATTGCTTCTGGTTGGAATAACAGCAGACTCACAGTGTAATTTATACTATAATCTGTCCAGAATTCTCATAAGAATATCATAGGGAATTGTTTACAGGAGGAAAACAGTGTGTTACTCTTATTAGCTATGTCTAATTAATGTGTTATGACTTGGACATGTAATTTTAAAGCCAGAATATGCGGATTTTTCGTCAGGTAAAAAGGTTTAGTTCGAGTCTGAGTAACTAGGTTATTAAACATTGCGCTATTAGCCCCACTCGGAAATTAATGGAACCAAATCAAATAAACCAAAGATTTATAAAAACCAGATTGACCCGACCAGAGAATAGTTGGGTCTACTTCTTTTAACCAGATGTTGACTGGATACAAAATAACCCGACCAACCTCGTCCAAGAAAGGACGTAATATGATCGAATTGAGTAATTTGAAACTGCACTGCAGTTTATCTTACTAATCAATAATAAAACAGTTGCAATTATGACACTGAAATAACTCGCGTACTAACTAGCCAACCTCACATGACCCAACCCGAATCACCCAATAACAACACATTAATATGACACAAAAAAACAGAAATCATCAAACCTAACTCGAACGGCATCAAATACTAAAAATGGCCCAACTTGATCCAAATTACCCGTTTGCTATGTCTATGTTCTCCGAATTCAGTTTGTTGAAATTGTGCTGGTGAACATATGATCCAACTAACGACAGGTCGGTAGGGTGCGATTCCCACTCGTGCATAACGCTTATTTTGGATCATGGAGGACATAAAGGGAGACATACAGCATAATGTAACAGTTATTTGTATAGTTATGATAAATATTCAGCAATCTTACTTCGCTGGCAGTTCCATAGTTAAGAGACAATGCAAAGACATCGCCTAAACAACTACTTGTTTACTACAGAAACCATGTTACTTCTCAATTACTGTCAGATTCCTTCTGTCTAACCTTGCTTTTATATATATATCGTTTGCGAGGACGAGAAGTCATCAAACCAACTACAATTGTAAATTCATCTTCTTCTCCGCCTTTGCTTGAACCAAAAAGAAAAACATTCATAAATGGCTTCTTCCGCAATCTACCATGCTCGTTCAATCAGTTTACCATCACGGCCTCACCCAGTTGCAGAGCAACTCGATGAGCAGTTGAGCCGATTGAGGTCATCTCAATCTACATCTACTTCTTCGTCAACCGTAAGCCAAGGTCTAAACGGCCTTACAGATTTATACTCTTCTCTCGATGAATTCCTTCAACTACCCCTTAACCAACAAAATCTATCCCAGACACACGATGCAAAATGGATCGACCAAGTCTTGGATGGATCTCTAAGGCTCCTAGACATTTGCAGCGCATCTAGGGACGCACTGCAGCAGTCTAGGGAACGTCTCCAAGACGTACAGTCAGCGCTCCGTAGAAGGTGCAGTGGTGAACTAAGCATCACAAATGAAGCAACCGAATACTTGAACACCAGGAGATCAGTGAAGAAGGGTATCAAGAAGTGCTTGAAAAATCTTAAACCAGCAACAGAATTAAAAGACGAGTCCCATGCCACAGTTAGCTTGCTAAAGGATGTTCAGGCAATGACAGCCGATTCTTTGACGTCCTTAGTGTCTTACATTGGTGGTTCACAGAAAGGCGGATGGTCAGTTGTCGCAAAATTAATCAACACGAACAACAGCAGAGTAGCAACCAGCAGTGAATTTGATGACATTGATGCAACTCTCAACTCAATGATCTGTCAGAAGAAAAGCGGCATTAACTCGTCGCAAATAGAGAATTTGACAAGTCAGATTTTGAAATTAGAGACAGAAATCCAAGATCTTGATGAAGCATTAGAATCCTTATTTAGACATCTTGTTAAAAGTAGAGCCACTCTTCTCAACATTGTTAGTTACTAGATCCAGAGATTCATACTGTATATGATAGTTCTTGTACACAAATTATCAATACAAAATACAATTTTGCCTATACTGAGGTCTTATTCTCCGTGCATTTCAGAACAATATTTAACTGCAAATATGCCTCAAAAAAATGTTATTTACGTTTGGCAGGGAAGAAAATCTAGACACGACAGGACTCGCATGAGTAAACTTTCTCAGCAATGAGATCGAATGTACTTTTCATCCCTAATGACTAAATTTTCTTTACCTCAATTCATCCATCAGATTATCGGTCGATGAGGGACACGGTGACTAAGCGGATTGGAATGATAAAGATCAGAATCAATCCATGTGAAGATGCCATTCTTTTGACTTCGAAAACTTAAACCAGTTGTCTGGATTCCATTTGTCTATAGAAACTGAGACAATTTGTTTCAAATAGAAGTTTAAGTAATTGGATGGTCTCCTACTGTAAGGCACCCACCTAGAGTCTTGGCTCTTGGATCATGATGGCAACCTGGCATTCGACGAAATCACACGAGGGTTAGCTAGATAATCTGACCAATGCTTATATTCTATTAATTCCACACGGTTAATCATAATTACATTGCAGCAATAAACTGCAGTTTTTTAAATTATGCTGTCAGTCTAGCCAATACATAAAATATAGCTTGAGTTGTACTCTACTTACTAATATAAGAAATAGTTACCAGATTTTAGCAGGCTGAGGCTCTGTGAAGCTGCTTCAATGGTTTCGGGACAATCAACCGCACTTGAGTTGATATTAGTGAGTTGTATCAAAGTTTCCATTTCAGAATGTTCCAAGACCCTCGATGATTTTTGCATATTTTCGAAGTTTTTGAATCATTCGGGACAATAACGTACTTAAGGAACACAGCCAGACACTCCTCAGTCCTCACACTAATCTATAATATGCAGAAAGTGCATAATGGCATCTGGTTGAAACAGCAGCAGGCTCTCATTGTCACTTCTCTATAATCAAACTCCTGCTGTAAGGAAACCAGCATAATCTGTCTAAAACTCTCCTAAAAAAATCACAGGGATGTGTTTATATGCATAGCAGGAGGAAAACAACATTGTGGTGCTCTTAGCTATATGTTACTCGGCATTCGCATAAGCGTGTAAACAATCAATACTGGGACATGGCCACATGGGTATCGTGGTATGACACTTGGACACCTTATTAGTAGCCAAAATATGCGGTATTTCAGTAGAAAAAAAAAAGGTCAGGCTTGACTCTTGAGACTTGAAAATGCAACATATCAGATACTTCTAAAGGAGTCTAGTAACATAGGCAGGACAATTAGCCCCACCCAATAGTAGAACCGAATCAACATTAGACCCCACTGGACCATAGTTAGGTCTAACTTTATTTATCCCGATATTGACCAAATACAAAACAACCCGGTTAACCTCATTCGAGAAAAATAATTTGATCTAAATGACTATATTGAAACTACATATATACCAATAATTATGTAACTAAGAAATGACAGTAAAAACCTCTAACATTCACGATATGTAATGAGCAGGCTCATACCTAAATGACACAATCACTAACCATCCGACTTGAAATGACCTAACTCAACCTCGCCCAATGATAACACAATTCAAAAACAGAAATGAGCAACCTGACTCCAAGAGCATGAAATACTACAATTAGCCCGACCTGGCCCAATTGCTAGGTCTAGGTTCTCTGATTTCAAATTGTCAAAATTGTGCTGGTGAACATTGGTGCAAGATTGGATATAGAAATGTACAGCCTGCAACACCTTATGATCAACAAACGACAGGCCGGTAGGGTGTAATTTCCACTCGTGCATAACGCTTATTTTAGATCATAAAGGACATAAAGGGAGACATACAGCATAATGTAAACGGTTACTTGTATAGTTTAGTCTTCATAAATTACTCAGCAATCTTCTTGCTTCCCTGGCAGTTCCATAGTTAAGAGACATTGCAAAAACATCGCCTTAAGAAGTGCTAGTTGACTATAGAAACCATGTTACTTTCCAATTACTTTGAGATTCCTTTTGTCTGAACTTGCTTGTATATAAATATGGTTTTGCAAGGAAGAGAAGTCATCAAACCAACTACAATTGAAAGTTCATCTTCTTCTCCGTCTTTGCTTGAACAAAAAAAACAATCATAAATGGCTTCTTCCGCAATCTACCATGCTCGTTCAATCAGTTTACCATCAAGGCCTCACCCAGTTGCAGAGCAACTTGATGAACAATTGAGTCGATTGAGGTCATCTCAATCTACATCTACTTCATCATCATCTGTAAGCCTTGGTCTAAATGGGCTAACAGATCTGTATTCTTCTGTCGATGAATTCCTTCAACTACCCCTCAACCAGCAAACCCTATACCAGACACACGATGCAAAATGGGTTGACCAAGTCTTAGACGGATCTGTAAGGCTCCTAGACATTTGCAGCGCATCTAGGGACGCACTGCAACAGTCTAGAGAACATGTTCAAGACGTACAGTCTGCCCTCCGCAGAAGGTGCAGTGGTGAGCTAAGCATCACAAATGAAGCTATCGAATACTTGAACACAAGGAGATCAGTCAAGAAGGCTATCAAAAAATGCCTGAAAAATCTCAAACCCGCAAATGAACAAAAAGACGGATCCCATGCCACTGTCAACATACTAAAAGAAGCCCAAGAACTGACAGCTGATACTTTGAAGTCATGTTTGTCGTACATTGGTGGTTCACAGAAAAGCGGATGGTCTGTGGTCACGAAATTGATCAACAAAAACACCAAGCAGGAAACAACCACCTCCAACGAATTTGATGATGTTGATGCAATTCTAAACTCGCTAATCTGTCAGAAGAAAAGCGGGATTAGTTCGTCACAAATAGATAATTTAACAAGTCAGACTTTGAAACTAGAGTCGGAAATCCAAGATGTTGATGAAGCATTAGAGTGCTTGTTCAGGCATGTTGTTAAAACTAGGGCAACTCTTCTGAATATCTTTAGTAATTAGATCCTGAATGCTACTTCTGTATAGAAGATTCATACTGTAAATGATCCGATCGACACAAATTATGAATATAACTACAATTTTGCCTATATTGATGTCTTCTTCTCAACACATTTTGAATCAAATTTCATACAATTACGACTTCCAAAACTGCGATAATTTGTGCCAAGATAACAGAACAACAGTGTATTTTCTCCGTAAGCCAATGAACCCACAGCGTAATTAAATCCGATCCAAATCCAATTTATTGAAACTCACACCGGGTCCATTATTTAAAAAAACCGGAACCCAACATTTAAAAGGCCGAAAAAATCAAGAATTCACAACTTTTAGCCTCTGTACAACTTTTGAAGTCCATGAATACACTGATAATAAAATTTACGAGAACAAGGGAGGAGTTCTCGTAAATTAATTCGTGTTTATACGAATTTATGACTTAAATTGCTAAATTTTCCTAATTTCCTATCAAATATCGAATTACTACTAATATCAATTCACATACGTGGCTTAGGATGACGAGGAACGAGGACGCGGACGACGACGATGACGATTATTAGAAATTGAAAATGAATCCGTGTGGAGATGACATAGAATTGACTTGGAAAACGTAAACTAGTTGTCAGGATTCCAATTGTTCATAGAAATTAAGACAAGGATGACATATTACACGAGGGTTAGACTGATAATATAACCATCTAATCGTAGCTAATATTCAATTAATGTCACACGGTTGAACATAATTACGCAGAAACATCAAATTGCATTTTTAAAAACAAACTGTCAGTATGTAAAAAAAATAAACAAGGAAGAAGACAATATAAACATAAATCCCAGGATATATAATGTTTGTTTATGACTTTATGTTATTACCTTTTGGTGGTACGTGAAGAGGCAGCGGACCTCAAGGGTCCGGGAGTTTAAGTGTTTTGCGTGGACCGACGAAAAGAGACGTTGCCTATGGGATGCGAATGGGGCGGGTATATGTAAATATGGTACAACATTTACCGTTAGACCCTCATAGAAGATATTTTATTAAGCCGAACATTAAAAACTATTTTGAAGAATTTATACCTACGGCGGTTTTAGAAATTCATAAATTTATACTCGGTATAATCTTGGATAAGATAAATGATGGGTAAATGGGGTAAGTAAGGTTTTAGGCGAGGTATAGGAAATTTCCTAATTTACTCTATTTACATTAATAATTTATTTACAATTTGCACCGCTGGAATTTTCGGCTATCTTTCAAGTCGAATAATCTTGGTTTAGTCATTGCATCCACCTACAATCTTAGATCATACCTTGGGCTCATTGTGACAAATTTTTCGCCCTCAAAAATTATTTGTGTTATCGAAAATACAGTTGTTAATTTGTTACCATTCAAAATTTGTCATCGAGTAAATTATAACACATAATAAAAATAGAGATATACGAAACCAAACTAAAAGTGACTTCCTAGTTCATAATCTACAGCCTCCAAGAGACCAAGACAGGTATACATAGTTAACATGGGAGCCCAAATTCATAAGTTTATTTAATCGTTTATATAATATATAGTCAAATAAGAATGCAACAAAGTGGACGTGCCGGAGTGGTTATCGGGCATGACTAGAAATCATGTGGGCTTTGCCCGCGCAGGTTCGAATCCTGCCGTCCACGCTTTTTTGCTGATTACAGAACAAAACATGATCTAATACATGATCTAATATTCTAATAACAAATGCGTGTGAATTTAAAATATGTGACGAACTTATCCTTAAAGACGGTTCCGATATGTAAAAGGCAACCCATCTATTAACATTAAATGATTTTAATAATGATTCGTCTAACCCTATAATTTGTATTAAAAAATATTGTACTTCAATTCATTGCAATTTGTCACATCCAACTTTTGTGTGTAAGACCTTACAAATAAACAAATTTTATATATAAAACTTTTTTTGAAAAACCAGCTCAACATTTAATAGATCATAAACTTATTATAATAGATCTGTGATATCCTACTTTTATGTATAAATCTTTAATAACGTACAACAAAATGATTGAAAAGTGCAAATTAAATAAAGCAAATATATTAGCCTTTTTCCACTCGTGGATATTTTGATGGATAATTTTTGTGATAAAAAAATTATTGAAAAATAAATGGTAATGCTATTAAATATATATTGTAAAAGAACATATTACTGTTGATTTATATATAGAGATTTCTTATGGTGCAGACATTTCATCCCCTTATACTAAAAGTTTAAAAGAGCTTACTAAAAGTTTCCCGCCTAAATGATTTATACAATAAATAACTCTATTCTTTATAAAATGGTATGATATTTATTCAATTTTTATAGACATATTTATTGGATATTCTGATCTTGTTACATAAATTAAATTATACGTATTATGCGATTGAAATATTTTACTGTTATTATTTTTTTATCCAAATATGATGACCACGAACACCTTTTTAGCAAACGTTTTCTAAATAATTCTACTATTGATATGAACTTATGTACTACGAGATAATAGTACTCATAGATATTTTGACATCAATAACAAAAAAAAAAACTTTCAAATTATATATATTTTTCTTACATTCAAAGTTAATATCTATCTCTGCTCTATATATAATACCTAAATATTTAAATTTTGGTTGTTTTTTAAAAAAAATTATTTAGTGTATACTAACTATGTATTACCATTGTCAATATTTCATATTTATATTATGCTTTTAGTAGATATAATGGTAAAACAACAATTTTTTTTCAAATAAAGTTATAAATATTTCAGTAAAACTGACAATCTTATTAGAAGTAAAAATGATGAACCTTCTCTTTTTTACCTGTTAATACAAAACATTAATAATAGTAAATTATATAAATAAATTTCATAGTCTTAAGCTATCCGTCTTAAGTTTAAGACGGACAAATACATACCAAATTACATAGTCCTAAGTCCTAACAACATAATCAACGGATGAAATCAGACAAATAATCTACGCCTGTATATAATAATCAGACAAATTGGTAATTTACTGATAAATTGCATCAAACAACAATTGGTAGTTTGCGGATGAAATTTTTTACTGTTTATAAATTGTACATACAAATGAATTGCGGATGAAATTTTCTACGTACAGATGAATTGCATCAAATAAAAATAATTCTACGTAAAAATTGTTTTTTAAAAACACGAAATACTACTACCAGGATGAAGATGTAGAGAGAAAAGAGGACAAACCTTGGAGAGAGAGAATCTCAAACGTTAGACGGAAGCAGGTGTGGCCGGCGGTGGCAGGCTGACGGTAAAGTTCAGGCGACAGACAATGGGGTAGGTTTACTAGTACGTTAGTTTCAAAGAATTATGAAAATAGAATGGGTAATGGAAGGGTTAAAAAATTCTAAACCCTGGGGGATCGGGGTATCAGTAAAGATGGGTTTGTGTCCTTGCTAATAGGAAAAATAGAGAAAGGGAATTATTGATTTGCTCAACCAAACATAACCAAATGGAATTATAAATTCTCTTTCCCTTTCCCTTTCCTAAAAACCCCCCAACAAACAGCCCTTAAGAGCTTACTAAAAGTTTCCCGCCTAAATGATTTATTCTATAAATAGACTTCTTTATATCATATTTACAACTTGGTCTACTATTCCAAACAATAAATAACTCTATTCTTTATAAAATGGTATGATATTTTTTCAATTTTTATAGACATATTTATAAGATATTCTGATCTTGTTACATAAATTAAATTATACGTATTATGCGATTGAAATATTTTACTGTTATTATTTTTTTATCCAAATATGATGACCACGAACACCTTTTTAGCAAACGTTTTCTAAATAATTCTACTATTGATATGAACTTATGTACTGCGAGATAATAGTACTCATCGATATTTTGACATCAATAACAAAAAAAAAACTTTCAAATTATATATACTTTTCTTACATTCAAAGTTAATATCTATCTCTGCTCTATAGTACCTAAATATTTAAATTTTTGTTATTTTTTTAAAAAAATTATTTAGTGTATACTAACTTTGTATTACCATTGTCAATATTTCATATTTATATTATGTTTTTATTGGATATAATGGTAAAACATTATTTTTTTTTCAAATAAAGTTATAAATATTTCAGTAAAACTGACAATCTTATTAGAAGTAAAAATGATGAACCTTCTCTTTTCTACCTGTTAATACAAAACATTAATAATAGTAAATTATATAAATAAATTTCAATTGGAGTTATGTCTGTGATATTTTTCAATTTAAAAAACCGCGCATTCGCGCAGGATCTATACTAGTTATAGAAGTAATCTAATGATGATATAACCATCTATGGGCCTAATTTGTACAAAATGTATCAATAAAATGATTATAACTAATAAAAGCCCAAACCCAAGTTGTGAAATTTGAACGGGAAAATATCTTTAGTGACTTATTCTTTTAGTTATAGAGGGATGCGGAGTAAAATGTTAAATGATAAAAAAAGCTTAATTTATGTTCCTAATATCGTTCTTATTTTTCTTTTCGCCAAATCTTTTACTCGTTACTATGTAGAGAGATTTTCGAGACATTTTATAAACTACTTTGTTTATTATCTTCGTCTCGATAAATTAATTACGTTTCTTTTATTTACTAGTTATATATAAACCCGTGCAAAATATGCACGGGTTGTAATTATAGGCGTTATTATTGAAATAAGAAGTATATGCATGAAAATTTTCAAACGCTACGCTAATAAATAAGACATAGATTATTCTCCCTAAACGAACGTGGAATATAATCTCATGTCGATTAAGAGCATATTTGGCCTAATTTTTTAAACTTAAATATTTGTTTCGCAAGTTTAATTTTTTAAAAGTGTTGAGTTTTTAGGAAATTATATTTAACTTTTGACTAATAACGAAATATAATATGGAGTATGTGTTTGGTCAACTTGTGTTTTTTTATAAAAAAAACTCAATAAGAAGTTTGGTCAAACATATACTAAATTTTTTATAAGTGCGCTTTTAAATAATGAAATTAACATAATTGATTTAATGAATGTAAGATCAGGGTAAATGGTTTAACAAACACAACTAAGAATAGATTGACTCATGTATGTATTCCCTATGTTTGAGCTTATAATCCGCTCCTCATCTTACTCAAATTCTAGTTTCAGAATATCACAAACCTATAAATTCATTTTTTGCCGTGTCTCATGTAATCTCACTCACTCGCTCTCCCATTTTTTTGCCCTGCCTAAAAAATAACTTGACGTTGCCTCCACATATTTCTCGCAAAAGCACATAAATAATGACCATATAGTCACATATTAATTAATTAACCCTTATTATACATCAATTTTTCATAGTGTTCATTTATAAATTAGATTTATTCATAGTTGGAAATTAAATATTTTAAAAAATAAATTTGTATGAAAGTATAAGAAATAAGGAGAGAGATTACTCGTAATTAATTAGAATGATGAAAGTGGGGAGGAGAGAGATTAATAAATTATAGTAGAAAAAATGCGGGACCCATTGTTTTTTTATTCCCTCAAAACTCATTAGCCAATAAGAGGCCTTCAAATGATTCCTCTTTAGTATATAGTAGATGTAATTATGTACTTGATACTCCGATGAGAAACTAGTCTTGTTGTATCCCCTAAAAAAGAAGAGAAACCTATCCTTAAAAAAGATGAGTTATCTGGAGTTAGATCTTTTAGAGTAGCTGACTATCGTATTGTCGTCCTTTCTTTTAGAATGTACTCGATCCGTATAAGTTAACAATCTTTCTTGGTTGTCCAAAAAAACATTTTTTCTTAAGATATGCCATTTTCATTTTTAATCTTTGAGCTGAAAGTTGTTCATGTATGAAGAGTCTATGGATCCCTATGAAATACTCAAGAGGGGGGTGAATTGAGTATCTACCACTTTTTCGACTTTGATCGAATGATATTTATATTTTTGAATTTATTGATTAAATTCAAATAATACAAATATCACACAATACTAAAAACAATAAAAGCGATAAGTAAATATGCACAGCGGAATTTTGAAGTGGTTCAGCTTCACACCCCGAAGCGGCGAAGCCTACGTCCACTATTCTCGATTAATTATTTTAATACCTCTCCCCGGATTACAAAATAATCAACCCCTTTTACAACTAACTATAGTTGTAACTTGTAATAATGAGTATCGTTAAACACTCGACTTCCTCTCGTTATAAAGAAAGTAATAAGAGTATCTCAAAAATTGTTCACACAATTGAACGAATAAGAGATAAATCTGACCACTATTCTCCGAACGATACTTAAACAATTGTTGACTTGAGTAACACGACTTTCCAACAAGAAAATAATTTTGCAAATAAAAGCTCTTTTAAAACGTTGACAAAATTATGCTAACAAATTATATGTTTGAGAAAGTTGTTTTTTTACGTTAAACAACGTTTCTATTTTCAATAAACCGGGTTACGAAACATCGTTGACGTTTTATAAAACATCGTCGGCGTTTTTTGTAAAAAAGACGGTCACTACCCTTCACCCTTCATTCACTCTTCCTTTCTCTCTTTCTCCTAAATACACTCCTCTCCCCACCACCGCCGCGACGCCCACCACCTCACCTCCGCCAACACTGCCACCGCCGACCTCAGACGACCCACCACCACCGCTGCAACAAGTATCCCCCTTCCCCCCTGTTCTGACCGCCCTCCCCCTCCCCCTCCCCCCTATGCTATATTGGTTGTGTGTTGTGTCGATATTGTTGTTGTTACTTGTTAGTGGGGGTGTTTAAGTGACGTTCCAACTCAACATCGACTTTGTAGACTAACGTTCAGTTGGAACGTTGAGGTGTATGTGTGTCGTTCCAACTGAACGTTGGATATGGAGACCAACGTTCAGTTGGAACGTTGATGGGTGTTGTTGACGTTCCAACTGAACGTTGGGTATGGGTACCAACGTTCAGTTGGGACGTTGATAGGTGTTGTTGGCGTTCCAACTGAACGTTGGGTATAGGTACCAACGTTCAGTTGGGACGTTGACGGTGGGGGTCGACTTTTTTTTTTTTCGTCGTTTAAAAACGTTTAAATCTTGTAAAAAAATTATTTATTTTTTGTTAATTTTCAATGTTTTGTAATGTATTATTCTCGTAAATTTTTAAATTCTTTTTACCGTTATGTACCAACGTTATGTTTCGATTCTTTTTAACATTTTATTCTCATTAATTTATAATTTTCACTTATATTACTAAGACAAATTATATTACTAAGGCAAATTATCCTTGAACATGGACCGATTCCTTTTACAGCAGAAAACGGGTCTTTTGTAACCAGTTTAACGACAAAATGTAACCATATGACAAACAACCAATTATAACTTAGGAAATCGTAGTGGTTACATTTTTCGTTAAACTGGTCACATTTGTCCCGTCTTCAGCTGAAGACGAAAATGACCGTCTTTGACAAGACTTATTGTATTACTAATGCAATTTTTTAGTAATTTAGATCCTCATCATTTTTTATTATTTCCATTTTCTTTCAAAGAGTCGGATTATAATTTGTAAACGAGTCAACGGTGCAAGTGTTGATGAGCTTAATGGGAAATAATGAGACGAAAATGAATAAGAAACGAAAAAGATGATAGCTTGATTTTGAGACTGTTAGTTGTGTCTTTGTATGACCATTTTAATTTTTAGACTTTATTTCTAAGGTGTTCAACTTTTTGTATATTATATGATACTCCCCCGTCTCAATGATAAGTTACATGTTTTCTATAAATTTAAGTAGCAAACACGTGCAAATTTTGCACGGGTTTAAAACTAGTTGTATATGTATAATGTAGTTTGTAGCAAAGTACAACTCTTACCATTATAATAAAGACTAAAGCCAATTGTTATTCTACCACTGTTTTTTTCACACGTGATATTGAACAAAATCCAAGTGCAATTCTTACTTGGTCTTATTCTATCTTCACACGAGGATTTTGCAAAGGTAGAATACACGGGTTTACAAATTGGAATCAAACACACTTTTTACTTATAAAAACAAGTATACGTAATAAGATACTAATATCCAAATTAATCTCAAATAGTTACAACTCATAAGTTGTTACATATTAGGATTACCTTATAAGATATAGTTAACTTATCTCGTTGACAGTTTTGACTCAAAATAGAAAAACGTTTTATTATTTGAAAACGAATTATATACTATTTTATAAAATCCAAACTATCATTTGTAAAAATACAAAATAAATTTTCTCCCGAAAATGTCGTGTTACGTAGTCATCCCAAGTTATAGTACAATCGACTATAACCTAGACTATGAGCGTATCAAGTTATAGTTACAACTATAACTTAAGACGGACTCAAAACAATTATTAAATATCGTAAAGGAGAGACGAGCTTAACTACTAAATAATCTTCCTTGAAAATTCTTTAGTTGTAAGTTCCTTTCATTATCTTGATCACGAACTCAAACCGCATTGTCAAATCGTCACTTTTGCAATTTGTAACCTCGTTAATCTATAAAGACTTAACAAACAATTACGTGCAAACTTATATAATAATTATAACACTCTTGTCATCGTCAAAACATAAAACGTATTTAGGACACGGTACACGGTCCAACAATGTATGTAAGGGATGTGGACCATGTGGTCATGATAGAGGGAGTATTATGTTAACTTTGGACAAAATGTGTTATTGAAATCTGTAATATCAAAGTTAGTTTATTAGGGAGTAACTATTACTTGTAGCAAGTTTTATGCAAAGCCATAAACGGACAGTTCTATCCATATTTGCTATAATAACTTATGGAAGCTAGTATTATAGCACTTGTATAATAATTTTTAAAGGGCCTTTTTGGTCAATTATTATGTTATTTAATTAAAAAAATTGTAAAATCATCTTATACAACAATTTATAATTAATATACTCCGTAGTACGCAAAAAAACGTAGGTTCATGAGTCATAAACCAATATGTATGTGTTTGTTTTAACAGCTTGTTATTTATAAATACATCTTAAATATCCCGTCTAAATTATAACGGTCAACTTCTTGATAAATTAATTTTGGCTTGCATACTCATTATTTTCGCTCCATAATTCTTATTATTCTTATTATTTACATACGGGTTTACATAAAACCAACTATATATAATCCCAACACTTAACATACTAACCACACTATTCTAGTACAATCAGTAATCTAATTAATTATCTGAACTATTTATTATAATAATAACATCATGTAAACAAGAATTGAGACATTAATGTTGGGCTAGAGAAGTTAAGGAGATTCTCAATCCATGGGCTAAGTGATAGTGATAAAATCGGGTCTTGGGCCCAATCTACCCCCATTTTGGGCACTTGAAGTTCTCCTAAACTCTCCTTTCCAAATGGCAATTTAATACTATTATTATTATTATTATTATTATTATTATTATTATTATTATTATTATTAAATGGGCCCACTTTGCAATTTGGGGTAGACATAAAAGTCTCCTCAAATTTAAGGTCAATGGCTTCCAACTTCAAAGTCTCAAATTGATGATTGTTAGGCATAGAAATTGGTGTCAAAAAGTTGTCCAAAATGCCAACATTGTTATTGTTGTTGTTGTTGTTGCTAACAAAGCCAGCACTAATTTGAGAAGTGGTTCCATTTGAAAATGATGATGTAAAAGGAGATGTGGGACAAGATGATGCAACTATTGTTGTTGATGTGTTCTCCATTGTTTCTTCCTTGGATGCTCTTTCTTCTAATTCTTTCATTGATGTTGCCTTCCTATATACCTTGCATAATACTATGTCCTGCATCATAGGAGAAGACATTAGTGAATATAACGGATAATCTCTCCCTCACTGAATGATTGTCTGGTTTGACTTTACATTATAACGATGAGTATTAAAGTAGTCTTTTATGCAGAACTAGGGGAGGAAAATAAAGCTAGAAATATAATACTATAGAAGTTGTTCCTTCAAGACAAAGGGACTGAGGAAGTAACATACATGTACTAATTGATATTTAATTCTCATATGATCGGTGGTGGAGCTAGGGGCCTAGTAGGGGCGCTTTGCTCCCCGGCGGATGATATTTTTGTAATTTTTAGTTAAACTTTCCGAAAGAATTTCGGGTGTACCTTGTGTTATGAGGTGTTAGTCCCTCCTAAAAAATTTTCGCCACTGCATATAGTATCTTCAATATTTCGTTTTCATATTTGGTACTCTATTTCTAACACGCTTTTTTTTGTAGTTATTTTCTGATTATTATTAATGTTTAAAGCCGGCATGGGTTTGTCACTTCCTTAGCAAGTCCAAACAAAAATGTCTTACAACAAATCAACATCTAATATTTGCTTGGTTCATCACATAAACAACCTATTGGAATTCATTTGTTTACTTACGTCTCAACCAATAATTTACATTTACTTTATTTTTATCTAACAAAATAAAGTAAACGTAAAGAATAAACTGGGACTTAGGGAGTATGTTGTAAGGACAGCCTATCCCCTACGGACAAAGCATATACTCCGTACAATTTAGTCTATTAGAGTTATTTAACTTCACAAATTCTCTTTAAGTTACGGTTTGAAAAGTAGTACTCCGTATAATTCATATTGTTTATAGCAACGTAAACTAGATTATGAATTGGAAGAGTAAAATTGCTTTATATGTATACCTGGTGGAAATCACAATTATCAGGGAGACGGTACTCATTCATAACCCAGTCAGTTCTGAACCCCCTTGGTGCTCTACCTTTGTAAAACACTAGAGTTTTCCTCAACCCAATAACCCGTTTAGGCTCCGATAAACTTATGATCTTACGATCCGATCCTGTTGCCTTCCAAAAACCGTGCTTCGTTGTCCGGTTAGGCCTTCCACCGTTGCTAGGCTTCCTTTCTCTTGGAACAAAGAAGTACCATTCTCTTTCTCCAATCTTTGCCATTCCTGTACATTAGTCCATACCAATATAATTAATCGATTATTACTAATAAAAATAATATATTCTCTAATAAAAAGTGTACGTAAAAACTAGCCAAGGTCATTCAACACAAATATTATCGTGTATAAAACACAACGGAGTATATACGTTAGGATAACCTGAGCTGTATTTAGTGAAAAACATATTGCCTAGTGTAATATATAAACAATTTTAAACTTTTGTAAAATCGGCTTACACAGGTACCCGTGAAAATCACAAACCTGGCAAATCCCATGGATCATGTTTATATATATTAAGAAGCCCAATAATATCTAGTTGCATTTTCTTCTCATAAACCATGTTCTTAAGGTAAAAGCTTAGGAGTTCCTCTTCTGTAGGTTTGAACCTGAACCCCGGTAATTCGAAACATAACCCGTTTACATCCATTGTAAACTTTATATGTTTTGCACTCAAAAGATTTTAAGTTATGAATATTGGAGTGTTTAATTAATTAGTTTGAGTCTATATTTATAATAAAGTGATGAACAAATGGTACAAACTAAATAAATAGGGCACTTTTAGGTGGTGATGTTAATGTGTGAGATAGGGAATTAGAGAAGGGAGCATACTTAGAAAGCTAAGTAAGAAAAGTCTAGGAAAGAGTGGACTCAAAAAGTGGCTCCACACGGAGACGACTGACCCATGACAAAGTTAAAAAATGAAAAAATGATGGAAATTGCATACTAGTGAATGTAGTGATGATACTATAAATTATGGTCTAGTATTTGTCCAAAAAGACAAAATTATGCTAGATTTGGTCTCGGTTAACGATATCTTATACTCGTTTGAAATTATAAGATGAGATTTTGTAACATTTTACAGTTAAATGTTACTCCCTCCAATCCAATCCAAACTACTCATTTGCTTTTTGGAGGTCAAACTTTCAAAACTTTGACCGTTTATAGATCGGAATATAAAAAACTTTGAAAGACGAAAGTAATATATTTGATTTTGTCACGGAAATATCTTTCATAAAATTATATTTTTTGTAAAATAATTCTATATATAAAGGAAGAAAAACGCGGTCAAAGTCTTGCCTCGAAAACCACCCAAAAGCAAGTGGGTAGTTTGGATTGGAGGGAGTACCACTTTAAGAAAACAAGCTATCATAAATAGTAACATTGACTCTACCATTATAGTTACATTTTACAATAAAGTGGTCATAAAACTCCGTCTAAAGTTTCAAACGAAAAGTGACCTTTGAAACAATAATTTGTCTAGTTTGTATGGTTTCTTCATGATGCTTGCCTTGCCAATATGAATATATTATGACGACACTTATTTTATTTTTTTGGTTATGTGTACCTAGAGCTGGCAAGTCTGACCCGACCCGAGTGACCCGACCCGAAACCCGAGCAAAACCGACCCGACCCGACCCGAGAATACTGCAACCCAAAACCGACCCGACCCGACCCGTTGACGACCCGTAACCCGTTGACGACCCGAAAATCAGTGACCCGAACCCGACCCGAACCCGACCCGACATTGACCCGACCCGATATTGACCCGATTAAATTGACGCTCTGACAATTATTAACCTTAATAATGATCAAAATGAAAGTGATTTATTGTTTAAATTGATATGTTTGACTTAATAATGAATTAATTAAACCAAATAATAATTTAAAACTAGATTTAATGGAAAAATATTGAAATATTGCGAAAAAATAACCGGACCCGATTACGACCCGACCCAAACCCGACCCGACCCGATGTATCATTTGATCCGAAAATGACCCGACCCGATAACGACCCGAACCCGACCCGACCCGACCCGAAAGGGTTGTCTGACCCGATACGACCCGAACCCGATACGACCCGAACCCGACATGACCCGACCCGAACCCGACCCGACTGACCCGATTGCCACCCCTATGTGTACCTCACAATTATAGAATAAGGCGTATAACAACTCGACCCGCCACCGTCGTAACACAACCCCAATAAGATGGGATGTGTATCTTTGGACCTTAATTTGTCCTCACTTAAGCCCAAAAGCACAAGGCCTTGTTACTAAGTGGTGGGTGGAATCTCTTATAAAGATCTCATAAGCTCCTTATTTTTCTCATGTGGGACAACTTTCCTCATATATCATGGGGTGTTACAAGGCGTGTCATCACCAAATCAAATAGACTTAATGGAGTGTAAACTACTAAGGTTCACAAGTTTTAAGTGACTTGATCAACTTGACTCAAACTGAATACAATATCAAGTAACAAGGGGTGTTGTTTTAGTGATTGTGAGTTATTTTAGCTGAAAAATACAAAGGATATGACTTGGATACAGTCCTCTACAGCAAAGCACAAGAGAAAAAGGATTCAAGACTAGTTTTAGAGACAATTTCAAGTGTTACAGCAAAGCACAAACACCATAAACTAACCTCAACAGCAAGTAAGTTAAACCACAGCAAAGCACAGGTATAACTTGACTCACAATACAAGGCACTGATCAAACACCTTGGAGATGTATCAGGCTTGTTTCAAACTACAGCTCTTAGCACAAGTTTGATGACATTGAGTGATTTCTCAAAGTTTAATTCATTCATTCATAAAGTCTGCCTACAACAGTCATACAAGACCCCTTTATATAGAGAGGTTGATATCTTGTGAGCCATTAGATGTATGGATCATCCAAGGGCTAGCTTAGGATCTAAACTACTTCTACTGACACTAATTAAGAGCCTCACAATAGGACGAGCTCAACAACTAATAAGAACAGACACAAGACACAAAAGAAAACAGACTGAACAAAAGCAAATAAAGCAGTTTTGGATTTTTCCTGAAATGGAAATCTGTTGCTCTTGTTGTCTTGCTGCCTTGCCTGGGTGTGTTGCTGCTCCTTGGGACTCTCTATTCTTATTATAACTTAGATAAGACCTGCCTTGGACGATGACAAGTTGACTTAAACAAAAGGAAGCCACAATCTGACATGTACCTTCTCTGTTTTTAGTTGTTTGCTGGACTCTTAACTTGGGGTGTCTGTTTCATGAATTTCTACTAGACTTCAAAAGGGTTTGTCCTGGGCAAACTTGTAGCTTAATGGGTTGGCTTGATGGTAGGCCATGGTGGGGGTGGTTGGGATGCTCTGGTGTACCTCCTAGATGCAGAGTTTGTGATTGGTCTGTCTGTGCCTGAAGGTTTTTTTGTCTGTCTTGTGTGGGTAATGTGGGTTGTGGGGCTTGGCATGGGTTGTTGAGTCTTGGACTGTCTTCTTCATTGGGGTGGCTTGGCTTGGGTTGTTCTTGACTTGTCATAACTTGTTGTTTAGACCTTGTAACTCGAGCTTCCATCTGAGGGGTCAAGCTTGTCTTGTATGTGGTTTGATCATCAAGACCCCTTGGGTGAGCTCCTGCTGCAGCCTCCCCAGGTTGAAAAGGGCTTGACCTCAAGCCTATGTCTTCCTCCCCCTCAGAGTCTTCATAGAAGGGACTGAGATCTCCCACATTGAATGTTCCATGGACTGCATACTCTCCTGGTAGATCAATTTTGTAGGCATTGGGACCTATCTTCTCTGTGACTTGAAAAGGACCATCTGCCCTGGGCTCTAGCTTGTTCTTTCTCTTGGAAGGGAACCTCTCTTTCCTTAGGTTGATCCATACTAGGTCTCCTGGTGCAAAGTCTTTCTTGGTCTTAGGAACCTTGGCATTCTTTTTGTATAGATCATTGGCTTTCTCAATTTGCTTTCTGACTGATTCATGGAGTTTTAGCATTTGTTCCACCCTCTTCTTGGCATCATAGTGGACCTCTGACCTGCACACATTAGACAAACTCAAAGGCATTAAGGGGTTAGTACCATAGACCACTTCAAAGGGGGAGTGGCCTGTGGCTGCTGATGGAGCTCTATTGAAAGAGAACTCTGCTTGAGCCAACTTCAAGTCCCAATCCTTGAGAGATTTGCTGACTATACACCTCAAGATTCTTCCCAAGGTCTTGTTAGTCACCTCAGTTTGGCCATCAGTTTGAGGGTGATGGGAGGTACTAAACAATAACCTAGTGTTAAGCAGTTTCCACAATGTCCTCCAGAAATGGCTCATAAACTTTGTGTCTCTGTCAGACACAATGGTCCTTGGAACTCCATGTAACCTCACCACCTCATCAAGGTATAGCTCTGCTACACTCACAGCATCCTCAGTCTTCTTGCATGCAATGAAATGTGCCATCTTACTGAACCTATCCACAACCACCATGATAGAATCCTTCCCTCTTGCTGTCCTAGGCAATGCCATTATGAAATCCATACTAACATCCTCCCAAGGCCTACATGGGACTGGTAGGGGAGTGTAAGGTCCTGCTTGGAAAGAACTCTTGGCCTTTTGACAAACTCCACACCTTCTGAGCACTATTTGAACTTCTCCCATCATCTTAGGCCAATGGAATTGATCTTGTAGTATGTCCACAGTTTTCTGAACCCCAAAGTGTCCTCCAAGGCCACTTCCATGTACCTCCTTAATCAATAGATTCCTATAAGATCCTCTGGGAACACACAGCTTGTTTCCTTTAAATAAGAATCCATTTTGCAAAGTGTAGGGTGAATCAATGGTTCTTGTTCCCTCTTTCTGTGCCAACCAATCCTCTGCAAAGTCTGGATCTTCTTGATACATATCCTTCATGAACTCAAAACCAAGAACCCTTTGCTCCATAGTTGATAGCAGAGTGTATCTCCTAGACAATGCATCAGCCACCACATTTTGTTTGCCCTCCTTGTACTTGCTAGAAAAGGTGAATGACTGAAGGAACTCCACCCACTTAGCATGTCTGTGACTGAGCTTATGCTGGCCTCCTATGTACTTCAATGCCTCATGATCAGAGTGTAAGACAAAAGGTTTGGGCTTCAGGTAATGACTCCAATGCCTCAGAGCTCTGACAAGAGCATAGAACTCTTTATCATATGTAGAATAGTTTAGCTTGGCACCACTTAGCTTCTCACTAAAGTAGGCTACAGGTTTCTTCTCTTGGATGAGGACAGCTCCAATTCCCACTCCACTTGCATCACATTCAACCTCAAAAAGGCAATCAAAGTTTGGCAATCTTAGGATAGGTGCACTGCATAAGAGCCTCTTCATGTGTTTGAAAGCCTGCAAAGCATTCTCAGTCCAAGTGAACTCTCCCTTCTTCATGCACTCAGTGAGAGGTGCTGCAATGGTGCTAAAGTCCTTAATGAATCTTCTGTAGAAGGATGCTAAACCATGGAATCCCCTTACTTCTGTAATACTCCTAGGGATAGGCCAAGACTGGACTGCCATGATCTTGTCTTGATCAACTGAAATGCCTCTACCAGAGACCACATATCCTAGAAACTTGACTTCCTCAGTCATGAAGGTGCACTTCTCAAGCTTCCCAAAGAGCTTGCTCTCCTTAAGTATTTCAAACACAGCCTCAAGATGCCTCAAATGATCATCCTTGCTTTGCTGTAGATGAGGATATCATCAAAGTATACCACCACAAATCTCCCTAGGCAAGGCCTAAGCACCTCTGTCATCAATCTCATGAATGTACTTGGGGCATTTGACAGGCCAAAGGGCATGACAAGCCACTCATAAAGGCCATGCTTTGTTTTGAAGGCTGTCTTCCACTCATCTCCTTCTCTGATCCTCAATTGATGGTAACCTTGCCTCAAGTCAATCTTAGAAAAGAACCTTGAGCCACTTAGCTCATCCAACATGTCATCAAGCCTAGGTATAGGGAACCTATACTTGACTGTGATGTTGTTGATAGCCCTGCTATCTATGCACATCCTCCAAGTCCCATCCTTCTTAGGAACCAACAATGCAGGCACAGCACAAGGGCTTAATGACTCCCTTACAAACCCTTTACTCATCAACTCTCCAACTTGCTTTTGTAGCTCTTGTGTAGCCTTAGGATCACATCTGTAGGCTGGTCTATTAGGTAGTACAGACCCTGGCACAAGGTCTATTTGGTGTTCAATCCCTCTCAAAGGGGGTAAGCCATCAGGAAGTTCCTCTGGAAACACTTCCTTGAACTGATCAATGAGGGGCTTAACATCTGCAGGGATCACCTTAGACTCTTCTTCCTGACTTCCTTTGATAGCAGCATTACTATAGGTTGCTCCTCACTACACTCCTTGACCATTGCTGACTCAGATAGAAATACAACTCCACTAAAATCCTCAGCCATACTTGGACTTCCATAGCTCTTCTGGTGTGGTGGCAAGGGGGCTAATGTCACCTTCCTGCTCCCATGCTTGAAAGAATAGGTATTGCTTCTTCCTTGGTGTATGGAGCTTTTATCAAACTCCCATGGCCTTCCTAATAGCAAGTGACAGGCATCCATTGGAACCACATCACACAATACTTCATCCTTGTACACACTGCCAATGGAGAAAGGGACCATGCATTGCTTATCCACCTTAACCTCTGCTCCCTTACTCAGCCATCTCAACTTATAGGGGTGAGGGTGATCTTGAGTGCTCAACTTCAGCTTATCAACCATAGTAACAGAAGCCACATTGGTACAACTACCTCCATCTATAATAAGGTTACAAACCCTCCCTTGTATGGTACATCTGCTCCTGAAAATGAGGGACCTTTGATCCTCCTCCAAAGGTATCTGTTGTGAATGCATTACTCTCCATAGGACTAAGCTGTGGCCTGTGTCAGGGAGTGCCACTATTGCCTCCTGACTAGACTCTTCTTCCTCACTCACCACTTCTTCAACCTCAGGCTCATCCCTCTCATACTCAACTAGACCCTCTTTCTCCCAAGCCTCAACTTCCATTATGGTTAAGGTCTTCTTAGAAGGGCAATCCTTCCTGAAATGTCCATAGCCTTGACATTGGAAGCACCTAATTCTGTTCTCAGTCAATGAAGTGCTTGGCTTTTGACCCATGATGCCCTTACCCTTGTCTAAGGTAGGTGGGGGTGCTGTCTTAGGGGTATCCATTGATCTAAACCCACTATAAGGTCTGGTTTGAAAAGGCCTAACAGGTTTTGGTGTAGCAGGCTTAGTCTTCCCTATCTTCTCAATTCTCAGAGATAGGTTGACAACATCATCAAATGACCACAGAGGTTGCATCCTAACCTTGTTAGCAATGTTCTTATCTAGACCCTCTAAGTACCTAGCAATCCTTTGCTCAGGTTTCTCATTTATATCACATTGTAGGGTGAGTTGTTCAAACTCCCTCAGATAAGATTCAACAGGTTTGTCTCCTTGTTTCAACTTAGATAACTTGATAAACAGATCCTGGGTGTAATCCTTAGCAACAAATTTGTCTAACAGTTTCTTTTTCAGTTTAGTCCAAGACTTGATGGGTTCCTTACCCTCCCTAGCCCTTAACCCTTTCATAGTCTCATACCAAAGGGAAGCATACCCTTTCAGTTTAAGGATGGCTACTTTAAAAGACTTGGAATCATTGTATCCCTTGTACTCAAAGATCCTTTCTACTTCTCTAAGCCATTCTAATAAGTCATCAGGATTAAGACTACCAGAAAACTCAGGGATATCTACCTTAAGATGTTTGTCTGTGTTCCTGTGGATGGAAGCTCTGCTTCTTGTTGAGTCATCTGAGTCTGGATACTCTTCATCATCAGGTGGCCTTCCTCTGCCTCCTCCTTGGCCTCTTCCACGACCTCTACCTCTTCCTCCAGCAAGCAAATGGTTGCCTATAACCTGGTCCAAGGTTCTGGTTAGGGTGGTTACAATCCCAGCCAGATCCTCCATCCTTGCTTCTACTCCTGCTAGTCTCTCTTCACTCATTGGGCTATTTTTTGTGTTTTTAAATGTAGTTAGGGAAAATGAACTCACTAAGACTCTCAACCAAAGCTCTGATAACCAATTTGGAGTGTAAACTACTAAGGTTCACAAGTTTTAAGTGACTTGATTAGCTTGACTCAAACTGAATACAATATCAAGTAACAAGGGGTGTTGTTTTAGTGATTGTGAGTTATTTTAGCTGAAAGATACAAAGGATATGACTTGGATACAGTCCTCTACAGCAAAGCACAAGAGAAAAAGGATTCAAGACTGGTTTTAGAGACAGCTTCAAGTGTTACAGCAAAGCACAAACACCATAAACTAACCTCAACAGCAAGTAAGTTAAACCACAGCAAAGCACAGGTATAACTTGACTCACAATACAAGGCACTGATCAAACACCTTGGAGATGTATCAGGCTTGTTTCAAACTACAGCTCTTAGCACAAGTTTGATGACATTGAGTGATTTCTCAAAGTTTAATTCATTCATTCATAAAGTCTGCCTACAACAGTCATACAAGACCCCTTTATATAGAGAGGTTGATATCTTGTGAGCCATTAGATGTATGGATCATCCAAGGGCTAGCTTAGGATCTAAACTACTTCTACTGACACTAATTAAGAGCCTCACAATAGGACGAGCTCAACAACTAATAAGAACAGACACAAGACACAAAAGAAAACAGACTGAACAAAAGCAAATAAAGCAGTTTTGGATTTTTCCTGAAATGGAAATCTGTTGCTCTTGTTGTCTTGCTGCCTTGCCTGGGTGTGTTGCTGCTCCTTGGGACTCTCTATTCTTATTATAACTTAGATAAGACCTGCCTTGGACGATGACAAGTTGACTTAAACAAAAGGAAGCCACAATCTGACATGTACCTTCTCTGTTTTTAGTTGTTTGCTGGACTCTTGACTTGGGGTGTCTGTTTCATGAATTTCTACTAGACTTCAAAAGGGTTTGTCCTGGGCAAACTTGTAGCTTAATGGGTTGGCTTGATGGTAGGCCATGGTGGGGGTGGTTGGGATGCTCTGGTGTACCTCCTAGATGCAGAGTTTGTGGATTGGTCTGTCTGTGCCTGAAGGCTTTTTTGTCTGTCTTGTGTGGGTAATGTGGGTTGTATTGGGGCTTGGCATGGGTTGTTGAGTCTTGGACTGTCTTCTTCATTGGGGTGGCTTGGCTTGGGTTGTTCTTGACTTGTCATAACTTGTTGTTTAGACCTTGTAACTCGAGCTTCCATCTGAGGGGTCAAGCTTGTCTTGTATGTGGTTTGATCATCAAGACCCCTTGGGTGAGCTCCTGCTGCACTTAAGGCTTTGTTTGATAAACAGTAGATCGATAAATTTTTAGTAAATTGGGGACATTTAGCATGTTGGAATTGTCAATATGCTATTTAGGGTTTTTGCTGAATGACATATTGAAATAGTATATTGAGCTTCAATCTAGTGTTTTCCAATATGCTACTTCCCCTATCATATTCACTTTAGTAGATTGTAGAAAATGTATTTGTCAACTATTTACCTATAGATTCAACAATCTATTAACTTAAATTCTGCTAATTACCAAACACTTTTACTAAATCTGCTAATTGAAATACACAGGTCAAACCTGTTAACCAATTTGTCATTTATAATCTACTTAATCAATCCGCTTCTGCTGATAATAATCTGTTGATTACCAAACAGGACGGTCACATCGTGATCTCATTATTTAAAAAAATTCTCGATTAACTTCATTTTTGTTTATTTATCCAAAAATAATTTCTTTGTTTTTCTATATGGTAACCCTGTGTTTTTGCAATTTCTACGTGGTAATCCTACTTTTCAAATATCACATATGGTAACCCGCAACTCTATTGATACGTATTGGTGTGACCCTTAACTATTTTTTCCGTCAATTTGTCCGTTAAGTATGTGACGTGGGCGATTGATTTCTGAGATTTTCTACAGGGTAACCCTCTAATTTTGTAAATTTTACAAGATAACCCTACTTTTTCTAGAAATCACATATTCTTAATAATATACTCCCTTAGAGCATCTCCAATGGTTCACCAAAAGGACTTGCTTGCAAATAAAAAAAATTTCACCATTGGAGAGCTCCACCTAAATTAGCTTAAATTGAGCTAGTAGCCCCATGGAGCTAGTAGCTCAAATGGAATGTATTAATTAAATGAGTATTTTTCATTTTAATTTTTTTAGGTAAAATAATAAAATGTATTAATTAAATGAGTGATGTGGAAGGTAGTTGATATATTGGCCCATCTAAACCACAACACTAGTAGCTTACCATTGAGGTAGTTTGTAGCTTAAAAATGTTTTAGCTTGAAAATCCCATGTGGCAAAGGTAAGCTAGTTGCAACTAGCTTACCATTGGAGATGCTCTTAATTAATCTGTTTTTCACAAATTTACTCAATTACATCCAAAATTGTCCAATCTACCCTTATTATCCATCAATTAATGTAGTTTTAAAAGAAAATCTAGCTAGTACGAACTTTCTTCGATATAAAACAATTCCCAATAAAATTTCCTAAATGTCAAAGTAATAGTGTTATATATCGAGCATTGAAATAATCAACCCCAAATTTGATTCATAGGTTTCATCCAATGAAAAAACTTTTATTTTTAAGACCCTATTGATACCCACTCACTTCAATTATTCGACGATAGTGGCGGGTTTGTGGTGGGTAAGAAATGCATCACCAACGCGATTTTGTTGGTGCGCCAGCGCCGATAGTGGTTGATGCATGGCAGAGAGCAGATGGTGTTGGTATAGGCCGGTTAATGGGGAGTTGTCGGTAAAGAAAATAGAAAACGAAAGTTATATATGTTGAATAATAAAATTGCATCTTTGGGAAATCACATAAAAAGTATATAGTATAATAATAAAATAAAATTAGTAGATATATGATATTTGTCATATCTTAGCAAAGAAATACTTCATTCATTCAAGTCCAAATACAACATTTCTTTTTTTGACACTATTCATGCGTAAAGAGAATCTTTACGATTCTGTGCAATATGTAAGATAAAATATGGTCATGTAGGATCTTGTTTGATTCGCCTTTATAAGTACAATAAGATTATCAAATTTTTATATTTTTTTTATAATGTAAAACTCGAGATATTTACATTACAATTCGTGCATTGGAAAACGTGTAAAAGAAAAATGTTGTGTTTGGACTTGAATAGAAGGAGTAATAACATATTTGAGAAAATATTAATAGAGATAAATATTTAGGATATACTCCGTATCTTTTTTTTGTTGTTTTTTAGAAACGATCTTACAAAAACTCTTACCATTTGTTGGAACCTCAAAGGCATAAAGATGACGTTTATGCGCCACTAATTTTCATAAACCCAAGAAGGTTCACTTTAAAATCAATTGACGATCTAGGTAGCACCAAAACGGACACGGACACGGACACGGACACGACACGGACACGTGATACGGCATCTCGTGAAATTTAGGACACGGGACACGGCATTTAAATTTAATAAAATATAAATTTTATAGTTATAAATGACATACAATTTTATTTTTGTATTAGTATTTGATAGTAAATGTAAATAATTGAGTGTAAAACTTGACTTTAAATATAATTTACTCTCATTTTCCACCCAAACTCATCTTCTAATCAGTTTTTCCACCCAAACTCATCTTTTAATCAACCTCTACTAGTCTTTCAATCTCAGATTCCTTATTTATAGGTGTCCGTGTGTCCGTGTGTCCGACACGGTGTCCGACACGGGACGACTGATTAGGAGAAGTGTCCGTGCTACCTAGTTGACGATAAAGAGAGTAGTCTCTTACTTTATAAAGTGGTAAACTCTCTCCTTTTTTATCAATGTGGAATTATACTCACATGTGAGACTATTGAGTTTCCCCACACTAATAACTACGGAGTATAACTCTTTTGTTGTATTCAATAGTTTAGGCTGATTTTTGAATTATAATTTTTTTCCTCAATTCCCAGCACATATCTTAATTTAGGAAAAGGAAAGTCCTTTCAACGCAAAAATCACCTTGAAATTTTACTTTCTATAACTCTAATTCTAATCTAATGGTCAGAAATTCTAGATTAATACCACAATTGAGTCAAATTGTTTACTAAGTCTTATATTGACGTCAATGTCGACTATTGTCTACAAGTGATGAACATAATAATGTGATCTTGATCGTACATATTGGAATAACATCCTCTACTCAAGAATTAATCCTAAATTGAAGATCTATCCTAAATTGGCTGAAAATTCAAGTCATCATACAATTTGATCATTAAGTCTTGTTTAGGACGAGTATTATTCGTCTTAACCTTAAGACAGATCAAATACTATCTTTGCTGATAATAAAAACAAAATTTTGGTATTTTTCAAGGCAACAAATGGGATGATTTTGGTATATATATTTGATCTTGTCTTAAATTTAAGACAGATAATACCCGTTTTCAATAAAACAAATTGGACAATTTAAAACTTGTGTTTTTTTCCTACGTAGAACGGTAGAAGTGTACATGGAGAAAAAGGATTATACATCGGAGGTAATACCTCAGAGTATTATGATTTTGAGTTTTTGTGCATTTTTTTCGAGCTTTTTAAAGTTAATAAATTAAATTTTATATTTTATATATGATGTTTTTTTGAGTGTTATTGTAATTTTTTTGAGCTTAATTTTTAAATTAATAAACTCAACAAACTTTATAGTAAAACTATACTATACTCAAAAACTTTATTGTAAAGCTCAAGAACTATATTGTATGAGGTAGTACCTCAGAGGTACAATACACTTACTGGTATACATGTGTACGGATTGTAGCTAATTGTTTTATAGCACATGACTTGGTAAACAGTACACCTTTGTGGTTAAGAATTTGACAGTGCAACATCATCCAACTTACTCACGACTCACGGGTCAATATGAAATTCAATGTTGTGACTTATAATTTACAGGATTTTATGACAAATTATTTAAAAGAAACGAGAGAGATTCGAATATGTGACTTATGAGTTACAGGATTTTGACGGTTTTACTCTTTACTCACTATTACTATTTACTAGGCTAGAACATCTTTTTTACATGGTGTTTATTTAGTTGATGATGTCTTGAAACACAACATAGTAGAAAGTTAAAGTTTGTATATCGAAGTGATTATATAATTAGATTTATATTTTAGTAATTTACCAAAGTGGTTGAGTACTTAAGTTTTATCAACCGCAGATGTAGTTAAGTGGATCAAGGTAGTAAATTGTGAGTCCACCATGAACAAATTCAATCTCCGTTGTTCGCCCAGTAATAATGGGACATTTGTTACGAAGCTTGAAACTATGAAGGGACGTATGTGGGCTCTAAAATGCACCTCACTCCAACTCGTTTTTTTTCATAGATTAACTATAAAGTAAACTCATTTAACACTCTTTTTTTTAAAAAGTAAATTATAGTTCTAAGAAAATGAGTCGCTAGGGAGCTTCTCAAGCCAAGCTGAACCTTGCTCGGCTTGACTCATAATTACATAACCCGAGCTGAGCTCAAGGTCTAATTGATTTCGAATTGTTAGCGAGTTGTCTCATCTCATTATCACGCCTACATGTTACAGATGGTTCATGAAATTGCCAGATAAATTTGTCCATGATTGGGCACATGTTTAGAAAGAAATGGACATACATGTGATAAAGATTATCATGACTCGTGTTAAACTGTTAATTACTATTAGAAAACATAAATTACTGTAAAACGTCTTTTCTTAAAATCTTACTGAGAAAGTAGTGCGATCTCAAGAAATTAATGTATGTGATCTACGCGATATGCAGAAATGTAAAGAATAAAGATCAAAGCATATTCTATAATATGCTAAGAATTATATTGTAAATATTTGAGGGATATGTAATATTGATAACTAGGGATAGTTATTATTAGTTTCCATTTTGTAGGAGTTAAAATAGGAAGGAAGATAATTCTGATTGTGTATTGTAGTGTATATAAACTATGCTTGTGAACGTGATAGAGGTAAGCAATAATAATATAATTGACTTCATTCTGATTGCTACAATTTCACATGGTATCCTGAGCCTAGAAGATCCAAATAATTTTTTCACATAAAACTCAAACACGAAAATCCTTAACTCATCTTCCTTCATCATGCCTGGTGACGATCCAAAATCAAAAGAAAGTGGGAGCGGTCCAAAGACAATTCCCATGACGTCTCCATTATATCTTCATCCTTCAGACAGCCCCAGTTTGAATGTCACACAAATAATATTCGATGGCACAAACTATGATATGTGGGCTGATGCTGTGAAGAATGGATTGGATGCAAAGAACAAATTGCCTTTCATTGAAGGAAAGGTCAAGAAACCAGTGAGCAATGGAGGAGAAGACAGCCTCGAGTTAGTGGCGTGGAGACAATGCAATGCGATGTTGCGAGCATGGCTTCGGAATGTGATAGACCAGAAATCGCACCCGAGTATCACGTTTGCTTAACCAATTGAAGATGTTTGGGAGGAGTTGCGGGGAAGGTACTCGGCTGGGAATGCTCCCAGAGTCCATCAACTCAAGAGCGAGTTGAATGAGTGCAAACAAGAGAGGGAGACGGTGGTTGAATACTATACCAGGCTTAAGATAATTTGGGACGAGTTAGCAAAATACAGCAAGATAAAAGATTGCAGTTGTGGAGCAGCAGTTTCCATAGCAAAGGAAAAAGAAGAAGAAAAGGTGCATCAGTTCCTAATGGGACTGGATTCGAAGTCGTATGGACAGGTGCGAACAAATTTGCTAATGGAGGATCCAATTGCTCCATTAAACCGTGTCTATGCATTGATACTTAGAGAAGAACGACATGCCTCGCTCACCAAAGTGAAAGAGGAACGCAATGACGCTGCAATGTCTGTCAAAGTTCATAACGGAAAGGGAAGAAACAATTATACCAGAGATGATGCCGAAGAATCAGACAAGCCATCACCACCACAGTGTAACTACTGTGGGAAATATTACCATACAGAGGAGACTTGTTATGAAAAGCATGGGTACGAAGAGGTGAGGGCACGAGAAAGAGGACGCGACAGAAGAGGAGGCAGCCGTGGGAGTGGACACCGTGGCAGAGGAAGAGGACGCGGGAACCACCAGGCGCATGCTGTAATAGGGACAGAAAATAAAGACGGAAGAACAGGGGAAGTCGAATGCCCAGTTCAGTAATGAAGAAATGGAGAGGTTGCGGCAGATTATGTCAAAAACATGCCTGGAAGGAAATGAGACACTTCAAGGTATGAATTTAACAATCGATATTGCGTGGTTAATTGACAGTGGAGCATCTCACCATATGACGGGAAAGCGAGAATGCTTGGAAAATACATGGCAGGAAGACCATTCCACCGTGAGTCTACCTGATGGTAGACGAGTTGAGGCCACAATTCATGGGGAAGCTAAGTGCGATTAAGCGAGAATTTTGTCTTAAAAGACGTGTTATTTGTACCATCTCTCACTTGTGATCTTATTTCTGTCCAACAACTGATTCATGAAAACAACTGCTTGATAACTTTTTATCCGGATTATTGTGAAATGCAGGACATGACTACGAAGATGATGATTGGACGGGGTGAGCATAGAAGAGGGGTATATTATTATCAGCCGGACAAAATCAAGATTGTGGGTCGAATGGCGGTTGAGAAGGACAGTCGATTGTGGCATAAAAGGGTCGGTCATCCTTCGAAGAGTATTTTTTCTCGTTTTTCCGATTTAGTTGGACACAATTTAAATTGGGGTTTTGATGATATTTGTGATTCTTGTTGTCGTGCAAAACAATCTCGTATTCCCTTTAAGTCTAATAATAGTCGTTGTGACATTTTGTTTGGCCTTATACATTGTGACATTTGGGGGCAATACAAAGTAGCGAGCTTGACCCGTGCTCATTATTTTCTCACAATTGTCGATGACCATAGTCGGGGTGTTTGGGTTTATTTGATGAAAGAGAAGAGTGAAGCGGGTGATTACATGAAAATATTTTGTCAAATGGTAAAAACCCAATTCGAAAAAAATGTGAAAATAATACAAAGTGATAATGGAACGGAGTTATTATCCGGCTCTATGCAACGCTATTACGAAGAAAATGGGATATTATTTCGCACTAGCAATGTCGATACACCCCAACAAAATGGTCGGGTTGAGAGAAAGCACCGTCATATTTTAGAAAAGGCTAGGGCATTACGTTTTGAAGGAAGGTTACCTTTGCAATTTTGGGGTGAATGCATTATGACCGCCGCTTATTTAATAAACCGAACACCTACTCCTTTACTTAATGGAAAAACACCCTTCGAAATTTTATATCGTAAACAACCCAAGCTCGATAATTTGAAAGTCTTGGGTTGTTTATGCTATGCTCATAATAAAGATCGAACTCGAGACAAGTTCGGGGAACGGGGAAAGAAGTGTATTTTCATTGGGTATCCACATAGCAAGAAAGGATGGAAAGTTTATGATTTGAACGAAAAGCGGGTTTTTGTTTCACGAGATGTCATATTTTATGAAAAAGTTTATCCATATTCTGTTTCACAAAAAGAGTCTTCACCACAACAAACTCTCCATACTAATAACAAACTCAATCTTCACAATAACCAAAATGTCGAGTACTCTGAGGACATTGAATTAATTGTGAGTAGTCAAGAGAGTTCCGAGACTGAAACAGGGGCAGAAAACGTTGCCACTGACAGTGAGGAAGAAGAACAGGAGGTTGAGGTGACGGGTGCAGAAACAGGGCAGAGCACGATGGGTAGAGGAGCAAGGGAAAAATTCGAACCCGCGTGGAAGAAGGATTATTATTGTAAGTCGACGAGAATAATTACCCCAAGTTCGAATGCTCATCACGCCCAATCAAAGTCTTCAAAGTCAGGTACTCGCTATCCTCTTGATAATTATGTTGTAACGAATTGTTTTTCAAGTGCTCACAAAGCTTTTCTAGCAACCATTGACAAAGGACGAGAGCCAACTCGTTATAATGAAGCAGCGAAGGATAGCAAATGGAGAGAAGCGACGAGTAAAGAAATAGAGGCATTGGAAAAGAATAAAACTTGGGAGATCGTCACACTGCCAAAGGGAAAGAGGCCCATAGGATGCAAATGGGTGTACAAAATCAAGTACAAAGCAGATGGTACCGTGGAACGATACAAAGCTCGTTTAGTGGCACAAGGATTCACTCAAGTGGAAGGAGTTGATTTTCATGAAACTTACGCACCAGTGGCAAAGATGACAAGTGTGAGATGTATGCTAGCGGTGGCCGTGTCAAAGGGTTGGTTTATTGAGCAATTAGACGTGAACAACGCCTTTTTGCACGGAGATCTTGAAGAAGAAGTATACATGAGAGTCCCTCAAGGATTCGAAAGAAGAGGAGAGAACAAGGTATGTAAGTTGGTCAAATCAATTTACGGATTAAAACAAGCTTCACGTAATTGGTTTGCGAAACTAACAATTTCCATGAAGCATTACGGTTTCACACAATCAATGGCAGATTATTCCCTATTTACTTATAATCAAGATGGCTGCTTTATTGGAGTTCTTGTTTATGTGGACGACATGATCGTCGTAAGTAACAATAAAGACACATGTGCGAAGTTTAAAGCTTTTCTGGATAGGAGTTTCGGAATCAAGGACTTGGGGAAGCTGAAATTCTTCCTCGGGATAGAAGTTGCTCACGGTAAAAATGGGTTATTTTTAAATCAGCGAAAGTATGCTATGAGCATCATAGAAGAGACGGGAATGAAGGGAGCAAAGACGGCATATACACCAATACGGCAGCGGCATAATTTGTCATTGGCAAAAGGGTATGTATTAAATGATATCATGAAATATCGTCGCCTAATTGAAAGGTTGGTATATTTGACCATCACCAGACCAGACCTAGTATACACGGTACATATACTTTCGCAGTTTGTCAACGAACCGAGGAAGGAGCATTGGGACGCGACTTTAAGAGTCGTGAGGTACATAAAGCAAAATCCGAGCAAGGGTATCACAATGAAGAAGGAGTCTGATTTGCATATTACAGGGTATTGTGACTCGGATTATGCGAGTTGCCCGTTGACAAGAAGATCGATAAGTGGTTATTTTGTTTCGTTGGGACAATCACCCATCTCGTGGAGAGCCAAGAAACAAGTAACGGTAGCAAAATCTACGGCGGAGGCCGAATACAGAGCCATGGGGGCGGCAACAAGTGAACTAATATGGGTAAAGTCTTTCCTTGCATCTTTAGGTGTATTTCATACCGATTCAATGGATTTATATTGCGATAATCAAGCAGCTATTTACATAGCTAAGAATCCGGTGTTTCATGATAGAACAAAACACATTGAGATAGATTGTCATTTTGTACGACAACATCTCGTGTCAAAAGAAATCAAGACGTCACATGTAAGGAGTAAAGAACAAATAGCGGATTTGTTCACAAAGGCACTAGGTGGAGAAACATTCGAACATTTGCAGTTCAAGTTGGGACTCGGTGTACCTAGAGCTCCAACTTGAGGGGGAGTGTAAAGAATAAAGATCAAAGCATATTCTATAATATGCTAAGAATTATATTGTAAATATTTGAGGGATATGTAATATTGATAACTAGGGATAGTTATTATTAGTTTCCATTTTGTAGGAGTTAAAATAGGAAGGAAGATAATTCTGATTGTGTATTGTAGTGTATATAAACTATGCTTGTGAACGTGATAGAGGTAAGCAATAATAATATAATTGACTTCATTCTGATTGCTACAATTTCACAAGAAAACTGTTAGAGTTATTGCCATGGTAGTTTTTGGTTTCGAGATTGATAATAAGAACTTTAAAAAAAATATTCTTCCATACATTGTGTGGGTCTTTGGATTTATCAAAATAAGAACTCTTTAAAAACCAAGTTATTTGATTATTTCAAGAAAGTTTATTTATTAAATATAAGAAAATTAGTCGTGGGTTCGATTAAGAACAAATAAAAAGCTCTTCCATCGGGATACAAAGTTCTGAAACTTAGATATTGATGAAAAATGACACGATATAGTAAGAACTTTATATAAAGTTTTTCCATTACACTTGTTTAGCACAAATTTATACTCTGTATTTAAGACGGAAAAATCGAGTTAATTTATACGGAGTATTGAACTGAATTTTACAAATTCTTGGGGTTCGGGATCAAATAGTTTTTACATTGATAAATGGATCCGAACAATCCATTAGATTTGAGCAACGGTCCATCTTATATACTTCGTGTTGTTTATTGGGCTTAGCTCAATTGGACCAACCCAATAGCCATCTTAATTGTTAAGTAGATAGAAATTAATGTAAATAAAACATCACTTGTAGTATTTCCTTGAGAAACCTTTCATGACAATTGATTCACGCAAATTCTCATTAAGGACGGATTATATTCGTCTTCAATGAAAACGGGTTGGATCCGTTCTTACAAAGAGGCAAGCGGAAGGGCAATTAGGAATTCATTTAGTTCCTCACTTGCCCTTCCACTTGCCTTCTAGTGAGATAAGATCCAACCCATCTTCACTGAGACTAACTGATTCATTTTATCCTCATACCTCTTTTATGAATTATGATGGTTAATCACTTTTTGTCTACCTTTTGTTCGGTTAATTTCTAGCCTTGTTTATGTTTTATTTCACTCTACGTTATTGTTTTTGGTGTAAATCATTTGGATTATTTCGGATTTGAGTTGAGTAGGACCACCACGGTGGTAAAACTCTCTCTCACAAGTTCTAGCACGATTGCATTCGCAGGTCTCATGCTGGTACACAAAGCCTATAGTTAAGTTAGAATAACCCCTTACTTATTGTAAAACCGTCCTTAATGAGACTAACTCTCTTATCAACATTTTTATCCAAAATGTGAATACTTAGGATATTTATTCAACTAACCTCATTTGACTACTTATCCGAAAGAAAAATTTATTGTAACCTGGGTCAGATTCAGTGTGCGAAATGAAATGTCAGAGTGCCGTGTTGTATCGGACACACGACACGACAACTAAGTGAAGTGTCCGATTATCATAGACGGTAACACCGGTGAAATAAAGGCAGGGACTCTTCTCACTCTCTTTCAATAGATAACTAGTGCAGAGATATCCGACTCCATACAAAACGGGTAGTATTATCAAATGCAAGACAATTTTGAAGTTGATCTGCAGCCTGCAATGTACTCTAGCTGCACCCTTCACCTCTTAAATGCCCAAAGAACAAGCCATACAAAACAGGCATTTGTCGTTTTTTCACCGTGTCCGATTTCTCCAGTAAAAACCCGACTCCGTCACTGCCTTAAAACCATGTGTTTCCTTTGAAAACAACACGATTTTCTACGAAACTTAAATTGAGGTAAAGTAAACAAAAAACATAATTGAAACGGTACAAGTATCGATTTCTAACATCAAAGCGGTAGAGATAATATATAGCTAATCATATACATTTTGTAATAGATATGTAGTTGTACATTTACACCTTAACCACCTATAAAAAACAATGATGGTGTATCATGGTAGCTTCAATTTCCTTTTGGCTTACAATTAGCAAACCATTAGATGGTTCAAAAGAAAGGAGCCAAAAAGAGCAAAAAATTACACCCTCTTAAGTACATTTGACATTTGACAATTGAACAATTCTTCACATATTGAGTTTGATGTCTTCAGTCACAATTATAGTTCTTCTTCATACCGAGTAAAAAGGGTCGTTATAGAAAGTCGTCTTCTAATCATTTTTCCATACTTCTAAGTCATTTTCTTCATCCAAAAAAATAATTAATTAAAGATGTCAATAAGTTGATATATTGCTGATATTTACAGATCCACCTATGTCTGCATTGTAAGGGGGGTGGTGTTGAAACCCACTTGTGGCGGTGGTAGTTGCGGTTGCTCAACCTCCCACATTGCCTTGTTTAGAACTCCTCGCACTGGCACGTAGTCCTGTTAAACATCAATCATACTGCAAATTTAACTTTCAATCGAGATGAGGTTTCGTCATGTAAGATCTTTTAATCAAAGAGACTTTCACCAAGACGATATCATTCTGGCCTCATATCATATAACAACGACACCAATAAAGCGATTTAAAATCCGCTAAGACGAACTGTGGTGTTAAAGTCATCAAGGTGGTCCATCTCATATAAGACCAGATGATACCAAAACTATTTACAACCCGCTAACATGAACCGTCGTATGAAATCAAGGTGTGAGTCTCATACCAAACAGTTTCCTATCAAGATAAGTCTACTGTAATAAGTTATCCCTACAGTAGAAGGTGTCCATTTTACATAAAACTTGATATCTCAATTCTCAACCACAACTTGTATTAAGTTGTCAATTTGACAAACAAGAGAGCTTGACGTCTTTAATTTTACCCGTCATTCATACCTTTTGACAAAGTAGGATAATTAAAAGAGACGGTGTAATTACAGAATAACTCAAATCCTTAAACAAGGCCGTTATCCAATATACATGATCCTCATTACTATACATACACCCGGCCAGTTTGTTATTATCACGTAATGAGGTGCATAAGTTATCGTACTATAGGATCATTGAACGCCATCAATTGTCTTACGACACCAATCAAGAGAATAAATGGTTTAAAGAAAAATGTCTCACCTCAAGTTTTTGAACTAGTTCTTTAGCAGAAGGTGCAGAGACAAAAATGTTGCGTTGTAAAGGATTGACAAACCCGTCTTCAACTGCTTTATCAATGAATGTAAGAAGAGAGTTGTAGTATCCATCCACATTTAGCAAACCAACCTGAACAAATTCATACAATTATACATTAAAAAAAGGCATAAAATTCTCATGTAAAACGGTTTTACAAATGTTGTTCAACTAACGATGTTAAACTAGTAACATACAGGTTTGTCATGAATGCCAAGTTGCGCCCATGTTATGACCTCTAACAATTCTTCCAATGTTCCATACCCACCTATACAATAAAATAAGAAAGTCGTTAATTTCTAACTGATTCAGGGTCGACTGACATAATCAAGACGGGTATGACAAAGTATACAATGTGTCAATATGTAACAATCTTGGTTTGTGGTCCTTGAAAGTTAAGAAAATCTGTTAAATCAATTATTTTATAGATTTATTTTGTTCTTTGAATTTGTACTAAAGATTCTTGGTGAAGAAATGGGACCTGGAAGAGCAATAAAACAATCAGAGTGGCTGGCCATTTCAGCTTTTCTTTGGTGCATATTAGCAACTGCCCTCACTTCTCCAATTGATTCTCCAGTTAACTGTAACATTATAATTTTCCAAACGGTAAGTTTCCCTTATAACGAATATATTCGTCACGAGTTTTCAACGGTTTAAGTATCTCCCATCTGGGCAGATAAGACAAACTTAGATAATCACAAATAACTTGTCTTTCTCTAGCCAGGTGAGTAATAATGTAATATCATCCCCGTCACAAATGAGAAT
Organism: Heliosperma pusillum; assembly: GCA_022085475.1. Classification (NCBI taxonomy): domain Eukaryota; kingdom Viridiplantae; phylum Streptophyta; class Magnoliopsida; order Caryophyllales; family Caryophyllaceae; genus Heliosperma; species Heliosperma pusillum. The sequence continues at coordinate 405,992 of JAIUZE010075007.1, forward strand.
TTGTGTTTTCCAAAATAACACAAAACAAACATTCTTTGATCAGAACTTTTCAATCTTTTCAAATTACCGCTTCCATTCCAATCATTTGTTTAACTTCGCTATTACTTGCGAGACATTTTATTCAAAGACAAACAAATGACTGAACCGGCGAAAAATGAATGACAACATGAAGTATATAATTTCTCACCTCTTTGCCCATCAAAGTCTTGGGTATGATCCTATAATAAACAAAATTATACATCATTAGTATGTAATTAAGCATAATTACATTGATTAACAAACTTATAACAAAAAAAATGAAATTTTTAGAGTAATTAGAGTTACCCAATAACATGACCACCACCATGATGAACAGTATGTGACACTAAACCCATAAGACCAATGCTTCCACCTCCATAAACAAGATCCAACCTTTTTGCAACCTACAAAATACCCAGCAAAAATACACTTATAAGAACTCAAAAAGACTAAAACTTGATGAAAATTAAGATAAAAAAGGATAAATTAAAGGTATATACAAATTCTCATTTAAGTTAGTTCGACTCGTCTAAAGCTTAAGACGGATCAAACTCCCCTCACAAAAGGAAAGTGGGGTGCAGGTGGGTGGCAAATGGAGCCCCCACCTGCCATTTGTGAGAGGGGCTTAACCCGTCTTAAACTTAAAAAAGGGAGACTTTCTGAAAGGTATGTATATTGTACCAATTCTTGGCCTAATTCAATGGCAGCTTCACTATAAGAATCTCTTTTACCAGAGCTACTACCACAGAAAACACAAACCCTTTTGAATTTAGAAGGAACATTTACTGTGATTTGACCATCCATTGTTGATTTTTGTATGTTTTTGTGTTGTAATTAAAAGGAAAGGGTATTTTGTTAGGATGAGCAAAAGGCCAAAAGGAGGAAGTATGTAGTGGTCAAGGGAAAGATTGGTCCACTTATAGAAAGGGATGGTGTTGGGACTGTTTGTTGGCAAAGGTGAAGTTTTACAATACTTTTGAAGTTAGTTTATATAGAGAGACCCCAAAATAGTAAATGTATATAAAATTAAAATCTATTGACATCAAATTTGTAAGTCTTTTCTATATTGTTGCTATTGTTATTGAATTGAAGAATTCCACATTAAAATGGTATATGCTTTTTGACTTTGGGAAAAAGGAATGAGATAAAATTAGAATGACAAAAAAATGAATATCCTTCAATTAAGCACTTAAATTGTAAGACAAATAAGTTTGTGTCATAGAGGATGACCTGAATTTGGCGTTAACTTTAAATTGACTCGGTTATAATCAATTTAACTCAAACGTTTATGTCTACGTGATGATGATATTCCTGAATAGTGTGATAACAACACTTAAACATACCCATACTCGATCATAGTAATTGACCTGACTCGATCAGACTTAATTTGATGCTTGAAAATTATAAATGATCTAGATCGAACTGACTCGACCCAACAAACCTAATTGTCGTATCTAAGGAAACTGTCGTGTAACACCCCGCGTTAATTGAAGAGCTCTATTGGTAATCTTAAATGACTAGCGTTTAAAGAGTTTGAAAGTACTACACATATCAACAAAGTGCACTTCCTTTTCTGTTTATCCATGCAAAAGAATAACTCTACAGTTAAACGTGCTCGACTGGAAGTAGTCTTAGGATAGGTGACCCTCTGGAAAGTTTACAGGATGCACACGAATGGAGATAAAATGCGCTAGAAATGATTCTTGTTGATCTGTGGGTCTGACCATGTACACATCATGACGAGTTATTATTAGTAATCGCCCCCAGTCCACTTTAGGCCGGGTGTTACAATCGTGCTCACATGAAAATTTTTGTCCATAGAGAAGCACGCAAGCCTATTTAGGACACGTTAGTTGGTTAGGTCTTTTGGAAGATTTTTGAAATACATTGCCCGGTGGAAATCGACATTTGCAACGATGAAACGCTACTTAATTTTATGGGTCAGATGATCAGAGGATGTTACAATCAGTAGACAAATCTACTTTGGAAGTAAATAACTTAATTTAAGATAAATACTATGTAGTTATATTTGATTATATATATACAACCTAAGGGGTGCGAAACAAAATGACTCGCAGTAACCGAGTAAAAAAACCAGGCACATTGTCTGTTTCATTAACCTACACGTTTTTTTAAAGTGGTTCGGTAAACTAGAACATTTTATATAACATGGAAGTAGTTCGGCTCTAGTTCACAATATTAGAAGAATGCTTAAGCAAATTGAATTGTTATACACAAAACTAAGGAAAATTTCAGATATAATAAAAAAAACTTTTGTTTAATTAATTTTATCATCAGAACTCAAAACTCTTAAATTAATTAATATTAAGTTTATCTATTACTTTTTAATGTGTGATAAAATTTGAATATAAATCATTAGAAAAAAAAAACGAAATTACAAGCAACTTACAAATAGAACGATTTGAATTGGTTGTAGCCGCTTGAGCGGTTAAGAAAAATGTATAATCGTTTGAAAAACTACTATTTAAGTTCAATTTTACACAAAATATATATCCAAATCGGATTAAATTAGCGGTTTAGTAAATACTTTACGGTTCTAACTCAAACTTATACGGAGCATACTCAAGGATGGTTTGAGGTACTACCTCATATTAATATGAATTTGAGTTTATGTGCATTTTTCAAGTGTTTTAAAAATAATAAGTTACATTTTAAAAATTTTTATATGATATCTTTTTAGCTATATTGTAATTTTTTGAACTTAATGTTCAAATGAATGAACTCAAAAACTTTATATTAAAACTCATAATTTTTACACAAAACTCAATGACTAATTTATAAAGCTCAAAAATTACACTATTTATGGGTACATCAGATATATAATCGGTTAATCCATTCTTAATTGTTAGACAAAAAGAACTGAATAAATTGACATGGGTACTTGGGTAGTAGTTCTTGCGTCTCACCCCAAACCTCCACGTGTCCATGGATGATCTTCCATGATAAGGACCATTCTCCCTAATCCTAGGGGACATATCACCAATTGTAATGTTTCTGGGGTACGGTATCTCCTACTATATTAATACAGAATATTCATCAAATCTGGTTAACTTATATTTCCCCCTTCACCTCCACTCTAGCACTATTTTTGCACACTATTCATGAGTCGACATCTAATTGCAATTTTCTTTCAATATATAAGTGAAAATATATTCATATGTGATCTTGTTTGATTCGTCTTTACGAGTACATTATTAATATCCAACTTTTATAATTTTTGCAAACACGTAGCTAACGATATTTACCGCGTAAAACACGTCTCGACAAACGTGAAAAAATAATTTGGTAGAGTGGAGTTGAATGGAGTAAGTACTATAGTCTATAGATCAAATGTGACGATAAAAGCATTCCAACATTTGTAAATTTATTTGATAAATCATACAACTTCTTTCGAGAGGTTAATCGCGTCGCAGATTGGTTAGCTAATTTAGGAGTCCATATGCCAAACTATACGACTTACTTCGACACTCCTCCGGACGTTCTTCGTCCTATTCTTCAAGACGATATTCTAGGCGCCGCCTTCCCTCGTTTTGTTAGTAGCTAATTATGTTTATTTTGGGGCTTTGCCCCTCTTATGCAGGGGCGGATCTAGGGTGGGGCCAGGTGGGGCACGTGCCCCACCTTGATCTCTAGAAAGTTTGTAATATAGAACAAAACATTTTATTTAATATATGTAAATCTAAGTGTTCTAGTGGTTAGCATATGCCCTTTTTACCAAAGAGAATTGGGTTCGATTCCCACTAGTTACTTTTTTTTAATTAAATAGAGTACCACTATGATTTAAACTCATGTCATTTACTTACTCTAATTTCCCAATTTGTAGTAAAAATTTGATTGTAATGAGATTTGAACCCAAGACCTCAAATTAATATACAACTTCCTAAACCATTAGATTACTTGGATTTATTGGTAAAATGAACTATTAGTATGTAATATATCTTATACCAAGATATTACTAGTATTCATTAGTAACTACAATTTACATATACTTGAAAATTAAAGTATTTTATGAATAAAAAAACAAATAAATACCATTTATTAACGGATAAAAATGTGTAGAATCAACTTTTTTTTTTTACACAAAAAAATTGTTTTTGTTAAGATGGAAGAAGTATACGAAAAAAAAGTGTGCCCCCCTTGTACCAAATTCCTGCGTCCGCCCCTGCTCTTATGTACCCAAAAAAAATTTGATAAATCATTAATAATTCATAATTGCGTAAAGTTATTTAGGTAATTTATTTTGATAAATATGATAATTTTTTCATTTATATCATACTTTACTAAAAGTATCTTATAGTCTTATACACTATCGTTTTTGACACCCTTACATAATGAGGAGGAACATTAACATTATGTAATTATGTTAAATTGGGCAAGTACACAAATTAGGCCTAGATATAATGTACAAGATGATATACTCCGATAGAGTTAAGAGCATGTGTCTTAAGTGGTAGTTATCTTATGTCTCACTAATCACTACTTTGTTTATTTGTCAAAACCTTTCATTAAAGTTAATATTCACACTATGTTTAGGTTATGGTATCTTGGAATGTTAGCATATGAATTATTAAAAGACTTTCTCCGTCCTAGTCAATATATAATTTACACTTCTATTATTTTCCACTCACAAAATAAAAAGTATAATTTATTCACTGGATTCCTTTGTGATTGGTAAGGTTCACAAAAGTGACACTATTCCAGATATCTAGAACGAGGCTCGTGATAATAATTCGTTGTATGATGAATATTTTTTTAAAATAAACATACTACCCACTTTTATTAATAATCAGCAGTGCAATCTTACAAATAACTTTGGACAACTGAAAAAAAGAACATTTTTAATATTTTAATTGCGTTGTTGACACTCACTAGAAAAATTGTCTAATCGAACAAACTCAAAATCGCCCAACCATTATAATAAACTTTCTGTAAGAGGAATGAAAAAAGTAATTCGGAAATAGTAATACGAAGTAATATAATTTAGAGAAGTAGAAAGATTAATAATAATGGAAAAGTGTACTAGTAGGTAGTTCAATAGACATCTTTGGACACGGAAATTGGAGTCCTAGTAGGCTCATACCATTACGCTACTAATCGTAATCTCACACCAGTTATATAGCTTTATAATAAAGAAGTTAGACTTATATGTATATTTTATGAGCTTTATTGAAAAGAATTTGAACAGAATATAAATTTTAAACTCAAAATATTATAATGAAACTAAAAAAACAATACATATATATAAGCTCATTAGATTTTAATTTTGACACCTAAAATATTAAATTTAATTAAAAAAAATTAAAAGTTCAAAAAATTACATATAAGCTCAATCAGATTGTTATTGGATGTATCATGCTCATATACATCTGATTGTATGATTTTATTTGCGGTCAAAGGATATCGTCACAATAATCCAATACCATACCCTTATTTAAAATAAATAGTAGTGTAGTTCGTGTGATTTAATTTTTTTGAATTTTTTTTCTTGTATTTCTTTGTCCAAAAAGTGGTCCACGTACACGAAAATGGCATCACGTCTAAGAATGACAAAGATACGATTAAACATAAATACATAATAATGTCGGACTTAGCAAATGAGAATCTCTAGCATATCAAATATTTATTAATCATTTATTTTTGGATTGACGATTTCGTGTATCTTCAACTCTTCTTAATTCGCTTTCATAAAAATTTCATTTTGCAATTAGCAATATTAATATTACTCACGAATCTTTAAAATTCACGTCAATACCATAATTAGTGACTAAAAATGCTACACTTAATTGGTTTATAATAAGCATCTTAATATAAAAATACTATCAATAACTATCAAGTATATTTGCAAATTTTTACAAAGATATATTCCTTTTGTTTTCATCACTTGTTTAAGAATATTGATTTAGATGTCTTCGTCACTCGTTTACATTTTTAGTATATGTGGAAATATGTAATTGAATTGATTTATTTTTTTCGGTACGTTTCTACCAATAACTTGTGTGATTGGTTGACTCTCGAGCTTTTTTATTCAAAAACTTCCTTTCTTAGAAAACAAGTATTTTAACAAATTTTTATGACGTAGTCTCACCTTTTCTCGCCGTTGTTTTTACCAAGATATGGGGAATGAATACCAGCAACAAAAAATGTTTAACTAGTCCAACATTCATTTCACAAGTCGAAGACCACATCTATGTTAAATTTAAACTAGATTTATTTAACCTCAATATGAATACCAACAACAAAAAATGTTTAATTAGTCCAACATTCATTTTACAAGTTAAAGACCACATGTATGTTAAATTTAAGCTAGATTTTAACCTCAATATGTCCCATTGTTAAATCATCGGTATTCTGTTAAAAGTATAATCCATAATACATAAGTAAGATAAAATAGATTAACACGAACTATTATCTCATGTTTACGAAAAAAAAAAAATTCTCAAGATTATTACAACTCGAGCATTGTTAATTCGTCTCATTAGACGAATAATCTACTCCGTATATATTAATAAATAATAATTAGACTACAAAATCTTGAAATACTTGTGTGGAGCAACCTAAATTTGAACTTAACTCGAGCATTGTAAATTCGCCTAATTGTCTCATATTTGCACCCTCACAAGCCCATTATGAGGGAAGCTTGACCTGTCTTAAATGAGAATTGTGTAACTAGGAAGGCGTTATTGATGACCAAACTACCGGCATAGATAATAAGATAATTATGTCACCGACCTCAATGTGGAACAATCTCATCGTCATGGAGTTTATGGGAATCTTGAACTTTAATTAAATTGAACAAGTAAAATATATAATAAATGTTAATTATATGTTCTACGTATATTTCTAGCGCATTCTTATACCACTCTAGTAGTCCAAATTCATCCATATCAAGTCTTTTAATTATAATTTAAATTTAAACAATAATTCATTGCAGGAGCTTAATAAAAAAAAACCTAAATTATGTATGACTCTGATTCTTAATACAATGAATCAACACGTATTATACGCGACATAGGTGATGGATATATTGAAAAAAGGTCGAAGATTCTAAAAACATGGATTTTCTTTTTCAGAAAATGGTTAAAAAAAAATGTTGTTTTATTAAATACTCCGTAATAAAGTTTAGGATATTTATGAAATTTCGGAAAAAAATATACAGAAATTAAAAGTTCTGAAAATTTTCAATATAATATGATGGAGTATAATTAAAAACAATGTTGGCCATAACGTTATCAATATAAAGTATTACGTTATCAAAATAATTTTTTTTTTTAGTATTTTAATTCATTTAGTTGGACCTTTTGTTATTTTATTTTTTCGATAAGGTAAGAAAACTAGGTTGATTCTCTAGAATAGAACCAACATATCCCATCCTTTTGAAAGAGAAAGGTAGGTTGAAACTATCAATTTTCAAACCATCTCGATAGAGTTGTACAAGAATGTCTACTAGTGGCCATAAAATCTGCAACTTTGTTGACCGGATGAATGCAGTTATTAATAATCACTTTCTCGAAAAAATGAAGTTCTACCGTCACATATTTGATAATATTTGAAATTTCCCACGATATTTGCTAGTTACTACGGATCGAGTTAATAACACATAAATTATCACCTTCAACAATCAGCTTTGAAATTCTTAAGTATCTAGTTGTTAAAATGCATTCTTTTGAAGTGAGTGCTTTTGTAACAAGTGTGCTCTTAGATCCGCACATCTTTGCTCTAAACAAGACAATTTTACCATTATGAATTATGATCTTCAATACAATAATCTAAAGTAGCTTTACTCTCATCTATTTCCGATCCGTCAAAATTCCACTCAGTATCAGCACAAGGTGTGCAACCTTGCAATGCAATGTCCTTAACCTGGACTTTGGTATCATATAAAACTTCAGCCTTCCAGTTTGCTGATAGCACACTTTTGGCCCGGCCCAAATGTTTTGCCATCAAGGCCTGATGTTACCACAAATTTAAACTGCAATGGGCCATCACTTTGGGCCTTTTTGGTTTCTCAGATTACGCTATATTTGCATGTCATGAAGTATTTTCTACATGTGTAGATAAGACAAGTGTAGGGGTACATTTCTCTTTTATTATTCACGTGGTAATATTTGACCAGCCATAAGCTTGTGACGAATATGTCCGTCACAAATGAGAATTTGAGAAATTATACAACTATTGTAGATAAGGGTGGACTTAGAAATAAACATTTTGGATAACAAATTTCCTCATGTTGTTTTATGCAAGGTCTTATACTTAGAATTTTGGATAACAAGAGTCGATAACGACCTCTTTACCCCAAGTTTCTCTCTCTAAAATAATATTGTAGAAAGTATATGATGTTGAAATTCCTTACTCATTTGCAGATTGATGACACGGTTAATTGAACTGATAACTTAACTCATCATCGTTTGTTTTATCTACGTAACTATTCCACAACTCATTATGTACAAACTTTGATTGAGTTATTAAATTTCTTAAATGAGCATTGGCACCTCCCATTTGCAGGGCAAGAGCATAATACAGGTCGGGTTATATGAGTCGCGTGTTATTATACAGGTTAAGATTACAAGGATCACTAGTTTATCAATTTAAAAATACTAACGCCTTTAGATACCATTTTTCAATAGGAGTTATATTATATTGAAATTGAATTGTTTCATATCAAATGTTAATTTGTACTCTTTATTAGTTAATAAATCATGTTAGTAAATTATAGATGCTCTAAGTGCTCGGTTGGTTCACTAACACCTAATATTTTTAGGGGTAAATGGGAAAATTTGGAAAGGAAATGATGTAAGAGATGTAAGAGTTTTCAACTACCTATGAATTTTAGGTAATTAAACTCCTACATTAGGAAGGAATTGAAAACTCCCTAATACTTGTCAATTCTCCTATTTTGAAATTCAATTCATAAGATTTTAAAACTCCTATGAAGGCAACCAAACAAGCACTAAATATATATTTAGAATATACATTTAGCTTACTTATTATTTGATTTTTGAGTTAGCCCACGAGGCGGGTGGATCGTGATCCTTAATATGTTATTTCCAGTACAAGTGTGTTCGTTCAAAGTTTAAGATTTATAGGCTCATCGCTATAAAAAGTGGGTGGGTTAAGATTCACGCTTAGCAACATTAAATGGATAAGCGATTATGCACATACAAAAGATTTTGCACAAAAAGAAACATATATCGGATGTACTATCTCAGATTTAAGTTGTTTTTGAGGTAATGTGTATTTTTTATGAGTTTTTTTTAATGTTTATAGGCCATCTTTTAATTTTTTTGCCATCAAAACTCAAATTAATTGAGTTTATATGTAATGTTTTTGAGTTATATTTATAGTTTTTTGAGCTTAATCTTTAAGTAAACTAACTCATAAACTTTATAGTATAACTCATAATCTTTGAAGTAAAACTCCATCTACTCAAGATTTTGGGTAAATCCCTCTATAACTAAAAGAATAAGTCTATCCACTATTTTCCCTCCAAAATTCACCCATACTTTAATAAGGAAACAAATGTATTTATGGATGTTACAAACATATCCATTTAATAAGAAAACCTATAAGAATTGAAGCTATATAATGTTATAAACTTAAAGCACTAACGCTAATTTATGATTTTTTTTTAAAATATTCTAAATAGTAGTAGCGGGCATGAGTGACACCCTTATTTTTTTTATTTTAATAATTTGACATATAACACCTATGTAAATAAAAATATATACGAAAACAATATAAGTTTTGTTGGTAAATAAAGTAATAACAAATAAATTATATGTGTTACAGATTCTAAGAAATGGAAGAAAAGTTCGAAAAATAGAAAAATATAAAAAAATCCGCAAGTATTTTATTTAAATTAATATTTTAATCTTAAAACTCTAATTGTTTGATTAAATAATCAATGAAAAATAACTTATAAGGATGATAAAAAGGATTTACAATACTCTAAACTATCTTTTCATCTTATATATGACTAATAATAACATGTTTCAACGTCGTTCAACATTAAAAAAAAACTAATATCTATACAATAATATAAAAAGGCTAGATTGAGTAGTTAATGAAATGACACATGGCGTGCTACAATTACATGATAGATCAATCTTCTTCTTTTTTTTTTTTTAAAAAAAGATAAAAAAATAAAAGATGAAAAGGCAATGTAGTAATCAATATATTAATTACTCATATTATGTAAATTTTCATTTCTCAAGCATTAGCTCCTTTCATAAACATAGTTCAATGAAAAACTTTTCATATTCTACGGTTATGAAATCAATTTAATAAGTTTCAAGTATAAAACAAAATCACTTGATAAGAAGTCTAGCACATTCCTAGGAAATAAAATTATAGAGAGTAAACCTATTTAATTTATTTCATTTGATTTTTCAAAATTAAAAGTTTCATATCTTTGCTTTGTCGTGAGTTGAGATCAAATAGGCAAGAAATGAAGAGATAAGAGAGAAGTAGAGCTATTGTCGAATTTTAATGAAGACACTTGAGATCGTCGATGATTGAATATAATTATCTATGAAGGGGAGGCAAACTTTGGTGAATGAAATCCTAGCTTGACCAAATTAGAACCTTAGTGTTTAGTCTCATATTTATAATAGTATATGATATAATATTTTAGAATGTTTTGTATATTCTCTATATTTTGGGTAGTGAATTTGTTGGAATTGATATTAGCAACACATTACAAATATTGACTAAGGTAAGTTTTAACACAAATATTGTATATTCTCTATTTTGTATGAATTTGGTTTAAAGGGTAAATCTATACTTTCATTGTACTTAAAGTAAAATATCTTATAATTTTGAATTTTTAATGTGAGAATGAATGTTGTTTTATCTATTATACTTATCGTATTCCAATTGTTATTTATTTGATTAAACATTACAACTGTTAAGAAAAATGAGTGAAAAATATTTTAATTCTTAAATATTATCATTATTATTATTTTCATACTTAAAAATATAAGTATTTAAATATGGCTAGCATTACTTATTATTTTTATAATGTTATTATTTTAATAAAGTTGGACAAAGAAAAATATCATTTTGACTTCGAGCAAAAAATGATATCATTCGATTACAAATGTAAAGTGAGAATAGGTTACTACAATAACAAAAAAAATATTAAAGAAAAAAGTGAATATCAACCCACTATTCAAACAGTAAATAAAATTTACGTGAGCAAACAATTATTAATCAAAAATTAAAATATCCCGTGATTTTCACGGGAAATTAAACTAGTAATAATATAAAAAGGGTAAATTGAGTGTTTCTTGATGGGTGTTTT